>CM055656.1:19895921-20166243 GCA_029378335.1 Agrilus mali
TGAGCCGTGTATGTTGTGTGCAGGGATTCGATAGTGTCCGCGAATGGTGTGTTACAAATTTTGTTGTCGACGACAAGGTGGCTAACAGGGGCTGTCTTTTGACCGGTTAACGTTTTAAATTTGTTCCAAAATTTCGAACCGTCGCGATAGTTTAATTTCGAACAAGTATCGTGCCATCTTTTCTCGTGGTGTTTGTTGATGTTGAGACGGACTAGAGCGTTTAGTCTGTTCCACTCAGTTTTGACAAGTGGATCTCGTGTGCGCGTGTAGAGCCTGTAAAGTTCACGTTTTCTTTTAATTTGTTTTACGATATCCGGTGGGAGAGGTTTTCTACCGATGTATACGCGTTTTAATGGTACCGTGTCGTTGATCGCGTTTTGAATGGATCTCGTGTACGTTTCGATCGCGTTATCAATATCGGCGGTGTCGTGTATAGTTATTGCGGTTAGTTTCGCGTTTGTTATGTGTTCCCGGAGTATGTTGAAGTCGATGTTTTTATAATCGCGTATTTCTTTATAATCTGGTTGTGTTATTTTTTGTGTTTGAATGTATAGGGTGGTGGATAGTGTTTGATGGTCGCTAGTGATAGAAGTGCCTATGTGACATGCGTTCGCGAAAAGGTGTGCTAATCGGTCGGTGCAGATTATATGATTTGGGATTGAAGATCCTCTGGAATGAATTAGTGTACGATTGCTGTTTCTAACACGGAACAGGTTAAGGGAGAGAAGGGCATTCGCGAGAATTCTGCCGTTGGCGTTGGTGTGATTGTCTCCGAAAGAAGTATGCCTTGAGTTGAAGTCTCCTAGAACTATGGCTCTTGGAAGGTTGGAAATGTAGGTTAGGAAATCTAAGGGAAGAGTGTCTGAAGGACGATTATAATATGAAAAGATTGTGATATCTCCGTGTCTAGTGTGAATTATGGCCGCGCATACGTCTATGTCTCGAAACTGTTGGGGTATTTGGAAAAGGCTGGAAGCGATTGTATTATGAATTAAAAGAGATGTTCCTCTTTTGGTGGCATTTTTGTCGGTTCTGAATATTTTGTAGCGCGAGATGTGGAATTTTTCGGCCGGTTTACTCAAAGTTTCGAGAATGTGTATTGAATCGGTGTGTAATGTGTTCGCGATGTGATTTTTCTTGCGCTTCCAGCTGCATGCATTAACTGTGCTAATTTTAATAATGTCCATTTAATATGCTAACGGGAATGAGCCATCGACGGTTTGGTTGTAAAGTTTGGAATTAGGAACGAGGTTGAGGTGGAAGTCTGGTAATGGAGATGTGGACTTTGTTTCCTTTCTGGACGTAGGAAACTACGCCGGAAAAATTGGGAAGAGTGTCGGGAAACTACGTCTTCGACGAGTTTGGTGTTGTGGGTGAGGGATTGAAGGCAGAGGAAGGTGAATCGGATGGCGTCTTCGATCCTGAAACGTTCAGGTTCGGGAGCATCAGAGGAGGAAACGGATGAGGAATGCGATGACTCGTCTTCCGACATGTCATCGGCGAGGACGTCGACGCACTTGACGGGTGCAATTTTGGAAGGAGTTAAGGTTTTTGGAGAAGGACGATTAGGACATTTTGAATCGAATGCAAGGTGCTTGCCCTTGCAGTTGGAGCAGGAAGGAGTAGAAGTGGTGCAAGAGGAAGAAGGATGTTTCGCGCCGCAGCGGTAGCAAAGCGGTTCTTTTTGAATGCAGGACGCTGTGTTGTGGCCAACTGTGAAGCATTTGCCACATTGTAAAGGCTGAGGGCCTGGTGATTGGGAAGGGACACAGCGGTACGTTTTGAAGAACATCGAAAAACCTTTAGAAAGGAGCCTATCAATTGATTTAGGGCAGTTTGAGATGACACGGAAAAGGGACGTGTCCTGTCCAGTTTGCCTGGACTTAATGCGCTAGGCGTTCTTAACTAGGATGTTTTGGGATTGGAGTGCGGACAGGATGTCGGTTGCAAGGATGTTGGAATCGACGGACTTGACTACACAAGAAAAGGTTGTTTTGTGCAGTCTTTCTGGTTGGGATTGGGATTTGGAACGTGCCGAAGGTTGGTTGGATTGAATTGTGACTTTATTGGACAACACGGAACGAAGGGGAGAGAGTTTCTTTAATAAATCGGGGTCTTTTGAGGTAATAAGAGCCTTATTACCTCGGAAAACGGTTAGTGAAAGGAACAGGAGCGTAGGGATCGATTTTAACAGGGAGTAAAGGTTCTTTTGGTTGGCGTACTTATCGGGAATATTCGAGAGCAGTGCTTCGAATATAGGACGGGAGTTGGAACGGGAAGGGGAATTGGGTAAAGAATTGGTTGGGGTCCTATGAGAAGTTGGAGGAGAGGTATATTGGGAGTCGAAGGACCGAGTGCGCCTACGATTAACAGCCTTGAAGGGCTGGTCTTCGATCGGCGACTCGGAGGCAGGGCGTTTGGAGGTCGAAGGTGTGACGGCCACCTTGCGTTGCATATTAAATGGCAACTAAATTAAAGTTTTTTCTTTTTAAATTAAGGAGAGATTGAAATTAAAATTTATAATTCATTAAATTTAAGCGGTGTCCTTGAAGAGGTGAGTAGAAATTTAACTATCAAAATTTATACGTCTGGTGTGACTTTGAAGAAGTGAATTGGAATTAGAATTGAAACTAAGGTGTCTGATATGTCAGTGTATAGGTTTAATGCACGTGAGTGTGATTAGTTTGTTAGGTTTTTGTAGGAAGGATTGGTGTTAATTCAAAGGGACTTTGCGTACTCCGTCCCTATGAATGTCGGTTAAGGCGTAAAATATAATTGGTCTTACTCTTTACACCTGTTGTGGAATTGAAGTGAAAACACCACTGGTCGCTTGGCAGTCGCTCAGGATTTGCCGGCTGCTGCTGGTGAGGTTGACTGTTGGTTGACTGCTACTGTCGAAAGCTCGATGTGGAGTGAATATTCTGTCGTTTTTTTTTTTTTTTGTTTTCGGGGAGGAGAGGAAATCTTCAAAAGACACCCAGTCGCCCGTTGCGACTGGGTAGTGTCGGATTCGCCCTGAGAAGGGCACCTACCGACTAAAACCTCTCCCCCTCAGGCCGTTATAGGACCGCATGCATGGTCCTCTTCAGCCATATGTGTGTGTTAGGGTTATGTGATATGGTGGTTTAGTTGATTTCTGAATGTGTGTGTGTGTGTGTGGTGTGTGTATGTTAGGTGTTTACTGTAAGGAAGGTTTTCGTAGAAGTCTATGAATTCCTCAGGGAGGTTAGGGGTAATTGACAGTAGTCGGGCAGGAGGGTAGGGTATTTTGTTTTTAGGTTTGCGTGTTAATCTTTGTGGTGGGTGGTTGAGTGTTTTTGTTGAAATGGGGTTGTTATTATCGATGGCTCTAGTGACGAATTTCGTTTGTAAGTTATTTATACGCGTTGGGATCGGTGTAATTTTGACGTTGTCGTACAGAAGTTCGGACGGGAAGAAACGATCCAATCTCGCGATTTTACGTAATATGTTTCTCTCGGCTGTTAGGATTTTGTGCGTGTGTTTTCGCGAAGTTGTAGTTAATGACACGGCGCGATAGTCTATTAGCGGTCTTACGAATGATTTATAAGTGTGTAGTAGTGTTTCGGTGTTGCACGTTTTAATTCGACCGTTTATTAGCGAAATTAGATTGGCGCGATTACGAAATCTGTCTAAAGTGTTTTTGATGTCCTTTGCCGGGTTCATAGTGTGGGCGAGTGTAATTCCTAGGTATTTAATTTCGTTTTGCAATGGTATCCGGGTGTTGAATATGTTTATATTTATGTCGGCAACAGCGAGTGCGGGTTTTCTTGTAAGGTTGGGATGTCTGAATAGGATAAGTTGGGTTTTGTTTGGGTTGGGTTTAATGCGCCATTTAATGAGCCACAGTTCTAGTTGGTGAATTTGTTGGTTTAATTTGATGTTGCACGATTTAGAAGATTTTCCGGATGTCCAATAGGCGGTATCGTCTGCGTATTGAGCGAGGCTTATTGAATTATTTATTGGTTGCGGTATATCGTGACAGTATATAGAATATAGAATTGGAGCGAGAACGGTGCCCTGGGGTACGCCCGCGGTTGGCGTAAAGGTGCGGGACAGCGAGCTGCCGATTTTAATTTTGGAGGGTCTGTTTAGGAGGAATGAGTGTATTAATTTTACAAAAAAAGGCGGTAGATTTATGTCGAGTAATTTGGATAGAAGACCGTTATGCCAAATTGTGTCAAAGGCTCTCTCGAAGTCGAGCGCGATTGCTAGGGTACAACCAGCTGAGTTTATTGCGGAGATCGCTTCTGTTTGAAGTTTAAGAATAGGGTCCAGAGAACTGAAGCCCTTTCGGAACCCAGTCTGGGTTTCTGGAATTATGTTGTTGTCCCTGCAGAAGTCCGAAAGACGCGACGCAATGATACGTTCGAATATTTTTCCTGTTGTATTTATTAAGGAGATTGGGCGGTAGGATTTGGGGTCTGTGTGATCTTTTCCGGGTTTTGGTATCATGATGATATTGGCTTTTTTCCACGTTGTGGGGTAATAGCCGGTTTTTAAGATGCCGTTGAATACTGCGGTTAAAAAGTCTATCGCGGAAGGGGGAAGGTTTTTGATTATATTGTTTGTGATACCGTCTTCACCGGGCGAGTTATTTTTTAGTTTTGAGAATGTGTTTGTGATGTCGAGTTGTGTTATTTCGCGTAAGATATTATCAGGTGCGTGTTGAGCAATTTGAATTGATTCTGTTACCCGATTGTTTATTCGCGCAGAGTGCGTTATGTCGTGATGAGGACCGGTGTATGTTACATGTAAACTTTCAATTACGTCTGCGAACGCATTGGCTTTTTCTTCGGGCGAGTTGTAGATTTGGTTGTTGTGTATTAGGTGGCTTACCGTTGCGCGTTTCTGACCGGTGATTATTTTGAATTTATTCCAGAATTCCGTACCGTTATGGAAGTTGAGTTTGGAACATGTTTCATGCCATCGAGTTTCGTGATGTTTATTAATCTTGAGGCGTACGAGCGCGTTTAATCTGTTCCATTCGGTTTTTATAAGTGGGTCTTTCGTTCTTGAGAATAGTCTATATAATTCGCGTTTTCTTTTTATTAGGTTGATTATCTCGCGCGGGAGAGGTTTCCGTCCTAGACTAATTCTCCTGAGAGGGGCTGTTTCGTTTATCGCGTTTCGAACGGACGTATTGTAAGTTTCGATCGCGGTGTCGATGTCGTTCGAGTTATTTATTTCCGGCGGGAGTAGGTTCGAGTTTGTGATGTGGTCGCGGAGATCATCGAAATTGATTTTTTTGTAGTCCCGTATTTCTTTAAATGACTGTTGTGATATGCGTTGTGTTTGGATATTGAGGGTGGTGGAGAGTGGTAGGTGATCACTGGTGACCGGTGTACCGATTTCGCAATTATCTGAAAACAGTGGCGCGACTCTGTCCGTACAGAGTATGTGATCCGGAATTGACGAGCCTAGGTGGCTTAAGAAGGTTACGGTTGTATTGTTTATACGGAATAGGCTGAATGATAGTAATGAGTTAGCGAGGATTCGACCGTTCGCGTTTGTAGCGGAGTCTCCGAATGATGTGTGTCGTGCATTAAAATCTCCCAGAACTATGGCCCTAGGGATGGTGGAAATGTAAGATAGGAACTCGACTGGGAGCTTGTTTTTGGGGCTATTGTAGAATGAGATTATAGTTATGTCCCCGGATTGGAGATGTAATGTGGCTGCACAGTAGTCGAGTTCTTGGAATTGGGGAGGTAGGAAGTAGCGACTAGAAGCGATTGAGTTGTGAATTAGAAGAGCTGTTCCTTTACGTTGGAACTGCTTGTCGTTTCGATATATGTTATATTGTGTAACGTGGTATCTTTGTTTACGCGTTGATAGCGTTTCTTGTAGTGCCAATACATGTATTGAGTCGGTTAATAGTGTGTGAACCACGTTATTCTTTTTTCGTTTCCAGCCGCATACGTTATTTGTGCAAATTTTTAGGTCCGCGAATTCTAATTAAACGGGGATGAGCCACCGATAGGTTGGTGTGTGAGATTCAGGAATGGGAAACTTTTTTGATAGGTAGATGGGTATTGGAGATGTGGATATGCTTTCCTTTGTGTACAAAGGAAACTTTTCTTCGGAAAAACTGTGCGGAGTGTCGGGATACAACTTCTTCGACGAATCGAGAGTTGGGATGGAGGCTAGATAGGCAGAGGTAGGTGAATCTAATGGTATCTTCTACTCTGGTAAAGCGTTCTGGATCGGGAGTATCGGATATTACCGAAGAATCGTCTTCCGACAATTCATCGGCGGGAGGATCGACGCACTTAACGGGAGCGATTTTGGAAGGAGTTAAGGATTTGGGAGAGGGTCTATTAGGGCATTTAGAGTCGAAGGCGAGGTGTTTACTTTTACAATTGGAGCAGGTCGGGGAAGAGGTGCATGAGGATGAAGGATGTTTTCCTCCGCAGCGGTAGCAGAGCGGATCTTTCTGGATGCATGATGCGGTGTTGTGGCCAAATGCGTAGCATTTGCCGCACTGAAGAGGCTGAGGGCCTGGGGATTGTGAGGGTTCACAACGGTAGGTTTTGGTAAACATTTTGAAACCTTTGGATAGGAGTGTATCGATCGCTTTTGGACAGTTTGAAATGACACGAAAGAGGAAAGTGTCCTGTCCTGTTTGCCTGGACTTAATGCGCCAGGCGTTTTTGACTGGGATTTTTTGGTCATGGAGAGCGGATAGGATGTCAGAGGCGGATATGTTGAGATCAACGGAACGGACAACGCAGGAAAATGTAGGTTTGTGGGCGTTTGGTCGGGATTGTGATGATGAAGGAGAATTTGAGGAAATGTTGTTAGGGGAGATTTTCAGGTTATCTGAGAGGAGTGATCGGAGTGGGGAGAGTTTTTGGAGGAGTTCTGGATCTTTTGAGGTAACAAGAGCCTTGTTACCCCGGTATACGGTGAGAGAGAGGAAGAGTAAGGTTGGGATGCTTTTTAAAAGGGCGTACAGGTCTTTTTGGTTAGCGAATTTGTCCGGTATGTTGGACAAAAGGGCTTGGAAAGTAGGAGAAGAAGGTGAGGTCGAGGTACGTACTGATGAGGAAGAGGATGAAGATGAGGTGTAGGATTGGCTTCGCCGCCGATTCACAACCTTGAAAGGTTGTTCGTCAACTGGCGAGCCAGGTCTCTTAGGAGTGGCGGTGGCCATCCTTGACGTGTGCTAAAAATATTTTACGCTGCCGAAGTTGGTGAGTTAAAAAACCGGAATGAGATTGATTCACGTATATGAAATTAGGCTGATGTATGAGTGTGTTGAGTGAGTGTTAACAAGTTAGTTAATAAGAACGTAGGTATTAATTCAAAGGGACGTTGCGTACTCGTTCCCAGTGAATGTAGGTTAGAAGAATATTATAAATTTGGCTTACTCCTTTAAACTGCTTGGCTGGTGCAGATCTGAATTCAGAAGCTTGGGCTATCGAACTGAGGCCCGGCGGATGTAGGTAGCTGACTGCTGCTGGTTGTTGAGGTTGGTTAGTTGTTGCTGCTGTCTGCTGGTACGTCTGCTCGGCTCGAGGATCGATCGAAGAGTGAGATTCTGTCGTGATTTGGACCTCTATTTATACGGGGGTAGTTTATGACCAGGGTAAAACCAGGCCATCCTGGCCCTGCCATTGGCTGGTCAACTACCCCCGTGCTGTCGTACGCGCAAGAGAGAGAACGCCCTTGTTCTCTCGCCGGTTCGTGTACTTGCTCGACGTTCGGCCGGTCGGCCTTGGCGCGAGCGGCGGCGGAGCTTTCTGTCATCGGTCCTTGATTACGAACGACGTTCGGTCGGACGGTCGTAGGTGACCTTGGTCGTTCGCAATCGGTACGCAGCATTAGGATTCGATTTGAACGGTGTCAATGTCATACATTATCATCTTTCTCCCTGGGTTGTTAATCATCCAATCGTCACAAGCTATGTTAAAAAAATTCTTAAAAGGGCCAAAAACTGTGCGGTCCAATGGCTGAAGCTTATGTGAACAATGTGAGGGAAAAGATAACATGATAATTCCATTTGATTTCGCATAGTCAAGCCTTTCTATACTAAGGTGAGAACAAAGATTATCAAGAAGTAGCAAGCACCGTACGTACCCCTTTCAGCGGAAACTATTGCACCAACTTGTTTGGATCCTTTACGAGCAACTATTCTATCTGGTCTTTGGACTGAAGTAACTCCAGTTTCGTCCATGTTCCAAATTTCGTGAGGTTGAAAATTATATCTTGCGAGAACTGTTGCCAAATTATTGAAAAAAGATTCCACATTCGTTCGATTGAAGCTTGATGCTCCTGCTAAGCTGGTCGGCTCTGGTTTTCGTAAGGAAAGATTTGGGTGTCTTTCAACGGCGAACCAACCGTCACTAGCACACTCACTTTTCTTCCAAGATTTCAAGCAATGAATGTCATTTGCAACGCAAATTTGGCATGCGAGAGTTTTGATTACTTTTGGTGTTAAACCAAAGTAAATATCCGCGGCTTGAAAAATATATTCTTTTAATTCCTTCTCCCTATTATCAGACAAAGCCTTTCTGTTCGGAACATAACCAACGGTGGTGGAAGGCTGGACTTTCTTTTCATCGTCGATTTCATCTTGAGAAATGTTCTTGCAATATCTTGCTAATGTTCTATAGTTGATTTGATAATTAGCTGCAGTTTTACGAATCGATAACCCTCCTTTTTCACTTTCCTCGCTGTTATAAGCATGATGTCTGAAGCAGTTTCACTCCGGTTTGTCTTTCACATGGTTTCTAACCTTCTTTATCTGAAAAAAGCGTAAAAAACTTCACACAATAATGCACGGGTTGGTTGTCACACGTGACAACCATCCCCTGTTTTTTTGTGGCAACCAGCCCAGATGGCCATTTCAGACAAAACACGACATGACGATAATATCATCTATACTAACCTAAATGTCGATACAGAATCACGGACAAATACTTGAGATATTGACTACGTTGAATATAAAGTCAATAATACGAATTAATTATATTATTCACCGAATTTTTACAGCTACAAAAACACAATAACGCTAATAAAATTCAGAGAATTGTCGCAGGATTTATGAAAATACATACAATACATTCGTGATAATGTAGACACTGAGTAGTTTGCGTCACGAGCACTACATAATAGCAGCGACTGAGAACGAAGATGTGTGACAACCTGCCTTGGTTCTCCCCTACACATTTCCAAATCCGATCCTGAAGCAATATTTCTGTACGTTTTCGGAATAGAATAAGTTAACTCCGTAGAATTATCTATTATAATTTTTTTCTTCGTTGGTGGTTCACTGTCAACAACGATGTTCGTTTGAGTTGAAGCATCGTTGGTATTTACATTAAAAAATAATATACAACAAACATCTGCAGAGTTTGATTCATAAAAGTCTGTCTGTACACCCACGTCGCGTCGTGAGACTGCTGAATGTCTGTGATATTGGTGCAAGTTTGGTCGATAACTTTTGAATGCGTGATAGGATACTCTGTTTTCTTTTCCAATGCGTTCAGTAGGGGTAGATGACAGCTTCTGGCCCGGAGGATGAGAGGGTTATTGATTTGTGACAATTGTGACGTAATTGTAATTAATAGAATGTGTCAAGGTCATAAATGTTGATTGAAATGTCGATAGCTGTACTCAATAGAGAGTATATATATCAACGATTGCGTAAACCAGTCTTTTCGTGGAGACGTTTAATAGAATGTGGGTCAAGGTCATAAATGTTGATTGAAATGTCGACTGCTTTACTACAGTAGAGAGTATATGTATCATCGATTGCGTAAACCAGTAAAACGTCTACGCAGTCGGGTGACATAGGCGTAAAAGATCCATGAGAAAGCCTTCCGATGCTGTGACAACAGTTGAAATAGGAAGAATGGTGTTGTAGAGAGCGAGGTGATCGGTTAAATAGCAAATATGAATTACATAAGCAGCGTTAGCTCCACGATACTTTCACACATACACACATACTCTGCTTCACCAAACAATAATTCTACAAGCTCATTTTATGGTACATGTGTAAGTTCATCACGCATAGACAAACATCACTTGTCGTTCAGTATACGTGCCATCGTAAATTCGCTGATGTCGCACACACATGTCTACTTTACGCATACAAATTAAACCTGTACCCGTTCCTCTATGTCTATGTATTCAAATTCACGCGCTTTACGTCTTCCATCTTACTCCGTCTACATCGAGCAAATGCGAATTGCAGACGCAGCATTAGCTCCACGTTATTTTTGTTGCGCGTGGATACCTTCATACACATACACACACACTCTACTTTAACTTTTGTTTTACTGCAGTCAAACAATAATTCTGCAAGCTATCATTTTACATGTGTAAGTTCATCATACACAGACAAGCACCACTTGTCGATCAGTATACGTGCCATCGTAAATTCGCTGACGTTGTATACACGTCTACTTTACGCACACGTCTTAATTAAACCTGTACCCGTTCTTCTATGTCTACGTATTCAAATTGGAATTTTCTTCTTCTTTCTTCTCCGTTCTACTTATGAATAAACAATCTCACGTACAATCATTTCGAGATAACCTACCACAACATTCATATCTACCAATAATTCTGCAAGCTATCATTTTACGTTTGCAAGTTCATCACATACAAACATCACTTGTCGTCGACGGTGAATACCTACAGTTATACATATACGCTAACGTCATCGTAAATTCGTTGATGTCGCGCACACATGTCTACTTTACACATACGTCTTAAACAGAGGTGTATTCGAATTCGCGCGCTTTACATCTTCAATCTTATTACTCCGTCCACACATCGTACAACCAACACGCTAAAGAAGATACTCGTACGTATACATAACGACGCGTGTGATTACAATGCAATTTTACCTAGCATTTATACAACCGACAACGAACACACACACACGCTTATTGTTTAAACAATATTTCGATACACACGAGCCGATGAACATTGACTCGATTAATAATTATATATATAAAAGGTATATACACTTGAATATTTTATAGTATCTGCTCTATGTATACATTTCGCCTTGTAAAGCCTCTGGAACTGAAGAGTGAGAGGATATTGATTTGTAACGATTGAAATATGAATTAATTGTGATGTAACAGTTGTGTTATATCCAATAGATAAGTACTTTATAGACTTGTTTTGATTCATACTTGATTACCCATGATGAAAGTTTCAACGAAATATATTTGAAAGAAATGCTCTTACAATTGTTTCAATGAGAAGACCGTCACATTATTAAAGAGTAAACAATTATTAATGTGAAAAATTAAAACGAATGCTTTAAATATATGATCGACAATTACAAATACAAACGTTAAGGTATACATAGATACATGAATCTGTTTCGTTGAAACAGTTTACTGAAATTTTATTATGAATGATAACTACTTTATCAGCAGTTTTATCAAATATCACGCCCCCTTCTAATTACATAGCTTTCGATAGTGTAAGAACTGAGTGTAGAACAGAGTGAGGATATTGATTTGTAACGATTGAAATACTAATAAATTTGTGTATTATGTATAACATGATATGTCTAATGGATAACTACGTTATCAACAGTTTTACCATTTTCTAGAAACATGTGACAAGGTTATTAATTCTTATACGCTAAAGAAAATACTCGTACGTATGCATAACGGTGTGTGTGTGTCATTCAAGATTATAATGCAATTTTACCAGACATCTACACAATCGACAACAGACACACACATACACACTTATTGTTTATACAATTGAAATACATATGAACCGATGAACGTTGACTCGATTAATAATTACGTATAGGTACTCTCCTGACCTCCCCCGCATCCCATCGGTACTATCGGTACTGTTCAGTACATTAGTCGTATGAGTCGTAAGACGTAGTAATCGAGGGTGATTGTATCATAATAGACATAAATATTCGACGCCTTTCCCGAGCTGTACTACAGAGTAAACAGTAGAGAGTATATGTATCTGCGATCTCGTAAACCATGCCAGTCTTTTCGCAGAGGTATGAGTTTTCCCCCTGACGAGACAAGATCGACAACAGCAGTTTACAACATCGAGATTATATTCTCTACAGGTGTGATAGAAAAGCAGAGGTCTGTTGTCAATACATAGTTAACAACAGAATCCTGTTTCTTCCGTACAGTTTATGCGAAGACGTCGACAAAGTATGCATTGTAGCCGGAGGGTGTTGAAAGTCTGTCTGAAAGGCGTAAGCACAACTGATACACGGGAAACCCTTCCGAGGAAGTGATGCTGTTACGAAGTGACAACGGTTTAAATAGCAAATATCATTTGCAAACGCAGCATTAGCTCTACGTTATTTTTGCTGCTAATATGTATACACACATACACATACGCATATACACATACTACTTTAACTTTTGGTTTACTGCAACCAAACAATAATTCTGCAAGCTATCATTTTACTTGTGTAAGTTCATCATACACATACACAGACAGACATCACTTGTCGTTCACGGTGAACACCTACGGTTTTTGTTATACGCATACGTCAACAACTTTGTCATCGGTACAATGTTATTGAGAAGCAGCTAATAACTTTAAACGCTCACACAATTCATTAGCGTCATCGAAATATTTGTATTCTATCGACTTGTCGTTGTTGGATACGTTTTGTATTATACGCATACATCAACAACTTTACCATCGTAAATTCGTTGATGTTGCACACACATGTCTACTTTACGCATACAACTTAAACCTGTACCCGTTCCTCTATGTCTACATATTCAAATTTGAATTCGCACGTTTTACATATCACTTTTACTGCAACCAATCAATAATTCTGCAAGCTGTCATTTTACGTTTGTAGATTCATCACCTCCTCCAAATCTTTTCGCTTTACTCACACCCTACTACTTTAAACTCCTATAAATATCTACACCTTCCCTTCATTCAGCAGAAGACTTCTTTACTTCCATCCGCTTCACCATAACTACAAAGTAACACAAATACAATATGTACTATTTCATCAATTTAATTGAAGAACCAGCTATCATCTGCGGGAGAACATATAATCTTCTAGTTCGAAAGATGTATTCCACCATTGAAGGTGAGGTCACGATGTTGACCATACAGGACCGGAAGCGCTCCACAGACTTCTGCCGCGACTTCCAAGAGTCCCTTCGACAGATGAGAAGGACAGGAAACGGTTCCATTCAATATATCAATTTTGGATCTCTATTGACGGAAAATTCCTTCCACTTGGAGTAGTTCAGTCATTATTTTAAGTAGATTTTAAGATATTTTGTAGTCATATAATTAGATATAAGTATAGAATAAATGATGTAGTATTAAATTTAATTATAATATTAAATTAATAACTTTTTAAAACTACATCCTTCTTTTTTATTTTTAAACCAATCTACAACACAGTGATCTCATACAAATTTACCATCTTCAAAGTGTGTCACAGATATGTTACAACATCCGTCAGAGTTCTATCACCACTTGGAACAACACCTCTATCGAATGTACTGCATGGGGAACGGTAACGTACAATACATTCTTTTGGAGATTTTAAATATAAAACATTTCTCTATTTTATAAACATTGTTATATACTGTTTATGTAAATACTTCTAACCTTCTCTCCTTCTTTTCCTTCTTTTTCAACATATCTCTAAGACAGACATCTCATACAATTTGATTATCTACAAGGTGTATTTTATACCATACATATGTTACAAAAACCACTATACAGTTCTTTCACCAGCTCTAACTATACCCCTGTCCGATGGATTGGAAGGGGTGCGGTAACCTACACTAAGTCCGCTTCGAGATGTTACTTACGAAATATTTGTTATTGAATAAATAACGTAGTAGAAGTATACAACTTTGTAAGTGAGTTAGAGGGGGATAACAGCTTCTCCCTCAGAGGAGGAGAGGATGACGTAACATTATTGAAATGTGAATTAATTGTGACGTAACATTATGTAATGAACAGGTTCACGCTCAGAGGAAGAGAGGATGACGTCTACATCGAGCAAATATGAATTGCAGACGCAGCATTAGCTCGACGTTGAACACTTACCTTTTTTACTAAAACGTACACACACACACACCTGCGTTCTTTTGTTTAATGCATACGTCAACAACTTTATCATCGTAATCGACATTCGTCGATATCACACACACACATGTTCTATTTTACATATACCTGTACCCGTTCTTCTATGTCTATGAATTAATTGTGACGTAACATTATGTATGAACAGGTTCACGCTCAGAGGAAGAGAGGACGACGTCTACATCGAGCAAATATGAATTTGCAGACGCAGCATTAGCTCGACGTTGAACACTTACCTTTTTTACTAATACGTACACACACACACCTGCGTTCTTTTGTTTAATGCATACGTCAACAACTTTATCATCGTAATCGACATTCGTCGGTATCACACACACACATGTCTATTTTTACATATACCTGTACCCGTTCTTCTATGTCTATGTATTCAAATTTGAATTCACGCGCTTTATGTCTTCCATCTTACTCTGTCTACATCGAGCAAATTGCAGACGCGACATTAGCTCCACGTTACTTTTGTTGCTGTACATACGTACATATATACACACACACACATATATACACGTACTACTTTACTATAACTTTTGTTTTCGAGATAACCTACACAACATTCATACCTACCAATAATTCTGCAAGCTATCATTTTACATGTGTAAGTTCATCACATACAGACATCACTTGTCGACGACGGTGAACACCTACAGTTATACATATACGCAAACACAAAGCAATTTTACCTAGAGATATTGAAATGGTTAGCCAAGTAAAAGATGATTCCATCATAATAGACATAAATAGTTAACGCCTTAGAATGGAGAGGAAGATGATTAGAGTGGTGTGAACTCTTCGGTAGAGTAACCGTCTAGGTCATGACGAGCCTGTTCTCTCTCATACCATGATGTACAAATGTAGCACTACAAGACATGATACTGTGAGGACTGATGAGAACATACCAGTCTTATGACAGAATTAGCTCGACGTTGAACACTTACCTTTTTTACTAATACGTACACACACACACCTGCGTTCTTTTGTTTAATGCATACGTCAACAACTTATATCATCGTAATCGGCATTCGTCGATATCACACACACATGTCTATTTTACATATACCTGTACCCGTTCTTCTATGTCTATGAATTAATTGTGACGTAACATTATGTATGAACAGGGTTCACGCTCAGAGGAAGAGAGGACGACGTCTACATCGAGCAAATATGAATTGCAGACGCAGCATTAGCTCAACGTTGAACACTTACCTTTTTTACCCTAATACGTACACACACACCTGCGTTCTTTTGTTAATGCATACGTCAACAACTTTATCATCGTAATCGACATTCGTCGATATCACACACACACATGTCTATTTTACATATACCTGTACCCGTTCTTCTATGTCTATGTATTTCAAATTTGAATTCACGCGCTTTATGTCTTCCATCTTACTCTGTCTACATCGAGCAAATTGCAGACGCGGCATTAGCTCCACGTTACTTTTGTTGCTGTACATACGTACATATATACACACACATATACACATACTACTTTAACTTTTGTTTTCGAGATAACCTACCACAACATTCATACCTACCAATAATTCTGCAAGCTGTCATTTTTACATGTGTAAGTCCATCATATATACAGACATCACTTGTCGACGACGGTGAGCACCTACAGTTATACATATACGCAAACACAAAGCAATTTTACCTACCATCCATACAACCGACAACGAGTACACACACACGCTTATTGTTTAAAACAATATTTCGACACACATGAACCGATGAACATTGACTCGATTAATAATTATATATATATATAAAAGGTAATATACACTTGAATATTTTTATAGTATCTGCTCTATGTATACATTTCGCCTTGTAAATCTTCTGGAACAGAAAAGTGAGTGAGAGGATATTGATTTTGTAACGATTGAAATGTGAATTAATTGTGACGTAACAGTTGTTGTATTCTAACGGAAAGTGGGTCAAGGTCATAAATGTTTAAAAAGGAAGGGAAAAGAAGATATTGAAATGGCTAGCTAAATAAAAGATGATTGCATCATAATAGACATAAATAGTTAACGCCTTAGAATGGAGAGGAAGATGATTAGAGTGGTGTGAACTCTTCGGTAGAGTAACCGTCTAGGTCATGACGAGCCTGTTCTCTCTCATACCATGATGTACAAATGTAGCACTACAAGACATGATACTGCGAGGACTGATGAAACATACCAGTCTTATGACAGAGGTATCCTTGTCTACAATTAGAACAAGTTCGATTCAACACATCCATCAAATAAATTTTACAGCTGACACAGTACTGAAGGGGTTCCATAATGCGACATGGAAAGCAAACAAAGCCTTCTGTGTGCTGACTCAGGTTAAAGACACCGTTGCACTGAAATTTTTGTAGTAGCAGTGGATTGTAAGACTTGACGAAACGGTTGGACAACGATGGTAGCATGTCCAGGCAAGGAGTAATTCTTTTGGAGGAGTGTACCATTGTGCTTGGTTTGTAAACACCAATAGCAAATATGATTTGCAGACACAGCATTAGCTCGACGTTGAACACTTACCTTTTTTACTAATACGTATACACACACACACACACACACACACACACACACACACACACACACACACACACACACACACACACACACACACACACACACACACAACACACACACACACACACACACACACACACACACACACACACACACCACACACACACACACACACACACACACACACACACACACACACACACACACACACACACACACACACACACACACACACACACACACACACACACACACACACACACACACACAACACACACACACACACACACACACACACACACACACACACACACACACACACACACACACACACACACACACACACACACACACACACACACACACACACACACACACCTGCGTTCTTTTATATGTTTTATATGTACATATTTTTATATGTTTATATTCTTGTATATATAGATATATATATAATATTTGTTGTGTACTGAAATAATAAATTGTATAAAGCGCACAAAACAATCGTTAAAAGTCCTACAAGATAGATAATACATTACATATCTATACTGTAATTAAGAATTAAGAATGAAAACACTAATCAGCTGTACTATAGGACGCCATGTTCTTAGGAGGTACAAGTCGCGCATGACCATACTGTTCAAAATTTGACATTATCACCATTGGATAGAGATATACAAACATATCTGTTAAATTTTTACAAAATTAGGTATCTACCTATACACCTATTATTTTGTGTAGGATATGGGAACATATAAAAAATGTATTATGTATCTAAAGTACATACCTAGGTATATATGATGTATATGTGGAAATGAAACAGAACGAAGACTATTTATGACGAAGACAAGCTCGTGCGTAAAGGACTACATACATACTTGCACCGTTCATCGTGTTATTATTATTATTATTATAAACATGTATAGCAGCATAGCATCGTCGTTTGCGTCAGCATAATATAAATAGTTTTATTAATAGTTACGTATAATTTAGGTACTAGGTACAATGCTATTGAGAATCGACTAATAACTTTAAACGATCACACAATTCATTAGCGTCATCAATATATTTGTATTCTATCGGCTTGTCGTTGTTGGAAAATACAGTACCTACAAAATGTTTTCCAACTAACGATTGTTTACAACCATTTACAACGATCTCCTCCTCCCAAACGTCCTTAGAAACGGTTTATGTATAATGTTTAGTATTAAAATGCAGTTTGTGATTAAATGAGTAATTTTACGGTTCAGCAAGGTGTCGACCTTTTGCAATATTGTAAACATCATGCGTGCAGGTGCAGGTGAAATGTACGGATGGTGAATGCACTCGAAAAATACATAGGTGTAAGCAGAAATTGAGAGCTCAACTAAATAACTGGCTGTAGTATGTACTGGTAAATGCGTACGTACTTCACTTGACAGAAAATATTAATGTCGATGTCTTTTTATACATATACATCTATCTATCTATCATTAAAAAATACAACGTCAGCGTAGTCGCTCGCGTTGTAGCTATTGTATTAGGTATCAATATCACTCGCATTATTAAATTTGAACAGACGTTATTTTCTTCTTTTTGTTTTTTCTTTTATGAATAATAAATTTCATTAAGTCAATAATTCAAATTCATCAACAAATAATGAACTTAAAAACATCAAACTTTCTGATTTTGCCGTACAAACTTTACGTATTAGATACCTATGTACACACATATACATAATATTTCTCATGATTTACAAAACACACACGATCGTAGATAAATTATTGCAACATTGGACTATAATTGTAAGAACGAAGTTCTACGGTCGCACAAGTGCTTACTATACGAAAAATATATGCAGAAGGTATTCGAAATTATTATGACATTTTGTGAATACAGATAGTATTGTATATATTGACAACGATCGAAATACCGTGCCAACAGGGTCTATGTTGGGTGAGTGGTGTAGCGAACTGAGGGATAACGATTATTGTTGAGTGGTTGTCTACTGGTCCTAAAAGTTATTATTTTAAAACACTAAACGGTATAGAAGTAACGAAAATAAAGGGATTTACGCTCAATTACGAGTACAGCACGAAACTCAACAGAAACGCGCTAGATGATATTATTTCAGGTACGTCAAAAAGAGTGGTGCTGGAATACGATCAAATTGCTAGGGATACTAAGACAAAAAAAATGTGATAACACGGAAGCGTGTTTCGAAGGTTTTCCAAATGGAACTATAAGAAACGGCAGCGGATTGAAAATAACGACACCGTTCCATGGGGACGACAAACAATAATTTCTTTCCTTATAATACTTATCGTTAACAACATTTGTGTAGATACTATTGGGTTTATAATATATATGTCTAATATGAAAAATATTTACACTGTGTTTTTTTTTTTTCTATTGAAACGATAAAATAAAAAAATTATTTCAGGTGCAATAACAACTTTCGATTTGTTTGTGGAAGAACAACAATCTTTTTTTATCTCAAACCACCAACTTCCGCAACGTTTAAAAATAATAATAAAAACACTTATATATTTTCGATGTCTGTCTATACAACAAAAAACTTATAATAAAAAGCAACTAGTAAGTAATTTTTAAAATTTTACTTAAAACTGTTTATTGATTGTTATTATCATTATTATTAGACGTCTACAATATATTTACACCTCATTCCAAAACGGTATCGGAAACATGTCTAATGAATAACTGCGTTATCAGCAGTTTTACCGAATATCATGCTTAAATGCTATCCATATCTACAGCAATAATTGAAAGCAACAAAACTACTACCGATATATTATTTAAAGAAGAATCGCTCTTTTGAAAAAGCTATTTGGATTACACTAATGCTAAATGTAAATATTTGTAATACCTACAAAAATTAGACCTCTGTATGCCTGTTTTCTCAATATTACAAAATTTCACACCGCCTGCATTTTTTTATCAATAATAACTGATTTAATTTAATTACACTCCATCTACGAAATCTGTGGATGGTGAATGGACTCGAAAAATAGGTGTAAGCAGAAAATTGAGGGCTCGAGTAACTAACAGGCTGTAGTATGTAATGTCGATGCTTTTTTATACATATGTATCTATCTATCTAAAAAATTAAAAAATACAACGTCAGCGTAATCGCTCGCTTTGTTGCTTTGTATTAGGTATCAATATCACTAGCATTATTAAATTTGAACAGACGTATATTTTCTTTTTTTCTTTTAGGAATAATAAATTTCATAAGTCAATATTCGAATTCGTCAACAAATAATGAACTTAAAAACATCCAAATTTCTGATTTTGGTGTTAAATAAACAAAATAAAAAAAACACATTTAAAAGCGAAGGAAATTTATTCACTAATTACAAATTACATTACAGCCATACACTATTTACAATACATACATACATTAAACTTAACTGCACTACATCTGTATATCTACATACTAACACACCTTAGCCTACCCCAATTTTTTTTTAATCTCTAATTTTTTTATAATTTTTCTTAAGTATTATTATTCACTAATTAGATATTACATACATCTATACACTATTTACAATACATACATTAAACTTAATTGCACTACATCTATATATCACATATTAACACAAAACTTAATTACACAACATCTACGAAATCTGCGGTATATTTTTTTTTTTTTTTTTTATGTTTTCGTGGAAGAGGGGAAATCTTCATAGACACCCAGTCGTCCGTACGACTAGGGTAGTGGTCGGATTCCTGTGGAAGGTGTCCTCGGACCTACCGACTAAAACCCCTCTACCTCAGGTTGTTATAGGACCTAGATGTCCTCTTCAGCCAACATCTGCTTTCCGGGGTCTTTAGGTATATGCGCCATCTGATGCGCCAGCTTCTGCACACCCACGCAGAGCCGCTTCGAACCTCGGACGCTTCATCTCCACCTCATTATCCAGGACATCTCCTTCGAGACACAACTTCTCATCTTCTTCCAATAGCTGTGTCTCTTGTCTCCATCAGATGCAGGATTTCCCCTTGAAGACGAGTGAGCTCGGCTTCAAGAGTGGTCCTGCACTTTCGGACTCGGGCGAGCTCTGTGCTTACCTTACTTCGAGCATCGCGCTTCCTCTCCCGAGCTGTCGTCAGTGCTGTCATCATCTCTAGGATGCGAGGGGCACTTGCCATGGCGCTTTCTAAGCGATCCATCTCCTGCGAAAGCGTCATGGGGGTGTCGGGTAGAGGTGATATTGGCGATGGAGGCATCGTCACATCTATGGCGCATATCCCTTCTTCCATTAAAATATCTTCTAACAGACTCTTCTGCCGGAGTAGTCTTCGATAGGGTTTCTGCTTGGATATCCGGTTCGGCTCTAGACGCTGACGACGTCCCCGGTTGACTCCACGTCAGAGCCGTCACAGCACCTTCTCCGCTTCAACCCTAGGGTATTTACCCTTTGCTACAGTCGTAGTGGCTGTAGCAATGGATAAAGTAACCATCCGTCGTAACAACTCCAGCCATTTCATACTACAAACAAAACGTAATTGTTTTTAAAAATTACATAATTAATAGAAAAATATTTCAATAAATATTTTATTCTACTTACCGCACCCGTCCTAAGCTTCCCAAAACGGGATTTCACCACTGCCTGTTTTTTATTTTGACCAACCATATCTTCACTATAAAAATTTTCTGTAAAACTTTCCACCACGACGTCTAAGAACTAGAATGAGACACAACCCCACTCAACCGTCTAAATATGTTTGGTAGACATAAAGTCACCAATACCTGCTTCTTCAAGTTACAGTAATCGGATCACCAATACTTGCTTCTTCAGGTTTATAATCAGAGTTTTCAGTAAGTTTTTTTATTATATATAAGATTTAGCATAACCAATAGTAAAATTTCCTTTTTTTAGACTATACATTTAAAATAAATATATAAAAAAGTTTAATTTTTTTAGATAGATAGATAGATAGATACATATGTATAAAGATGCATCGACTTTACATACTACAGCCAGTTAGTTACTCGAGCCCTCAATTTTCTGCTTACACCTATTTTTCGAGTCCATTCACCATCCACAGATTTCGTTAGATGGAGATTGTAATTCTAATTAAATCTGTTATTATTGATAAAAAATGCAGGCGGTGAAATTTTGTAATATTGAGAAAACAGGCATACAGAGGTCTAATTTTTGTAGGTATTACAAATATTTACATTTAGCATTAGTGTAAATCCAAATAGCTTTTTCACAAAGAGCGATTCTTCTTTAAATAATATATCGGTAGTAGTTTTGTTGCTTTCAATTATTGCTGTAGATATGGATAGCATTTAAGCATGATATTCGGTAAAACTGCTGATAACGCAGTTATTCATTAGACATGTTTCCGATACCGTTTTGGAATGAGGTGTAAATTATATTGTAGACGTCTAATAATAATGATAATAACAATCAATAAAACAGTTTAAGTAAAATTTTAAAAATTACTTACTAGTTGCTTTTATTATAAGTTTTTTGTTGTATAGACAGACATCGAAAATATATAAGTGTTTTTATTATTATTTTTAAACGTTGCGGAAGTTGGTGGTTTGAGATAAAATAAAGATTGTTGTTCTTCCACAAACAAATCGAAAGTTGTTATTGCACCTGAAATAATTTTTTATTTTATCGTCTTTCAATAGAAAAAAAAAACACAGTGTAAAATATTTTTCATATTAGACATATATATTATAAACCCAATAGTATATCTACACAAATGTTGTTAACGATAAGTTGTATAAGGAAAGAAATTATTGTTGTCGTCCCCATGGAACGGTGTTCGTTATTTTCAATCCGCTGCCGTTTTCTTATAGTCCATTTGGAAAACCTTCGAAACACGCTTCCGTGTTATCACAATTTTTTTTTTGTCTTAGTATCCCTAGCAATCTTGATCGTATTCCAGCACCACTCCTTTTGACGTACCTGAAATAATATCATCTAGCGCGTTTCTGTTGAGTTTCGTGCTGTACTCGTAATTGAGCGTAAATCCCTTTATTTTCGTTACTTCTATACCGTTTAGTGTTTTAAAATAATAAACTTTTAGGACCAGTAGACAACCACTCAACAATATAATCGTTTATCCCCTCAGTTCGCTACACCACTCACCCAACATAGACCCTGTTGGCACGGGTATTTCGATCGTTGTCAATATATATAATACTATCTGTATTCACAAAAATGTCAATAATAATTTCGAAATACCTTCTGCATATATTTTTTCGTATAGTAAGCACTTTGCGACCGTAGAACTTCGTTCTTACAATTATAGTCCAATGTTGCAATAATTTATCTACGACTCGTGTGTGTTTTGTAAATCATGAGAAATATTTATGTAGATGTGTGGTACATAGGTATCTAATACGTAAAGTTTGTTCGGCAAAATCAGAAAGTTTGATGTTTTTAAGTCATTATTTTGTTGATGAATTTGAATTATTGACTTAATGAAATTTATTATTCATAAAAGAAAAAACAAAAAGAAGAAAATAACGTCTGTTCAAATTTAATAATGCGAGTGATATTGATACCTAATACAAAGCAACAACGCGCGAGCGACTACGCTGACGTTGTATTTTTTAATGATAGATAGATAGATGTATATGTATAAAAAGACATCGACATTAATATTTTCTGTCAAGTGAAGTACGTACGCATTTACCAGTACATACTACAGCCAGTTATTTAGTTGAGCTCTCAATTTCTGCTTACACCTATGTATTTTTCGAGTGCATTCACCATCCGTACATTTCACCTGCACCTGCACGCATGATGTTTACAATATTGCAAAGGTCGACACCTTGCTGAACCGTAAAAATTACTCATTTAATCACAAACTGCATTTAATACTAAACATTATACATAAACCGTTTCTAAGACGTTTGGGAGGAGGAGATCGTTGTAAATGGTTGTAAACAATCGTTAGTTTGGAAAACATTTTGTAGGTACTGTATTTTCCAACAACGACAAGCCGATAGAATACAAATATATTGATGACGCTAATGAATTGTTGTGATCGTTTAAAGTTATTAGTCGATTCTCAATAGCATTGTACCTAGTACCTAAATTATACGTAACTATTAATAAAACTATTTATATTATGCTGACGCAAACGACGATGCTATGCTGCTATACATGTTTATAATATAATAATAATAACACGATGAACGGTGCAAGTATGTAATGTAGTCCTTTACGCACGAGCTTGTCTTCGTCATAATAGTCTTCGTTCTGTTTCATTTCCACATATACATCATATATACCTAGGTATGTACTTAGATACATAATACATTTTTTTATATGTTCCCATATCCTACACAAAATAATAGGTGTATAGGTAGATACCTAATTTTGTAAAAATTTAACAGATATGTTTGTATATCTCTATCCAATGGTGATAATGTCAAATTTTGAACAGTATGGTCATGCGCGACTTGTACCTCCTAAGAACATGGCGTCCTATAGTACAGCTGATTAGGTGTTTTCATTCTTAATTCTTAATTACAGTATAGATATGTAATGTATTATCTATCTTGTAGGACTTTTAACGATTGTTTGTGCGCTTTATACAATTTATTATTTCATACACAACAAATATTATATATATATATATATAATAATTACGATGATAAAGTTGTTGATGTATGCATTAAACAAAAGAACGCAGGTGTGTGTGTGTGTGTGTGTGTGTGTGTGTGTTTGTGTGTGTGTGTGTGTGTGTGTGTGTGTGTGTGTGTGTGTGTGTGTGTGTGTGTGTGTGTGTGTGTGTGTGTGTGTGTGTGTGTGTGTGTGTGTGTGTGTGTGTGTGTGTGTGTGTGTGTGTGTGTGTGTGTGTGTGTGTGTGTGTGTGTGTGTGTGTGTGTGTGTGTGTGTGTGTGTGTGTGTTGTGTGGTGTGTGTGTGTGTGTGTGTGTGTGTGTGTGTGTGTGTGTGTGTGTGTGTGTGTGTGTGTGTGTGGTGTGTGTTGTGTGTGTGTGTTGTGTGTGTGTGTGTGTGTGTGTGTGTGTGTGTGTGTGTGTGTGTGTGTGTGTGTGTGTGTGTGTGTGTGTGTGTGTGTGTGTGTGTGTGTGTGTGTGTGTGTATATACGTATTAGTAAAAAAGGTAAGTGTTCAACGTCGAGCTAATGCTGTGTCTGCAAATCATATTTGCTATTGGTGTTTACAAACCAAGCACAATGTACACTCCTCCAAAAGAATTACTCCTTGCCTGGACATGCTACCATCGTTGTCCAACCGTTTCGTCAAGTCTTACAATCCACTGCTACTACAAAAATTTCAGTGCCAACGGTGTCTTTACCTGAGTCACAGCACACAGAAGGCTTTGTTTGCTTTCCATGTCGCATTATGGAACCCCTTCAGTACTGTGTCAGCTGTAAAATTTATTTGATGGATGTGTTGAATCGAACTTTGTTCTAATTGTAGACAAGGATACCTCTTGTCATAAGACTGGTTATGTTTCATCAGTCCTCGCAGTATCATGTCTTGTAGTGCTACAATTTGTACATCATGGTATGAGAGAGAACAGGCTCGTCATGACCTAGACGGTTACTCTACCGAAGAGTTCACACCACTCTAATCATCTTCCTCTCCATTCTAAGGCGTTAACTATTTAGTGTCTAGTTATGATTGCAATCATCTTTTATTTAGCTAGCCATTTCAATATCTTCTTTTCCCTTCCTTTTTAAACATTTATGACCTTGACCCACTTTCCGTTAGAATACAACAACTGTTACGTCACAATTAATTCACATTTCAATCGTTACAAATCAATATCCTCTCACTCACTTTTCTGTTCCAGAAGATTTACAAGGCGAAATGTATACATAGAGCAGATACTATAAAATATTCAAGTGTATATACCTTTTATATATATATATAATTATTAATCGAGTCAATGTTCATCGGTTCATGTGTGTCGAAATATTGTTTTAAACAATAAGCGTGTGTGGTGTACTCGTTGTCGGTTGTATGGATGGTAGGTAAAATTGCTTTGTGTTTGCGTATATGTATAACTGTAGGTGCTCACCGTCGTCGACAAGTGATGTCTGTATGTGATTGGACTTACACATGTAAAATGACAGCTTGCAGAATTATTGGTAGGTATGAATGTTGTGGTAGGTTATCTCGAAAACAAAAGTTAAAGTAGTATGTGTATATGTGTGTGTATATATGATACGTATGTACAGCAACAAAAGTAACGTGGAGAGCTAATGCCGCGTCTGCAATTTGCTCGATGTAGACAGAGTAAGATGGAAGACATAAAGCGAGTGAATTCAAATTTGGAATACATAGACATAGAAGAACGGGTACAGGTATATGTAAAATAGACATGTGTGTGTGTGATATCGACGAATGTCGATTACGATGATAAAGTTGTTGACGTATGCATTAAACAAAAGAACGCAGGTGTGTGTGTACGTATTAGTAAAAAAGGTAAGTGTTCAACGTCGAGCTAATGCTGCGTCTGCAATTCATATTTGCTCGATGTAGACGTCGTCCTCTCTTCCTCTGAGCGTGAACCTGTTCATACATAATGTTACGTCACAATTTATTCATAGACATAGAAGAACGGGTACAGGTATATGTAAAATAGACATGTGTGTGTGATATCGACGAATGCCGATTACGATGATAAAGTTGTTGACGTATGCATTAAAACAAAAGAACGCAGGTGTGTGTGTGTACGTATTAGTAAAAAAGGTAAGTGTTCAAACGTCGAGCTAATTCTGTCATAAGACTGGTATGTTTCATCTAGTCCTCACAGTATCATGTCTTGTAGTGCTACATTTGTACATCATGGTATGAGAGAGAACAGGCTCGTCATGACCTAGACGGTTACTCTACCGAAGAGTTCACACCACTCTAATCATCTTCCTCTCCATTCTAAGGCGTTAACTATTTATGTCTATTAAGATGGAATCATCTTTTACTTGGCTAACCATTTCAATATCTCTAGGTAAAATTGCTTTGTGTTTGCGTATATGTATAACTGTAGGTGTTCACCGTCGTCGACAAGTGATGTCTGTATGTGATGAACTTACACATGTAAAATGATAGCTTGCAGAATTATTGGTAGGTATGAATGTTGTGGTAGGTTATCTCGAAAACAAAAGTTATACTAAAGTAGTACGTGTATATGTGTGTGTGTGTATATATGTACGTATGTACAGCAACAAAAGTAATGTGGAGCTAATGTCGCGTCTGCAATTTGCTCGATGTAGACAGAGTAAGATGGAAGACATAAAGCGCGTGAATTCAAATTTGAATACATAGACATAGAAGAACGGGTACAGGTATATGTAAAAATAGACATGTGTGTGTGATACCGACGAATGTCGATTACGATGATAAAGTTGTTGACGTATGCATTAAACAAAAGAACGCAGGTGTGTGTGTGTACGTATTAGTAAAAAAGGTAAGTGTTCAACGTCGAGCTAATGCTGCGTCTGCAATTCATATTTGCTCGATGTAGACGTCGTCCTCTCTTTCCTCTGAGCGTGAACCTGTTCATACATAATGTTACGTCACAATTAATTCATAGACATAGAAGAACGGGTACAGGTATATTGTAAAATAGACATGTGTGTGTGTGATATCGACGAATGTCGATTACGATGATAAAGTTGTTGACGTATGCATTGAACAAAAGAACGCAGGTGTGTGTGTACGTATTAGTAAAAAAGGTAAGTGTTCAACGTCGAGCTAATGCTGCGTCTGCAATTCATATTTGCTCGATGTAGACGTCGTCCTCTCTTCCTCTGAGCGTGAACCTGTTCATACATAATGTTACGTCACAATTAATTCATAGACATAGAAGAACGGGTACAGGTATATGTAAAATAGACATGTGTGTGTGTGATATCGACGAATGTCGATTACGATGATAAAGTTGTTGACGTATGCATTAAACAAAAGAACGCAGGTGTGTGTGTGTACGTATTAGTAAAAAAAGGTAAGTGTTCAACGTCGAGCTAATTCTGTCATAAGACTGGTATGTTTCATCAGTCCTCACAGTATCATGTCTTGTAGTGCTACATTTGTACATCATGGTATGAGAGAGAACAGGCTCGTCATGACCTAGACGGTTACTCTACCGAAGAGTTCACACCACTCTAATCATCTTCCTCTCCATTCTAAGGCGTTAACTATTTATGTCTATTATGATGGAATCATCTTTTACTTGGCTAACCATTTCAATATCTCTAGGTAAAATTGCTTTGTGTTTGCGTATATGTATAACTGTAGGTGTTCACCGTCGTCGACAAGTGATGTCTGTATGTGATGAACTTACACATGTAAAATGATAGCTTGCAGAATTATTGGTAGGTATGAATGTTGTGGTAGGTTATCTCGAAAACAAAAGTTATAGTAAAGTAGTACGTGTATATGTGTGTGTGTGTATATATGTACGTATGTACAGCAACAAAAGTAACGTGGAGCTAATGTCGCGTCTGCAATTTGCTCGATGTAGACAGAGTAAGATGGAAGACATAAAGCGCGTGAATTCAAATTTGAATACATAGACATAGAAGAACGGGTACAGGTATATGTAAAAATAGACATGTGTGTGTGATACCGACGAATGTCGATTACGATGATAAAGTTGTTGACGTATGCATTAAACAAAGAACGCAGGTGTGTGTGTGTACGTATTAGTAAAAAAGGTAAGTGTTCAACGTCGAGCTAATGCTGCGTCTGCAATTCATATTTGCTCGATGTAGACGTCGTCCTCTCTTCCTCTGAGCGTGAACCTGTTCATACATAATGTTACGTCACAATTAATTCATAGACATAGAAGAACGGGTACAGGTATATGTAAAATAGACATGTGTGTGTGTGATATCGACGAATGTCGATTACGATGATAAAGTTGTTGACGTATGCATTAAACAAAAGAACGCAGGTGGGGTGTGTGTACGTATTAGTAAAAAAGGTAAGTGTTCAACGTCGAGCTAATGCTGCGTCTGCAATTCATATTTGCTCGATGTAGACGTCGTCCTCTCTTCCTCTGAGCGTGAACCTGTTCATACATAATGTTACGTCACAATTAATTCATAGACATAGAAGAACGGGTACAGGTATATGTAAAATAGACATGTGTGTGTGTGATATCGACGAATGTCGATTACGATGATAAAGTTGTTGACGTATGCATTAAACAAAAGAACGCAGGTGTGTGTGTGTGTACGTTTTAGTAAAAAAGGTAAGTGTTCAACGTCGAGCTAATGCTGCGTCTGCAATTCATATTTGCTCGATGTAGACGTCATCCTCTCTTCCTCTGAGCGTGAACCTGTTCATACATAATGTTACGTCACAATTAATTCACATTTCAATAATGTTACGTCATCCTCTCCTCCTCTGAGGGAGAAGCTGTTATCCCCCTCTACTTAAGTGAATACTTCTACTTAACTTCGTTATAAATACAAGTTATTTTTATCTCTCTCGATCTTTCTACAACATTATCATTATGACAGTTTACCACTTATACATTCCAACTGTTTCCTTTAAACTTCTACAAAGCCCCACTCAATCCACCACTTCTGCTTCGATCACATTGTCTTTACTTCAGTTTCTTTACGGTTCGCTTCTAATTCCTATGTCTGCTTCAGCTTCAACGAAACATCTCGTCCACTTTAGTATAACACAAACCGATCCTTCTACGCTTTACACGTTTACATTCCTGTTTGTTACATGCTCCAATCGCTGGGATATTTACGATAACATATATAGTTTAAGCTGACAAGTTTGTGTATGACGAGTATATAAATAGCCAATATACATGTGTAGTAGTTAAGATTAAACAGGTGTTTTCTTTGGGCCTCCTTTTGCTTGCCAAGCAACCCCCAACGAGCTACGTTACATGGTGGAGGCTGCCGTTCTTCGATCGACGGTTGGTGTAATCTATACCGTTTTTTTTAGTTTTTTTATTGTTCAATTAGTGCATTTTACATATAGTATTTGGTTGGCGACTAAAACTAAACAGTAATCAGCAGTTGCCAGGAGCCACCAATGTAGGTCAAGTTTGTTTTGCGTAGTATTGCATTTCTGTGTTGCTTGCGTTCGGCGTATTAAGCTGAGCGGTAAATTAATGCTGACATACACAAACAAATAGAAGGGGTTGAAGACGAAGTGTTCCGGGTTGAGGAAAATATAACGGCAGTACAGCTACCAGTAGGGGGTGATGACAGCTTCTAATTCAGAGGATGAGAGGGTTGTGATTTCTGACAATTGTGACGTAATTGCAATCGATAGAATATGGTTCAAGGTCATATGTCTACTACAGTAGAGAGCGTATTTATCATCGATTGCTAGAAAGCCGTTTCTATTTCAGAGGGCGAGAGGGTTTCGATTTGTGATAATTGTGACGTAATTTGTGGCTTAAGGTTATGATTCATATGTCTACTACAGTAGAGGGTATATTTATCTGCGTCTTTTCGACGTTGTCGGTTGATTGAAATGTCTACTATAGTAGCGATTGTGTAAACCTACGCAGTCGGGTGACATCTGCTTGAAGACCATTCCATGCTGTGACAACGGTTGTTGAAATAGGTGGAATGGTGCTGTAGAGAGCGAGGAGGTCGGTTAAATAGCAAATATGAATTGCAGACGCAGCATTAGCTCCACGTGACTTTTAATGAATGCGTGCATACCTTCACATACACATACATACATACTCTGCTTTACTGAACAATAAGCTATCGTGTGTAAGTTCATCATACACAGACAAACATCACTTGTCGTTCAGTACATCTCGACAACTTTACAATTTGCTGATATCGCGCATACATGTCTACATTACACACACACACGTCTTAATTAAACCTGTAACCGTTCCTCTATGTCATATTCACGCGCTTTCCATCTTACTCCGTCTATATCGAGCAAATTGCAGATGCAGCATTAGCTACACGTTACTTTTGTTGTTAAAATGTATACATATATATATATAAACACACTACTTTAACTTTTGTTTTCGAGATAACGTACCACAACATTCATACCTACCAATAATTCTGTAAGCTATCATGTGTAAGTTCATCACATACAAACATCACTTGTCGTCGTCGTCGTCGACGGTGAACACCGACAGTTACGCCAACAATTTGCTGATATTGCGTATACATGTCTACATTACACACACACACACGTCTTAATTAAACCTGTATTCGTTCCTCTATGTCTATGTATTCAAATTCATATGATTTGCGTCTTCCATCTTACTCCGTCTACTATATCAAGCAATTATGAATTGCAGACGCAGCATTAGTTGTATATTACTTTTGTTGCTAATATGTATACATAAAAATAACATACTACTTTAACTTTTGTTTTCAAGATAATGTACCACAACATTCATTCATAACAATAATTCTGTAGGCTATGATGTGTAAGTTCATCACATACAGACATCAATTGTCGTCGTCGTCGACGGTAAATACTGACAGTTACGCCAACAATTTGCTGATATCGCGCATACATGTCTACTTTTTACATATGTATACATCTGGAACAGAGGTGTGAGGATATTGATTTGTAACGATTGAAAGATGAATTAAGTATGACGTAACAGCTGTGTTATATCCAATGGATTTAAACCTGTACCCGCCCCTCTATGTCATATTCACGCGCATTCCATCTTACTCCGTCTATATCGAGCAAATTGCAGACGCAGCATTAGCTCCACGTTACTTTTGTTGCTAATATGTATACATATACACATACACACTATTTTAACTTTCGAGATAACCTGCCACAACATTCATACCTACTAATAATTCTACAAGCTATCATGTGTAAGTTCATCACATACAGACATTACTTGTCATCGTCGTCGACGGTGAACACCGACAGTTACATCAACAACTTTGCAACAATTTGCTGATATCGCGCATACATGTCTACTTTACCTTAAACTTGTACCCATCGTTCCTCATCATCCAATTCGCGCGCTTTACATCTTACTCCATCCATACATCGTACTACTAACAGGTAGGCATGGGTAACACACAAAATTTTAGTGTGTCGATACAGTAACACTGATACCGCGTGCTGTATCAACACACTGTTTCAACACAATTGTTTCATATGACACAGTAAAAGATTCACATACGGACATACGCAATCGCAGTTTTGAAACGATTGCTGAAACGTGCTGAAACAGAAAGCGACACGTTTGCATGTGATACGTATACCATAGTGGCGATAGCGTTAGGCTTATGTTAAGTTCTGCATAAACAGACAGTTCTCACATAAAATATAAAAATATTGTTTGAATTAGAAAATTATTTATTAGAACGATAAGTAATACATTAAATTTGTGTTAAAAAAATTAAAAGTGTGAAACTTTTTAACTTGAAATAAAAAATAAAGTATAAATACAAGACGGATTATTTATTTACTTATACCTACATAAATAAAATATTGTTTTGCATTATTGTTTCTTGTCAGTTTCACATATCTATGGTTTCATCTTTTTAACCCACACTTCTATTATCTATGGGACTGGCTTAAAGTTGATTCGTTTGTAACTTGTAAGCAAGCTTGCGACTGTCTGATACGAAACGACAAACCGCGAAAAACGACATCAACCGATACAACACGACACAATGATACACTCTATGGCATCTGAAACCGTCTAACACTGACGACACGATGACACCCAACGATACCCACTGATTCCCATACAAGCGAACCTCAGCTCGCTCGTGTGTCGCAACTGTGTTAAGTGTCATTGGTTTCATATGAGCTGTTTCAACACACCTGACACACTGAAAAGTGTCAACACTTTTGTGTGATACGACACTGTGTTACCCATACCTACTAACAGGCTAAAGAAAATACTTTTACGTATATATAACGGCGTGTGTGATTACAATGCAATTTTACCTGTTAAGTACTGACACTGTATTATTTTACTTGTATTACTATTATTTCTGTCTACGATGTGACCATAGATGTGACAGCATTGGCTTAATAATTCATTACTACGCATGTGCGACACAGGGTACGTTTCCCTCGTGTTTTTTTTGAAAATCGATATCACAAGGTAGAAACACACAGTCCACCTTTGCTCTCACTATCAGGCAGTAGCACTTTTATTTAGTTTAGTTATTCTTGTTTTTAAATAAAGTTTTTAAGTTTGCCTGCTGCTTTGATTTTACGAGCTTATTTGACATAATTTCTTGGTCCATCGACACGGATTGCATTCAGCAGTGCATAATTAAACACAGTCGCAGACAGCGAAAAAAGAAGGAACAGACTAGCTAAAATTCAGACAAGAATTTGGATGCAGCAAATGGCCGTTGTACACGTACGTTCAGCGTTGTAACAGGAAGGTCAGCATCTTGGAAAACTTCGTGAGTCTATCGATTTTATTCCTTTATTTGTATCTTGTATTCCATTTCACCTTAGTGGCAATTAATATTCTTCAATTTGACAAAATGGTCAACCTAACACAATTAAAATTTAAAAGAGACCAATGCAAGGCAACGGTCAGTAGAGTTTCCAATTATTTTAGTAATATTGATCAGAATAATTTGGAACAAAAAATAATCAAGCAACTAAAGTTACGACGAGACATGTTGGAACCAGTTTTCAATGAATTTCGTCAGATCCAGAGTGATATTATATATCAGTTAGAAACTAATAAAGCAACCACTTTAGAACAATTGCAAATTCAAATTCAAGAACTTGAAAACTTTGAAAATTTTCATTTTGAATTAGTAACAAATATTGATACATTGATTTCAAAATTTGATGACGATATGCAAGGTTCAAGTCAAACTCTTTTAGATAATTCAGTTGAACATAAGAGTAATCATTTAAATGCAGCTTACAACTATGTATGTGGTTCCGAATTACCTACTCTCAAATTACCTACATTTTCAGGTGTTGTAGAAAAATGGTTAGAATTTAGAGATTTATTTGTTTCTTTAGTACAAAATAATTCCAAATTGGACAAAATACAAAAATTTTACTATCTTAAGTCATGCTTAGAAGGAGAGGCAAGTCAATTGATTGAGTCTATACCAATTACTACTGATAATTATGAGGTAGCTTGGACAAGTTTGGTTGATAGATACGAAAACAAAAGATTAATTGTATTCAGTTATGTAAAATCATTATTTGACATTCCTGCAGTTTCTAAAGAAAATTGCGTGGATTTGAGACATTTGTATGACACTTATACAAAAAATATTAGATCTTTAGAAAACTTAGGTCAACCAGTTTCTCAATGGGACACTCTAATGATTTACTTAATTGCATCCAAGTTTGATAACCGTACAAAACGTGATTGGGAATCTTACAAGATTGCTGGGGATTTGCCTACAATAAAAGAACTGGCTTTTTTCTTAAATAAAAAATGCGAGTTATTACAAAATTTAGATATTTCTAAGACGGATAATAAAATAGATACCTCAAAATATCCACATAAAAATAAATATGGCAAAAATACGTGTTCATTTGTCGTTAATCAAAACAAGCCATTTTCATGTTATTTTTGTAAAAGTAACCATTCGATTTTTAAGTGTAACAAATTCTTAAGGCTTAACGTTTCAAATAGGGAAAGAGAAATCCAAAAATTAAAATTGTGTTCTAATTGCTTCAATCCCAATCATACAATTGAAGAATGTAAAAGGTCTTCATGTAAGAAGTGCAATCAGCGACATAACACACTTCTACACCCAGAAAGTACATCGATCGTAAACACTTCATTTGGCGCGCAAATTCAAGACAACATGCAAACAGAAATTTGCAGTGTTGCCAAGCTTATAACAGACAATCAGATTTTAATGAACTCCTCAACGACATGCGATTCAAGTAATTCGATTTCTTTAATATCGACTGCAATTGTAAATTTACGAGATAAACAAGGAAATAATATTACGGCGAGAATATTACTAGACCCTGGATCTCAAAGCAATTTTATTACCGAACAATTAGTTGACTGTTTAAATTTAAATAAAGAACAAGTGCAATATACGGTTTCTGGCATCGGAAATAATTGTTTAATATCACGTTTTAAAGTTTCTTTGAAAATAATGTCAAGACACAATGACTATTCAAGGGAAATATCATGTTTAGTTTTGCCAAAAATTACTCAGTCAATGCCAGCTTATTCATTTAACTCTGTTAATTTAAAAATCCCTAAAAATATAGTACTTGCTGATCCAACTTTTAATAAAAGTGGAGGCATAGATATTTTATGCGGAGTTGGTTTATTTTACGATTTAATACTTATGAATCAATTGAAGTTGGATAATGGATTAACAATACAAAACACCAAATTAGGTTGGATTCTAGGCGGAGAATTGCTTAACTTTAATCCAAAAACAACATGTCATATCACATCCTATTGTTGCATGAATCATTTTAACTTAGAAATAAATAGAATAAACGACGATTTATTAAAATTTTGGGAAGTCGAAGAATGCAGTGTTCCTGTCAAGAAGGACAACTTCTGTGAGCAACATTTTATTGATAACTTCTATCGCGATACAAATGGGCGCTTTGTAGTAAAAATTCCATTTAAGAATGACGTAATCAATATCGGAAAATCAAAAGATATGGCATTGCAAAGATTTTATCATTTGGAAAAAAGACTTGCAAAGAATGTTAATTTAAAACGACAATATGTAACTTTCATGTCTGAATATGAGAATTTAGGGCATATGAAACAATTATCAACTGACATTAATGATTTAGAGGATGACGGTTCGGTTTATTACGTACCTCACCATGCGGTATTAAAAGATTCAAGTTTAACGACTCCATGTCGAGTTGTCTTTGATTTTTCGGCTAAGACTGACAGCAATGTATCGTTAAATGACATTCAACATTCAGGACCTGTTATCCAAAGTGAATTGTTTGACATATTATTGCGATTTCGAATATATAAATTTATTATAAGTGCAGACATATCTAAAATGTATCGTCAGGTCTTGCTCAATCCTGAACATACTCGTTTCCAAAGAATACTTTGGCGACCTTCAGAAACAGACCCTATTAAATGTTATGAACTATTAACTGTAACATACGGAATGGCAGCTTCGTCCTATTTAGCTACAAGACCGCTAATTCAATTAGCAGCAGAAAATGATATTAACAATCCCAAAGCTAGTCAATCAATACGAAAAGGTTTTTATGTCGATGATTATTTAGATGGTACGAACAATGAAAACGAGCTCATCCATTTACAATCGAACGTAACGGAAATTCTAAATAAGGGAGGTTTTGAATTACGCAAATGGCTTACAAACAAACCAGGATTATTTGAAAATTTTAACATAAATAAAAATCTAGAATCAAGTATTTTAAATTTAGGAGAAGGTCAAAACAGTAAAACCTTGGGAGTTTTTTGGAATTCATTCTCTGATACTATAGAATTTAATGTAAGCATTTTTGACAATCAATCAAATATTACTAAACGTTCAATTTTATCCGCGATTGGTCAAATATTTGATCCGTTAGGTATAGTGAGTCCAGTAATCATTAGAGCAAAAATGATTCTTCAGTTACTTTGGAAAGAAAAGGTAAAATGGGATGAACCTGTATCTAATAATTTGCGACAGATGTGGTTAAAATTTGTAACAGATTTGAGAGATTTAAATAATATTAAAATATCTAGACAAGTATTATTAAGTGACTCTAATTTTTATGAATTACACACCTTTGTAGACGCTTCAGAAAAGGCTTATGGAGCCTGCGTATATATAAGAAGCAAATTTAAAAATGACTATTCTTGTAATCTTATTTGTGCAAAGAGTAAAGTCGCTCCTATCAAACAATTAACATTACCCAGACTAGAACTCTGTGCAGCTCTTTTAGGTGCGAGGTTAGCAAATAGAATTAAAATTGCTTTAAAATTAGACTTTAAAGGATTCTATTATTGGACAGATTCTCTCATTACTTATCATTGGATAAACGGTGATCCAGATCGCTGGAAAACATTCATCGCTAATCGTGTTGCGACTATACAAAATCTAACAAACACCAATGATTGGCATCATGTAAGCTCAAGCGACAATTCGGCAGATATTGTCTCGCGCGGTGCCACAGCTAAGGAATTAATTCAAAATAATTTTTGGTTTCAAGGACCATCATGGCTTAAATTGAATCATTCTAATTGGCCTAACTATAAAAATGTTCCTATTTTAACTTCATGCCCCGAAGAAAAAATATTGTCACATTTGGCTTTTACAAAAAACGATTTTAACATTTTTGAGCGCTATTCGTGCATACAAAAACTTAAACGAGTAACAGCATATTGCTTGAGATATTTACATAATTCAAGAAATCCTAACTTTAAGATATTAGGCATGTTAAAACTTGAAGAATTGAACAATTCATTCGTTACGCTTATAAAGATTTCACAAAAGCAATCTTTTCCTCAAGATATATATAGTTTAAAGAAACAAGGTTTTGTTTCAAATTCGAGTAACATTATAAGATTACATCCATTTCTAGATAAAAATTCTATTATTAGAGTTGGAGGTAGAATATCCAAGGCACATTTGCCTTATGATCAAAAACACCCTATCATTTTGCATAAAACGCATCCATTAACCAAATTAATTATGATTGATGAACATAAAAGATTATTACATTGTGGACCTCAACAACTTTTGTACTCAATCAGGGATAAATTTTGGGTATTATCTGGTCGCGATTTGGCTAGGAAAATTGTTCACAATTGTGTCACTTGCTTTAAAGTTCGACCTAAATCTTGTGAGTGTCTCATGGGTGACTTACCGACTGAAAGATTAAATCCATGTTTTCCATTTACTAATGTGGGTTGTGACTACGCTGGTCCATTTTACTTAAAGGATAGAAAAACTCGTAAACCTATCTTGTCCAAGGCTTGGATATGCATTTTTATATGTATGACAATAAAGGCAGTTCATATGGAACTTGTTTGTGATTTAAGTACACAATCCTTCATAGCATGTCTTAAGAGATTTATTGCTAGACGAGGTGTTCCATCTGTAATTTTTTCAGACAATGGTACTCAGTTTGTGGGAACTAATTCTGAACTTCTAAATTTTATGACTAAAAATAAGGAAATAATTTCTAATTATTGCATACATGAAGGTTTCGTGTGGAAATTTATTCCTCCTAGGGCCCCTAATTTTGGCGGTATTTGGGAAGCAGGTGTTAAAAGAGTCAAACATCATCTGAAAAGATTCATTGGTAATAATCATTTACACTTCGAAGAATTTTGTACCGTATTACATCAAATTGAAGCTATATTAAATTCGAGGCCACTAACTCCTTTATCGTCGAATCCCAATGACTATACTCCTATTACGCCCGCACACTTTCTAATAGGCCGATCCTTAAAATCCTACCGGAATTTAATTACATTCCTTTACCTGAAAATCGACTCAAGATCTACGAACGTCTACAAAAAATAATTCAATTATTCTGGAGAAGATGGAGTAAAGAATTCGTAGGAGAAACTACAGACCCGTCTCAAATGGAATCAAAGATATAAAGATCTATTGAATCTAGGAAGTCTTGTCATCGTAAAGGACGACCAGGCACCGCCACTTAAATGGAAGATGGCTAGAGTGACCGCTTTGCATCCAGGAAGCGATGATGTGACACGTGTCGTTTCCCTAAAATTAAGTGATGGTTCGGTAGTGAAAAGACCTATACGTAAACTATGTCCCTTACCAATTGAAGACAATGAATTGTTAATTAACAATTATATTACATTATTTATATATCCTAACTTTGTTGAAATAGCTTGGCATTTCAAGGCCGGCAGTATGTTAAGTACTGACACTGTATTATTTTACTTGTATTACTATTATTTCTGTCTACGATGTGACCATAGATGTGACAGCATTGGCTTAATAATTCATTACTACGCATGTGCGACACAGGGTACGTTTCCCTCGTGTTTTTTTGAAAATCGATATCACAAGGTAGAAACACACAGTCCACCTTTGCTCTCACTATCAGGCAGTAGCACTTTTATTTAGTTTAGTTATTCTTGTTTTTTAAATAAAGTTTTTAAGTTTGCCTGCTGCTTTGATTTTACGAGCTTATTTGACATTACCCAACATCTCTGACAACGAATACACACACATACGCTTATTGTATAAACAATATTTCGATGAACCGATTGACTCGATTAATAATTAAAGGTATATACACTTGAATATTTTATAGTATCTGCTCTATATATAATACATTTCGTCTTGTAAAGCTTCTGGAACAGAAGAGTGAGTGAGAGGATATTGATTTGTAACGATAGAAATATGAATTAATTGTGACGTAACAGTTGTATTATATTCAATGGATAAGTACTTTCATAAACTTTTTTTTTTGATGTATACTTGATTACACATGATGAAAGTTTCAAAGAAATAAGTATATTTGAAAGAAATGCTCCTTACAATTGAAAACCGTTACATTATTATTGAAAAGTAAACAATTACTAGTGATAAATTAAAACTAATATATATAATATATGATCAACAATTACAAATACAAACGTAAAGGTATACATAAATCTATTCATTGAAAATTTTTACAGGAAACTTCATGATTAATACTTTATAAGCAGTTTTACCAAATATTACACCACCTTCTTATTACATAGCTTTCGATAGTGTAAGAATTGATTGTAGAACAGAGGAGTGAGGATATTGATTTGTAACGATTGAAATACGAATAAATTTATGTATAACATGTTATGTCTAATGGATAACTCTACGTTATCAACAGTTTTACCGAATATCATGCTTAAATACAATCATAATCAAAGTATCACCACACCTAATATAACCATCTATACATTTTCTAGAAACATGTGGTAAGGTTATTATACGCTAAAGAAATTACTTGTATGTACGTATAACGGTGTGTATGATTATAACACAATTTTACCAGACAATCAACAACAGATATACACACACATGCTTACTGTTTAAACAATTTCAATGAACGTTGACTCGATTAATAATTACGTATAGATACTCTCCTAATCCTCCGCATCCCATCGGTACTATCAGTACTGCTCAGTATTATTATTATTATTATAAACATGTAGAGCAGCATAGCATCGACGTTTTCATCAGCATAATATAAATACTTTCATAGTTACGTATAATTTAGGTACTAGGTACAATGTTAAAAAATGGCTTATTGAATTCTATTTATTTACATATGAACCGATGAACGTTGACTCGATTAATAGCTATGTATATAAAAGGTATATATAGAAAACACACTTGGGTTAATCATTGAATATTTTATAGTATCTGCTCTATGTATAATACATCATTTCACTTTGTGAAGCTTCTAGAACAGAGGATATTGATTTGTAACGATTCAATTTTGACTATAGGTACCAGTCTTTTCGCAGAGGTATGAGTTTTCCCTCTGACGAGACAAGATCGACAGCAGCAGTTTACAACATCGAGATTATATTCTCTACTACAGGTGTAACAGAAAAGCAGAGATCTGTTGTCAATAAGATATTACATACCTAGATATATATGATGTATGTATGGAAATGAAATAGAACAAAGACAAGCTCGTGCGTAAATGGAAAATCAAACTGTGTGTGTATTAGTTGTCATTTGTCTAGTAAAATTGTATTATAATCTTGTTTGACTACACTGTAATACATCAGTTTATATATCGAAACTGTTAAAACAATAAGCGTGTGTTGTCGATTATGTATTAGATGTCTGATAAAATTGTATTATAATCACACACGCTGTTATGTATACGTACAAGTATTTTCTTCAGCGTATAATAACACTGTCACGTGTTTCTAGAAAATATACATTTGGTTATATTAGGTATGATGATAGTTTGATTGTAAATAAAGAAACGTTATAACCCAAGTTTGTCTTTAATTAATTTTATAAATTGTATAATATTCCCTGAACATGTAAAGAAAACGCTAAATGTTTCTACAGTTACAATTTATTACGTTAATAGCAGTAACAATGAATAAACTTTTTTATAATCTTCGATATCAGTGGATGGCCATTTGCCTGAATCAGGACCATTTCGCCAGCCTGGAGCCTTTTCCGTTCCTTGTCGCAAAATGTTTTCTTCTATCCATCGCAACACTGTCTGATGACGACTGTTAATGGTTGGACTTAAAGTATATGGAAGCTTGAACAAGTTGATTAACTTAATAAACTTTTCCAAATATTTCGGTTGCGCATAGTATACCACATCCATTATTAAATCATCTACACACTTCAATAATGGTGTGTACGCGTTCTTTATATTAATGATGGAGAATTTTTTGTTCCTGACTAGAACTGATCCGTTTGTTAACATTTCCTTTAGAAAATATATATCATTTCGTATGTAGTTATAATTTGTTTCGTTTAAAATTCTGTGTACATCATCAACGGTTATCTCCATTTTTTCACCACAAGCTTTTAAAAAATCGTTAACGAAGGTGTCGCACCGTTGTTTCCTTTCCAATATGAAATACAAAATATCAAACGATGTATCTTGTGGTAATGTTACCATTTGAATACTTCCTTTGGTACTTCAACTCCGAACCTCGAACACACCACTTTTACTCTGTCTAAATCAGTAGATAGTATTGCTCTTCGTAAATTCGTAATGAGAACTCGTCTTTCTGCTTCATACAACTCATAGGACAAGGAATCCATTTTTATGAAAATTCGATTTCTAAATCGTCTGAATCGCTCTCCTCGCTTACTAAATAACCTGTTATTACAAGTTTATCGTATCCACCTTTCAACTCAAATTCTTGTACCACGTCTTCTAACTGTGATGCAATCAAATGTTTACTCTCAGATAAGAAGCCGTCTTTGAAAAATTTCACTTCAATTAGATAACTTTCAACCATTACTACTAAGTCTTTAACTTTCAATGCAATAACTAACGATTACAACTGATTACAATCGCCACGTTTAATCTTATTTATAATCATACTTTTTGGGGGAGGGGGTACATAAATTTGTAAACATGTTACCATTTATGAATACAAAAGCTTACATCTCAGAAAACGTTTTTTTTATGAATCCAACTATTATGAGATGTGTCAAGCCCTAACCATTTCACGTAAACCATATCACCTCTACGTCGTAATACTCGCTCCACCAAAAACACGTCCTGGATGAGTAGCTTTCTGTAATTCCATACCATAAAATCCTCCTTTTATATCTTCCCTATTATCATCTTTTAAGTAATACATAATTGGATCAGATAATTTTATACGGTTTATTGTAAATAGTTCGTTGGACCAATTCGGTGTATAACCTTTCCTAAACAATTCACGATATTTACTTATTCGTACTCGGTCTCCCAATTTAAACCGAATTGTTCGTAAATCCATCTTTTTTGGGTTGTTGTAAACAGTTTTCAAAAGTGTTTGTTCGTTTCGTCTAGTGACTTTGTTTGGTTTCATTCCGATAGTTCTATGAACCTTATTGTTGTATTCATTTACTATATCTTGTAATATATTCAACCATTTGTAGGATCCTTGTAAACTAAAGCGTTGCCACATTTTTGATTTTAGCGTTCTATTGACTCGTTCCACAACTGATGCCTTCTTCGTGCTATACGTTGAGTAATGGTTAATGTTATATTTTTGTATAACTTTTCTCACTTGTTCGTTATAAAATTCTTTTCCCAAGTCAGTTTGCATATTCTTGGGAATACGTTTACTTCTTTTGAGAATTAACTGTAAAGCTCTACCAACATCTTCACCGGTTTTACGTTTTACCGCATGAGCCCATACAAATTTTGAGAAAACATCTATTATAACTAAAATGTATCGGAAACCTTTATTTTCTCTTGCATACGGAATCATTTCAACTAAATCGGCTTGATGAAGATCATCCAATCCTTTAACAACTACCTTACGACGTGTGAAATTAATCCTAGCGGGTTTATGCAGTTCTTTTACAACTTCTTCTTTCACGTTCAACATTTTTTCTTTTTCTAATCATGAACTACGGTTGTTGATTTAGATTTGCTGGGTTTTGCGCCACCTACTGCTCTTTGTTCTAAAGTATTTAACCTTACTTTAATCTCCTTCGCTTCTTTTTTAATGATTCAATCATTACCACTAATTCCTTTTTGAGATCATCTTTCTTTTTATCGGTTCCTTTATCTGCAAGCTCCATAACTTTTTTTACATTCATCTTGAATGAAGGGTTTTATTAATTCAACGGTCATATCTATATCTCTTTTCATGTCTTGCTCAATCTCAGTCTTCAGTTTCTTCGACAATTCTTCATCACCTTTTCTAGCAAACAATTCTACATCTTTACACGCTTGTTTTATTTTTGTTGAAATAGAGTCCATGATTGTACCGCCATTCTTTTCTATTAAATCATTCACCCAGTTTGTTACATGCTTATCCCTTTCATTGCTCCAGTTCTCAAGTTCTCTTTGCAAATTTTTCATCATGACCTCTGTAGTATTGTTTAAAACTACTGGTCAACTTTATACCAACTTTAGAGAGAATTGTTGTGAATTCTTTTTTTAAATCGTTCAGCTTTCTATCACCATCACTAACAGCAGTTTCCTTTACCTTTTCACATTCGAGTCTTATATGCTCTTTTGTTAACCTATCCTTTTCATCTACATACTTTTTTGTAGCTGCATGAAATCCTGCTATAGGCTCATTCAAATGTATAATACGTCTATTAGCTACATCGATAAAATATAACACTTTATCGAATGCCTTTCTAATATCCACCCACATCATCTTGTGCTAAAAGGAGTTTCATTTTTTTTTTTCAATCGTACATTAACAGCGTCATGCTCCTGCTGAGGATCCCCGATTCTAGTTAAACGGTTATGATTTAAAATCGTGAGCATTGCTAAATGCTCGTGAATATGATCGTTTTTTGTCTAACCCACGTGCGAACTTATCAACCGTCATTGTCTAACTAATCATTCTAACAATTTGTTTATTCGATTATATTGCACTCACGCAACTCTTCTAAAATTGATTGGATTTCGTTTTCATGATTTGTGCTGCCTGCTTGTTGAGAAGCAACCAGTAACTTTAAACGATCACACAATTCATTAACGTCATCAAAATATTTGTATTCTATCGGCTTTTCATTGTAAGTCAACAACGACAAGCCTCTACCTTTATTAGAAGGCTTCGTTGTTTGCTGCCTTAAATTGTATACTGCTCCCGTACGTTTTAATATATCCGCATAGTCTCTCCGTTCTTTATATGATGTCGGATATTCAGAACTTAATTTAAACAGTTGCTCATATAATCCTATAGTACCTGTGTACTTAAATTTTCCATCGATAACGATGTCTGGTCCATCAAAATCTACTTCAGAATCACTGATAAAAAATTTATTTGTGTTCCATTCGAATCGAACTTTGTCAAGACGGGGATTCATAATATCAGTGTTAAATATACTACTGTCATACTCTTTAATAATTCCTTCTACATAGTCTCGAGGTAGAGGATGGAATTCCTCCAAATATTCTTCAAATCGAGAGCTATTGATATAATCTAAGTATTCTTTTTTTGCTTGTTCGAACACACTCTCATCCGTTGATGGGTTAACTTCATATACACTTTCTTCCCTTAAGAAGGAAGGGGGACCTTGAAGTATGGTGCCTGGAGCATTCGAAGGATCAAGTTTTCTAATTTTATTGGAGTCGATGATGCTGGAACATCACTTTTCAACCAATTAGTAACGTCTGGTTTTAATTCCTTTTTGATCTCTTCACCCAGCTCAGATTTCAAGTGAAGAAGCGATTTTGTAATTGGTTGGTATGCTTGTTGTAATAGGAGATTCTGTCCTACCATCGATTCCTTTAACATTAGCAATTTTCTCTTTACTGCTTTCCTAACTTTGATTAGTTCTTTCTTTGTTTTCACATCCATGCTGTTATTGTAATTGTCTTTTAACAACTGATTTCATTTCTATCACTTACATTACTATATATTTATCGAATCCTATACGATATCTCCCCTCATCTATACCACAATCCTTGTTAATCACTAGAAATCCGAATTTTTCTTTCCAACATTCTCCACATATACTTTTAAATTGTTCAAAAGTCATGTCTACAGTGACATGGTCAGAAAAAACGTGTTTGAGATTTAATTCGTCTTGTTTAAACAGTATATTAAATTAGCGTTATCTCTAATTAAATGTTTAGGGATTTGAGCATATGTTTGGTTTAAATAAAAAGTGTCGATTGAGTTATGTCTTCCCATACTAAAGTATTCCCTTATCTTATTCTGATTATCATTCGCAACATCATCAAAGATGAATATAGAATTAGGTCTCACCTCTGATGGACTAATTACTTCATCAGAATCTTTATAAGGAAAATAATCATTCCAGCAATTGGTTGTAATAATTCAGCTAAATATTTATATTTTGGTTGATATAACGATTTTGAATAAACTATACGTTTTCAAACCGTAAACCGTTTGGTTGCTCCAATAGTCCTATAATCACATTTGTTTTTCCACAGTTTGAAGGTCCAGCGACGATGCATCTTATTGTGGATGGTAGTAGAGGACCATGACGATTTATTTTCGGTGCGATGTTGAAGTTGCGATTGGTTATCGGTAGAGCAGATGGATGTTGTACTATCCGCATGTTTATTCATTATTAAACGATTTCGATGTGTTACCTACAGATATATATATAAATTCAGAGTTTACGTTGCTTATATAGTTAGTTGGTATACAATAGTGAAAGCAGTCACACCAAACCTTTTACATGAAACACAACGTTCTGAATAGTCTTATAGATAGATTACCTTTTGAATTACATCTCCCAGCTATAACTTTTGTGGTCCAGGTACACGATTGAATAAACGATTAGCACGAGGTGATATTGGCATAAATCCTCTCGACGAATCCTGTAAATTACATGATATTGCATACGCAATTTCACCAAACATTTCACAACGTCGTATAGCGGACAAGGTTTTAGCACAACAATCATTACGAAATAAATATAAAGGAGACTGTGGAAAACCAAATAATTAAAAATTGGAAAAGGTCTTACCCCTCATAACCACAACACTTTTAAAAAACGCGGACACGTGTTTCGCTCACTTACGAGTCGTGAGCATCTTCAACGCAGTCTTGCGTTGAAGATACTCACGACTCGTAAGTGATCGAAACACGTGTCCGCGTTTTTTAAAAGTGTTGTGGTTATGAGGGGTAAGACCTTTTCCAATTTTTAATCATTACGAAGACTAAAGTCATCAGACGCATCGATAGGTGAACGCTTGGCAGCTCTCACAGGTTGCTTCAGCTATGAAGATTAAGGAAAAACTTGGAATGGGACATAAACGACAAACGTCATCGTAAAAAAGGTGGTTCGATTCCGTTGACGAAAATAAATAAGAGAAAACGAATAAGCAAAGGAGGACTTGTACCGTTTCATAAACTAGTAAAAACTGCGAAACTTGTTCTTAAGAAAGAGAAGCCTCTGCAGTTGTTAGATGCAGCAAAAATTGCATTAAATCAAATTAAAAGACTTGGAAAGAGATCTAAATATCCTAGAATCATTCAAATTCCAAAGGACAGGTGGTTTTCTACCATTAATTCCGATTTTCGCGGGATTATCAGCCCTTGGGGCTCTCTCTGGTGGTGCTGCTGGGATAGCTAAAGCTGTACAAGATGCTAAATCGGCACAGCAACAACTACAAGAAGCTAAACGCCATAACAATTCGATGGAAGCTATTGCTCTTGGAAAAAATATTTCGATTCAACCTTCCCGTACCGGTTTCGGTTTATACCTTAAACCCTTCCAACAAAAAAAAAAAACGTAAAATTTTTAATGAAGTTACCTAATCGTCCTCTAACAGATTTAGATTTATATAATTACATTCGTTATTTACAAATTCCATATTTTCGTGGAATCTTCATGCGTAACGAATTACCAAGAAAAGTTCATAGGTGCGAAAGTGGAATCGTTAATTTAGATACAGGAACTGGTACACATTGGACAGCTTACATAAAACGAAACAACAAAGCTATTTACTTTGATAGTTTTGGTGATCTCCGTCCACCGAAAGAATTGGTTCATTATTTACAATCTGCTGGTCCTTGCGCTATTACTTACAACTACGATCGTGTTCAGAACCCTACCGATTTTAATTGTGGTCATTTAGTTCTCCAATTCCTACAACAAATTACGTAAACCCGTTTTTAAAACAAATCATTACAGTTACTTCTCTGTATTAAACAGAACGTTAAACCGAAAACATGTCTTACACATTCGCCTTGACTCATACAAAGTCAGAGCTACAAATGATACTTAGTCCACCGATTGTTTTAAACGAGGATGAAGAATATCAAATAGCGTTATTAAATTTTGAAGCCTATAACAGTATTCCAAATATTGATGAAAATAACAACAAATTCTATTTGAAGGTAGTCGTAGTTCTTCCAGAAGGATCCTATGAAATCGATGATATTAATAATTTTCTTCAGGAAAAATTGAAAGGGATAGATGATAGAATTCACCTTTCTGGAGACAATACTACATTAAAAAGTCATGTAAAGAGCACCAGAAAAGTTGATTTCACTCCAACAGATTCTCCAGAAAAGATATTAGGTTTTGATAATAAGCTTCTACCATCGATTGAAGAGGAGTCTGATCATGTAGCTGACATTTTCAAGGTAAACGCAATTTCAATAATGTGTAACCTTGTATCAAACTCCTACATACATAGCAATGATGATACTAAAGGACAAGATGGACATGTACTACATCAATTCTTTCCCAATGTACCTTCCGGATTTAAAATTGTAGAGAATCCTACAAATCTTATATACTTATCTGTCAACAAACGTGTCATCGATTACATTTCCCTTTAAATAGTTGATCAAGACGGTAATCTTGTTAATTTCCGCGGAGAACGCGTTACAGTAAGACTTCATTTACGAAAAGTTTAATATGGTTGTACGATATAGTTGTATCCAACGATATTCGAACAAGAATACTACTATAAAACAATTACCACACTCTCAAACGCTTATTTCGCTTACACCTATTCAACGATTAACACCGTCTAATAAACAATTCCTTAAATCTTTGGGGTTGCGGCTGAAAAAGACGAAACGTTAAAATGGTTGTAGAAATACTGAATGTCACCGAGAAAACTGTCTTTGACAACGCTATTGTTAATGCTGATAAACATACACATCAACCGTATGCGAATTCAACTTTTAAAAATAATGATACCATACGAATTCCGATAGAAAACGAAGATGTTTACACCCTACCTTCCAATAGTTTCATATACATAGAAGGACGTTTGCTGAAAAAGGATGGAGCTGTACCTACCGCAACTACATTTATCAATAATGGAATTCTACACCTGTTTGATGAAATTCGATATGAATTGGGTGGGAAAGTTATTGATCGAGTCCGTAATCCTGGTATCACTACAACGATGAAAGGTTACGCGTCTTACAATGAAAATGAAAGTAAACGTCTTATTAATAGTGGATGGTTACCTCCTGCTTTAGGCGCTGTACAAGGAGTTACCCTCCATGCTAGGAATCTGATTGATACAAACGGTTACTTCAACGTTTGTATTCCTCTTCGTATGATTTTAGGATTTGATGAAGATTTTCGAAAGATAATACTCAACATACGACAAGAATTAGTTCTAGTTCGCAGCAGTACTGACAATAACGCTCTCTTTTGTTCAACAACACCGGTTGAAGAGGTAGTTATACAATTGAATCAGATATGTTGGAAAATTCCTCATGTATCTGTTGCTGATGCTGAACGTTTGAAATTATTACGTTACGTGGATCGTAATTTAAATATGGAACTTTCGTTCCGTAGTTGGAACTACATGAATATCCCTTACTTAATCAATCACATTCTCACAACTGGGCTGTGAAAACTACGTCACAGTTGGAAAAACCTCGCTTCATTATTTTGGATTTCAAACCGGTAAAGGAAATGATATTACAAAAAATATGAGTACTTTCGATCACTGCAACCTTACCAATTTTAAAGTTCACTTAGGATCCACTATGTACCCGTACGATAATTTGAATTTAGATTTCGATGTTTCCAGATTTGCTGTTTTGTATGAAATATACGTTAACTTTCAACAATCATATTATGGTAATATGAGTGAACCCTTATTCGGTCCTAAGGAATTTCTAACGATTGCTCCTCTTGTAATAGTAGACTGTTCTTATCAGAATGAAATTGTGAAATCCGGTAGTACCGATATTCGCTTAGAATTTAACACTAAACATAATGTACCAGATAAAACAGCAGCTTACTGTTTAATCATTCATGATCGTGTGATCCGTTACAATCCCTCTACAAATTTAGTTCAAGAAGTATAAAACCCAATAACCACAACAACATTTCACTTTATTTTTCGATACTGAACAGTGAGCACGATGACTTTCTTACTTGACGTACAAGGTTTTCAATGTAGCGAGAATCGATTTGTTTTCAAAGAAGTAGCTATTGTTGCATTAAAAGAAGAACCAGTTTATCATTACACATTTGAGCCACCATTTCCGTGGACACCCTCCCGGTTCGTTATAGAATTCAAAATCGATGGTTAACCAGAAATTTTCATGGGTTATATTGGGATAATGGTGATCTTCCGTACTCTGCAATTCATGATAGTATTCATCCTATATTGATGGAGTCAACAGTTGTATATGTTAAGGGATTACAAAAGAAAGTGTGGCTACTAGAATACTTTCCTAATGTTAACTTTGTTAACATTGAAGACATCAATTGTCCATCGTTATCAAATCTAGAAACTGATTTCAAAGTTAAAGTGTGTTCTTATCATTTATTTAAAACAACTGTTCAAGCGACTTGTGCTTACAAAAATGTTCTTTTATTAAAATATTGGTTGTCTTTACACTCCTAAATACGATGTATTTTTTTTTTTTCATTTAAACAAATAAAACAAAATAAAAATATAAAATTGGTTTTCATTTTATTAAACGTTATATATATACATTTTACTTTTTGTATACAATTTACATATGTATTACAACATCAGCCGATTTTCCCACAAATCCTTTGAGACGGATCGATGGTTGACCCACTTGTTTATCAATTTTTATCATTTATATCCTCGATCTCTGCTTCTGTAAAAGCTTTTGCATGTCTGGATGAAAGAAATACAACGAAGCTGTACAAATCGAGTAAGAGACGAGGTCCCCATTTTGTATGCACCTTTTTGAAGGATTGTATGGGGTATGTATGATTCAACTCCAATGAATTCAGAGCACGTATTTCTTTCTCTTCATAACCCACCCGTACACTATTAAACTTTTCAATAAAGGTTTCCATGTTTTACTAATTTAATCCCACTGAATTCTGCTAAACATCTACCGCTCCTTCGCTCGTTCACATAACTTATACAAAACCCCCTTCCTACACTGCTACACATATCTTTGGAGGGGGGAGGGTGTTATGTAATAAGAATACATTGCTAGTATTCATCATCTCAGTTGTAATGGAAAAAGCAATCATGATCAGTGTGTCATCATTACTAATTTTAACATATTTATACAACAATACTCTTCACATTTCACGACCTGATAATACAATTGGTGATCAAGCCTATGTTTGTAAAAATTTTAATAAAGACATTGATGTACCATGTAAGTGGAACCAAAACTGGGAATCTATTATTTTAAAGAATGTGAATGGAACAAACGTTTTTACTATTGATAACGTACAAGACCTATACTCTGTAAAACTTGTGTTTGTTGGAAAAGATGGACAGTCTCGAAAATACATTGAGAGTCGATGGATTCAAGTTTATGCAGATGAGAAAAGAGAGGGTGTTGTGTCTATGGGTTACTTCACCGATTCATTCCTATTTCTACAAGTTGTTAGCACTATTAATGTAATTTTACTGTTCAATATTTTGATTGTAGCACTTATTTACTTTATTTATATCAAAATAAAGAATCGATAATTTTAATGAATCCAATATTTCTTATGAATTATAATCTTGACCTACCTTTTCATTACAATACAACAACTGTTAAATCATAATTAATTCATATTTCAATCGTTATAAATCAATATTCTCACTCCTATGTTCTAAAAATGTAATAAGAAGGTGGTGTGATATTTGGTAAAACTGCTTATAAAGTATTAATCATGAAGTTTCTGTAAAAATTTTCAATGAAATAGATTTATGTATACCTTTACGTTTGTATTTGTAATTGTTGATCATATATTTAAAGCATTAGTTTTAATTTATCACTAGTAATTGTTTACTTTTCAATAATAATGTAACGGTTTTCAATTGTAAGAGCATTTCTTTCAAATATACTTATTTCTTTGAAACTTTCATCATGTGTAATCAAGTATACATAAAAAAAAAAAAAGTTTATGAAAGTATTTATCCATTGAATATAACACAACTGTTACGTCACAATTAATTCATATTTCCATCGTTACAAATCAATATCCTCTCACTCACTCTTCTGTTCCAGAAGCTTTACAAGACGAAATGTATTATATATAGAGCTGATACTATAAAATATTCAAGTGTATATACCTTTAATTATTATACGAGTCAATCGGTTCATCGAAATATTGTTTAAACAATAAGCGTATGTGTGTGTATTCGTTGTCGGAGATGCTGGGTAAAATTGCATTGTAATCACACACGTCGTTATATATACGTAAAAGTATTTTCTTTAGCCTGTTAGTAGTACGATGTATGATGGAGTAAGATGTAAAGCGCGCGAATTGGATGTAGAGGAATGATGGGTACAAGTTTAAGGTAAAGTAGACCATGTATGCGCGATATCAGCAAATTGTTGCAAAGTTGTTGATGTAACTGTCGGTGTTCACCGTCGTCGACGACGACAAGTAATGTCTGTATGTGATGAACTTACACATGATAGCTTACAGAATTATTGGTAGGTATGAATGCTGTGACAGGTTATCTCGAAAGTTAAAATAGTGTGTGTGTATATATGTATACATATTAGCAACAAAAGTAACGTGGAGCTAATGCTGCGTCTGCAAATTGCTCGATATAGACGGAGTAATAAGATGGAAAACGCATGAATATGACATAGAGGAACGGGTACAGGTTTAAATCCATTGGATATAACACAGCTGTTACGTCATACTTAATTCATCTTTCAATCGTTACAAATCAATATCCTCACACCTCTGTTCCAGATGTATACATATGTAAAAAGTAGACATGTATGCGCGATATCAGCAAATTGTTGACGTAACTGTCGGTATTTACCGTCGACGACGACGACAAGTGATGTCTGTATGTGATGAACTTACACATCATAGCCTACAGAATTATTGTTATGAATGAATGTTGTGGTACATTATCTCGAAAACAAAAGTTAAAGTAGTATGTTTATATATATGTATACATATTAGCAACAAAAGTAATATACAACTAATGCTGCGTCTGCAATTCATAATTGCTTGATATAGTAGACGGAGTAAGATGGAAGACGCAAATCATATGAATTTGAATACATAGACATAGACGAACGAATACAGGTTTAATTAAGACGTGTGTGTGTGTAATGTAGACATGTATACGCAATATCAGCAAATTGTTGGCGTAACTGTCGGTGTTCACCGTCGACGACGACGACGACAAGTGATGTTTGTATGTGATGAACTTACACATGATAGCTTACAGAATTATTGGTAGGTATGAATGTTGTGGTACGTTATCTCGAAAACAAAAGTTAAAGTAGTGTGTTTATATATATATATGTATACATATTAACAACAAAAGTAACGTGTAGCTAATGCTGCATCTGCAATTTGCTCGATATAGACGGAGTAAGATGGAAAGCGCGTGAATATGACATAGAGGAACGGTTACAGGTTTAATTAAGACGTGTGTGTGTGTAATGTAGACATGTATGCGCGATATCAGCAAATTGTAAAGTTGTCGAGATGTACTGAACGACAAGTGATGTTTGTCTGTGTATGATGAACTTACACACGATAGCTTATTGTTCAGTAAAGCAGAGTATGTATGTATGTGTATGTGAAGGTATGCACGCATTCATTAAAAGTCACGTGGAGCTAATGCTGCGTCTGCAATTCATATTTGCTATTTAACCGACCTCCTCGCTCTCTACAGCACCATTCCACCTATTTCAACAACCGTTGTCACAGCATGGAATGGTCTTCAAGCAGATGTCACCCGACTGCGTAGGTTTACACAATCGCTACTATAGTAGACATTTCAATCAACCGACAACGTCGAAAAGACGCAGATAAATATACCCTCTACTGTAGTAGACATATGAATCATAACCTTAAGCCACAAATTACGTCACAATTATCACAAATCGAAACCCTCTCGCCCTCTGAAATAGAAACGTCTTTCTAGCAATCGATGATAAATACGCTCTCTACTGTAGTAGACATATGACCTTGAACCATATTCTATCGATTGCAATTACGTCACAATTGTCAGAAATCACAACCCTCTCATCCTCTGAATTAGAAGCTGTCATCACCCCCTACTGCTACCAAACGAAACGAGGATGGCCGAAGCCAACCAGGCATTGCTAGAACAGGTCCAAGCTCTTTCAATGCAATTACAGCAGTTGCAAACCCAAGTTAGTGCAGGAGAAACCACTAGAAGGGGGAACGCAAACGCAACCATCCTTCAGGCAAGAACACTGAACGAGGCAGCGGAATCGCCGAAAAGAAAATTTATTAATCCTCCCACATTCGACCCTATAACAGCGGATGCAGCCAATTTCATGGAGGAATATGAGGATGCTGCTATTTTGAACGGCTGGGACACCGCCCTGAAAATTAGTTACCTTCCCAGCTACTTGATAGGAGCCGCCCCAGATGTTCGTAAGACGAAATCCAAATGGAACGTGGGCCACTATGCGAGAGGACTTCATTAGGGTGTTCGGTGGTTGTGTATATTCCGAGAGAATAAAAGAAGAGCTCCTGAGCAGAAAACAGGCTCCACAAGAACCACTCCTACATTTCTATTATGAAATGCTGAAACTGTGCGATAAGGCGGACAGCGCAATGGCAGAAAGAGATGCCGTATATTACATCCGAAGTGGGATGTTGCCCAAGTACAGATACCAAATTGCGTTGGACCAACCGCAATGTCTGGAGGAGTTGCGTAATCTGATGGAGAGAGTGATGACCGCTGAAGAAGAAGCCACGCAGTCAATAGCCTACTTTTCCTCAGTAGAAAAGAGACCAAGTGATGCAGTAGAGGCCCTTCGGGAAGAGATAAAAGAACTTAGAGAAGGAATGAAGCAAATCCTTCAGAACAACACTTCCTGTTTAGAAAATTGTGCTCAAGGATCCAAATCAGCACAAAACGCGGAAAGTAAGCGAAGGTCAAGGAGCGACAGACGACCGTTTACACAAAATAACACCAACTCAGCAAGTAGGCAAGGTTACCGCAACTTCAGCAATAAATATTGCACATATTGTAGAAGGCAAGGCCATCGGACTGATGAGTGTTTTCGGAAAAATAGAAGTGGAGACGAAAAGCAGCCGGAAAACTAAAAATGGCGATGTTCACGGACCGAAACATCGCCTACAGCAACATTTCATCCACAAGTATATTAATGGTCGATTGTGTTATAAATGATAAGGTATCAATGGCAGTAATCGATACAGGGAGTAACATCAACATAGTTGGCGAGGACACTTGTAATGGCTCATATGAGTGCGAGATGTCACCGCCCTTGGTAACAATTGGAAACAACAAGGAGTCAGCAGTGGGAACAAAAAGAATACCTGGCGACAATTAGTTATAAAAATAAGGGAATAATATTTAGAGATGAGACACAAGGCCACCACTTCATAAATATGGTTCAATCACATATAAGGGACAGACGTGCAACTAATCTGATAAAGAGCAACAATGTTTCTGGAGGTAAGGCGCACTGCGGTCACAATGCAGGTAACGCAGGAAAAAAGGAGCAAATAAATGCCGCCGGAATAGGTATAGCAGTAGTCTTGCTCAAAGGAGATAATCGACCTAAAAGGACGGTCAGGGAAGAAGCAAACGGCCAGTGGGAGCAACTTCCATGGCCGGAGAAAGAAGAGAATGCTGAAACCCCTAGTAAAGTGACTTTAGTTCATGACGGAGCGATCCCGCCATTCACTACACAAGTGTGTTTCGTGGAGTTGAACGAGAAGGCGGAACAAACATCATGGATATTCAGGCCAAAATCCATAAATTTGGACAAGAATAAGTTAACTATAATTAATAACGATGAGGATATCATTAAGAGAAAATAGGATTAAGTTAGTTAATGGAGGGAAGACAACGGCAAGATTGTTTAAAGGAACAACAATCGGATACATTGGGAGAGCAGAAAAAGTATACCATGTGGTAAGGGAAAAGGATTCCACACACGAGAAAATAGTTCACGACATGGGCCAAGAACTTACGGCAGATCAACAGCTGCAACTTCAGGGTTTACTCGAGAGGTATAGGGACGTATTTGCGGAAAACCTAAATGAGTTAGGAGTAACCACCCTTACAGAACATGAAATACCCACTACCTCAGACAGACCTATCCAACTACGCCCTTATCGAGTCTCCATGAAAGAAAGGGAAATAATCAAAGAAAAAGTTGTCGAAATGGAAGAAAATGGGATAATAAGACCTTCACATAGCCCTTACTCTTTCCCTATAGTACTTGTTCCAAAGAAAGACGGAAGCACAAGAATGTGCATCGATTTCCGAAAACTAAACGAAGTCACGGTAAAAGAAAAATACCCCATCCCTTTAATGGAGGAAATCCTCAGTTATTTAGGTTAGGTTAAGTTATTTCTCTACATTAGATGGAAATAACGCATATTGGGCAGTGCCAATCAAAGAAAAGGACAGAAAGAAAACAGCTTTCGTAACTCTTGACTCCAAGTATGAATTCATGGTAATGCCATTCGGTCTTTGTGGGGCTAGAATTACTTAACAGCGCCTTATGGACACGCTATTCGCCGACATGAAATGGAAAGAGGTTATGGTATATTTGGATGATTTAATAATATGGTCCAATACATTCGAAGAGCACATATCTAGACTTGAGAAGGTTTTCAAGAAATTAAGAGTTGCCCAGATAAAACTCCAACCAAAAAAATGTTTTTTTTTGCGAAACCAGAAGTGGAAGTACTGGGGTTTATAGTAAATGAGAAAGGAGTATCTCCTAATAAGAAAAGCATCGAGGCTGTTCAAGAATTCCCGCGATCTAAGAATGTAAAAGAGCTGCAGAGTTTTTTAGGGTTGTGTAATTTTTACAGGAAATTTATTAAAGCCTTTGCCGATATAGCGAAGCCTCTGCACGACCTGACGAAGACAATACGTAAGTTCGAATGGAGCGAGATCCACGAGAAAGCTTACAACACCCTTAAAGAAAAATTGTTGTCTGCCCCAATTTTACAGCACTACGACCCAACTGCGGAGCTGTCGCTATACTGTGATGCATCGGCATATGCAATGGGAGCGATCCTGATGCAAAAGAAGCAAGACGAAGAACAAGGCAGCGTCATCGCTTACGCTTTGAAATCTTTCAATGAGCAGCAAAAAAATTACACAATTTCAGAAAAGGAAGCATGTGCAGTTATTTTTGGTTTAAAGGAATTCCGCCCATATGTACACGGTAAACACGTAACAATATACTCCGACCATCAATGCTTGTCGTTCATAAAGGACATAAGGAATAACAACCCTCGTCTGTTAAGATGGAGTATATTTTTAGAGGATTACGACTATACGATTAAGTACAAGACCGGAAATACGATGTGCCATGTAGATGCTTTATCTAGATATCCTCATCAACCCGCAAGCGCGGAGGAAGACGAGTTACAGGCATACTATACCGTACCGGACAAAGTAAGAACTAATAAACATTACCCAGTATGGAATAAACCAATACTAGCGAACGAAATAAAGAATTTTAGGCAGGACAGCGATTACATAGAATACCTCCAATGCAAAAAAGAAGACAAATGCTGTAGGAGAAAAAACTGCAAACATGACGCACTTTTACAAAGACTTACGGACGAAATATACACGGGATTGCCAAAGTTAATGAAGAGGCTTTCAAGGAAAAATATCAACGGTAAAAAGGAATTCATCCCATTGCGACTAAGCAACCACACGATACAGTATCCGACCAGATTCAGAATATATTCCAAAAACTTGCTAAGAAAAAGTATCGCTAAGGCAATCATATACTTTGAAAACAACTTCAAATACTCAACAATATGTAACTTGCTTCTAGATTTCGATGACAAATTTAAAAATATGCTGATACACCTTTTTGATAATAAACGCCAATTCATCGTTAATGAGTTTAAGCTAAAAATTGCTGAATTCGTAACAGTATATTTCGACGTAAATAAAGAGAGAGTAATGGAGAAATATTCATTGAGTAGAGAGGTTACTGCAGATGTTGTATGCAATGTGTTGCAGCAAGACATTCGAGCACTTCAGGAATCGGATGCATACATACGAGAGTTACGAAATATTTACGAAAACCCAGAACACGGAACACCGGCATTACGTAGAAAAATAAAAAATTATGTCATGGTAGATGGCGTCCTGTATAGAAAAAACCCCAAACCAAGCGGAAATGACAGACTTCTTGAAGTTCCGCGTAAGCTACTCAAGGAGATATTGCACGAGTTGCACGACTCACCTGTGGCAGGACACATGGGAATAACGAAGACATTAGAGAGAGCTCGTGAAAGGTTTTCGTGGTGTGGAATGCACAAGGATGTCGAGAATTACGTAAAAGGATGTAATGTGTGTGCGAAGCAAAGAGCTTCAAAGCAAAAACCAGCAGGATTATTGCAACCTGTAAGATTGGCTGAAAACCCATTTGATCACATAGGAATAGAGATAGAAGGACCGTTGCCTAGAGACAAGAAGGGCAAAAAATACATCGTGGTGGTTACGGACTATGCAACGCGGTATTTGGAAATGAAGGCTTTGCCCTCAATAACCACAACCCACCTTATCGATTTCTTAGTGAATGATGTGATAAAAAATTATGGAGTATTTGGAAAGATCACATCAGACAGAGGGAGCAATTTTAGGTCAAAATTAATGAGTGAACTCTTAACTCGTTTAGAAATAAAGCAAGAGACTAGTACAGCCTATAGGCCGCAGTATTCAGGGTTAGTAGAAAAAACCAACGGAACCATATGCGAAATGTTAGCAAGGTTCACCGATAGAAATCAGCGAAATTGGTCTTCCGCGTTGCCGTTGCTACAGCTTGCATTTAATTCGTCCGTAGGAAGGAATGGATTCTCACCGTTTTACTTGGTACATGGCAGAAATGCAAAGCTACCAGTGGATAATGCTTTAGGGACAGCTTCAGAAGACAAGACGATAAACGAAATAATGAGAAATGTAGAGTTGGCGAGACAACAAGCTAGAGACACCATACATCGACTACAGGCAAAAGATAAAGAGAGATATGATAAAGTCCATCGTCATGTGGAATATAATGTAGGGGACAAGGTACATCTCTATACTCCCATAAAAGTGCAAGGACTAAGCCCTAAGCTATTAAATAAGTACTCAGGCCCATATACAATAGTTGAAAAGAAAACGGATTTAAATTATATAATTAATAAAGGAACGGAGGTTAGTCCAAAATTAGAAGAGGTTAATATAACAAGGTTAGCCAAATACCATCCGCCTTTTAATAGTAATAAGAAGGATTAAATATAAGATATTAACCTACTTGGTGAAATATTAAATTAGCTTTTAGTTAAACTATATGTTCATAAATAACCGTTTTATTTTTAGAAGGCTGATCTAAAGATGGTGATTCAATCTTAACAACAGCATCTATTTTTTATTAAATATACCACTAACCAAGAAGGGATATTTTAAGATGTGTCAGGTAACGCCGGTGCCGAGGATAATGAAGGATAACATCTATTCCTTTATTGCACCCAGTAATAAAATATTGGTAGTTGACGATAAAAACCAAACGTACTTCCAGATGAGTCGTAGTGAGTTCCATACAAGGTGTAAGCCCATAGTGGAAAAGAACTTGTTTATGTGTCATGAAAATTACCCATTACGATTGGTCATAGCATCCAAAAATTGTGAGGTAAATCTTTTGTTGGAAACAAAACCAGATCGCGTCAAAATGAATTGCAATGAAAAACTTTTTTCCACTAAAGCATTAATTTATTTATTTATTTATTTATTTATTTATTTATTAAACAAACGGGATGAACCCTTTACAAAATAACTTAATAATAGAAAATACAAAAGGCGCTGGAGCAGCAACATAATAGTAAATGTAGAGAATTGTAATTATAAGGTAAAGTGAATTAAACAAAAGTAAACAATAGTAGTTGAGGAGAACTAAAGCAAAAAACTTTTAGAAATAAAGTTAAAATTATGATAATTATTAATAGTTAGTAATAAGACGAACTTAATAAAATCTGTGAAATATAGACTTCACAGATGATTTGAAAATGGGTAGTGATGGAGAGGACCTGACGGTTACGGGCAGGCTATTCCAGCCTCTGGTAAGTCGTGCGAAAGTGGAATAGTACATGAGGTACGTGGCATGCCTGCGCTCAACCAATTTACCGGGATCACGGAAGTTGTATAGGTCAGCCCTGGGGCTGAATTCTGCACTGAACGGTAAGGAGTAAGCAAGGCCATTCATGATTTTGTATGCTGCAATCATGTCACCCACCTCATGTATGGACTTGATAGTATGTACACTAAAGCGCTTAGAGATGGGCGAGTAATTATGGCTAGTCCACGGCATAGTCTCACCTAGTCTTGATGACAGAAATCAAATAAATCTCCGTTGTATACTCTCAAGCTGATCAATCCTGTAGCCAAGAAAGGGAGACCATACTGGAGAGTTGTAGGTCAGTATGGGCATGACTAGTGCTCGGAAAAGTTACAAGATAGCCGCGGACGAGCCAAAACCACTCGCGGTTCTCTTAATGAAACCAAGAGTCTTGCTCACCCTGGCAACGATCCAATCGACGTGTTGATTGAAGGTCAGACCATCGTCAAAGAGTACGCCGAGGTCACGCACGACATCTGTTCTTATAATTGGACAGTTGTTGATTTTATAGGTAAAGACGTTTTCGCGTGCACCAAAGGCAACACATTTGCTTTTTAAAGGGTTGATAGATAGTCCACTACTATTCGTCCATGAGGTTACTAAGGAAAGGTCGCGTTGTAGGTCCTCGCAGTCGTACGCCGAGCCGATAGGCTTATACAACTTGAATGTCATCCGCATAGAGGTCGATATATGAATTTATAGGGACATCTGCGACACCATTGACGAATACGAGGAACAAGAGCGGGCCGATATGAGAGCCTTGCGGCACTCCGGACTTGGCATCATAAGAACTAGAAACTGAACCTAAGGAATGTACTGACTGCATTCTATGACTAGTATAAGATTCAAGCCATGCCAAAGCCCCGCCTCAAACGCCTATGTTGTATAGTCTGTCCGAAAGTAATCATAAGTCGACACTATCAAATGCCTTAGATAGATCAAGGTATATTGTATCGAGCCTGCGGCCAGACTCAACGGTACGCAGCGCCACGCTTAAGAAAGACATGTTGCTTGAGAGAGCCGACCTTCCACGCATGAACCCATGCTGTCGTGCGGTAATGAGATCGCTGAGTACTGAAGTCAGTTTGTCAGTGACCAGTGAGTCAAGCAATTTTGGAATGCAACTTATAATCGAGATAGGCCTATAGTTACGAACAGACGACCTATCACCATCTTTAAATATTGGAGTAATGAATGAGTGCTTCCAAAGTGTTGGAACAACACCCGTGGCCAGAGAGAGATTAAATAATGCTAACAAGGGTCGAGCAATGGAAGGGCAGCACCCCTTCACAATGGTAGACGGAATCAAGTCCGGATCAATACTATTCCCGGAGCTCAAGGAGTCAATCGCCTTTACAACGTCAGCCAGAGATACCCTATTTTCGCTTAGGATACATAGTGATGACTCCACACGAGGCTTATTCAGACCGGACACAGAGAAAACTGAAGAAAAATAACAAGCAAATAAATTGACAATGTCCTGGCCCGAGCTGACAGTAGAGCCATCAAGATTCATAGACGATGGAAGGCCTCTGGTCTTTTTATTATTATTAACGAATACGAAAAAAGATTAAAGATTTGATGGGATGTTGTCTTCAACTTGGCGAATATATTTATCATAGCAATTTCTTGCATCCCGTTTACACCGTGCTCGTAAGTGTTGGAACGCTATGTAATCATCAAGAAGACCAGTACACTTCCACCGTCTGTGAGCGCACTTTTTCTCGATAGTCAGCCTGCGCAGGTCGGCACTATACCATCGAGGAAAGCCGCCAGAGCGAACAATACGTAGTGGTACATGTTTTTTCATTAATTTATACATAACATCATAAAATCTGATAGTACAAATTTCAACATCGGGGTGATTGAGGACGTCATCCCATGGAACACCATCTAGCTCTAAACAAAAACCATCAAAATTCGTTTGATGGAAATCGTACTGCTTAGTTTTAAAATAAACACAGGGATTACTCAAGTTACTCAATGAAAAGAATCGAGCAGGATGGTATTCGTCTTGTGGGACAATGCACTCATCTGAATCAAGTAAAGAAACAGCAAGAGAATCCGAGGCAAACAAAAGATCTAATGTGTACTTTTTGTTTGTTGCGATGGGAAAGCACTGCTTTAGGTTTAATAAGGACACTACACTATTCACATAGTTAGCTATTGAAGTCAGATCCGGGTTCAAAATCGAGGAGTGTCGATGCTAATTAAACTTTTTAAAAAGAATTCCTGGTTATTCATAGCTCCAACAAGAGAAAGGGTAAATTTAATATGCGGGGACCTTTCCAATATGGCTTACCTTGAAGATGTTGGAATTATAACAATGGATGCAGCATGCACTATGCATGCTGAGTCGGTTATCATCGAACCAGAACGAACTCAACTTAGTTCCGTAAGAATTCAGTTAAATAAGTTTGTACTTATCAACATAACATCTATATTTTATAATCAAACATTGAATACGCTGAACCTACGTATAAATACTCAACCTATTGTCACATAGTGCTCATATTTTTCCAAAATTATATTTCTTTTTAATTGTTTTTTATTTCATTAATTACATATGTTCTAATTTGAAAATGCAACGTAATGGTTTTACGCAACAAGGAACCGCCACACGGAAATGCGACATGATTGCACGGCAAAAGTGTGCCGTGACCAACTTGCGAATTTCCGTTTGGGGGTAAAAGAGCACTATGTGGGTCAGTATAAAATAAGAGGTTTTGAAGAAGACAGGGAGAGAAGCAGCAGTCAGTAAGATCGAGCCAGCGAGTCCGAGGGGTTAGGGGGGTGTAGCGGTTTACCGCTATCACTCACCCTAATACCCTGATAAGAGTCCCTGCCATTATCAACGCCCCTAGTTGGTAATTAATTAAGGCAAGTAGTTTTAAGTTATTTTTATAATTAGTTTATAAGTTTTATTTGTAATTATTTTATATTTAATTTATTAAATCATAAAAATCACCATATAAAATTCGCTCTTCTACGTTACATCGTCATCAATTCCATAATTTTGTCATATAGAAGAGCGAATTTTATATGGTGATTTTTATGATTTAATAAATTAAATATAAAATAATTACAAATAAAACTTATAAACTAATTATAAAAATAACTTAAAACTACTTGCCTTAATTAATTACCAACTAGGGGCGTTGATAATGGCAGGGACTCTTAATCGGGCATTAGGGTGAGTGATAGCGGTAAACCGCTACACCCCCCTAACCCCTCGGACTCGCTGGCTCGATCTTACTCACTTCTGACCTCTTGTGTTCTTCCAAAACTAATTCTTTTATACTGACCCACATAGTGCTCTTTTACCCCCAAATGGAAATTCGCAAGTTGGTCACGGCACACTTTTGCCGTGCAATCATGTCGCATTTCCGTGTGGCGGTTCCTTGTTGCGTAAAACCATTACGTTGCATTTTCAAATTAGAACAAATGTAATTAATGAAATAAAAAACAATTAAAAAGAAATATAATTTTGGAAAAATATGAGCACTATGTGACACTATTGTTAACTCAGATTTTAACGAGGTGAGCAAACTGAGTCATGACCTAGACAGTTTGCTAAAGGAAGAAGATGTATTTATAATTAAGGATTTAATAAACAACAAAGGCTATTTGTCGGCCACGTTGCTTAGCATCACATTAGGGATAGTTATTTTAATGTTCATAATAAGTAAGACACTATGGAAAAGAGTATGCAATAGGGCAACGAATCTAAATATAATTATCAAACCGGAACGGGAAGATGCCAAAATTCAGCTCTCGAATAATACAGACTAGTATAGCCCTCAAATTGTTATCCTCTTTTTCATAGTACGAGTAGGTTAGTGTAAGATATAAAACCGATGTATAATAGCAAGTAAGAGAGATAGAAAAAATTAGGAAGTAAGTATTGTAAGTAACTTTGGAGCAGCGCCTCGCGAACACGACAAGATGGATACAGCATCTCAGCCTCTAACTCTACCCAGCTACGTCATCGCCTACTCATATAAACCTGGTGCAGTACAGTCCAGAATCCGGAAAAATGAATCTCGTCAGCACATCCTACCACCGTGTCATCTTTAGCGACTAGCGACGGAAATGGCTGAAGTACCACATCAAGCCGGTGATTGTCCTGACGATTGAATATTGATAACGAAGAAATCAGCAACGACATTTAAAAGCAGCCGAAGTGGCTATAAATTTCATAGCAGCTCCAACACTCCGACAACGCGATCCTGATTAAATTTTAGCAGCACTACCACATGAATGCAGAAGGATAGTGAAATTCCAAGTGAAAGAATTTTATGAAGAAGCTCATACATTAGAAGTAACATACAACCTTCAGGAATAGCGCTTTCCAATAATTCCTGATACTGATGAACCAACAATCGAGGAGTGTCAATGGACTTATACTGGTGAAGAAGACGGCCCGTTGAGTTCCACTGGCAAGGGAAATATTCCAATGCCGCGACTTCTCCGTCAATTGTAAAAGTAAGGGGCACGAAGCCTTCCGCCTCGAGGACCCGAATGTCAAAACAAAAGTAGTGTCCTGCAAAGGAGCCCGAGGAAATAGAGATGTGGTTCATCAATTTATGGTAATGCATACAAGTTGGATCCAGGATGGCGGATAAGAGGGTGGTTTGTTAGTGCTGAGTGCATCGGTGTTGCGCTATTAATAACTTTTGACGGGGCTAGTGAGAAATATTAGGGACAGCCTATAGCCTCAAAGACTTTATGTCCACCTAGTTTATACTTAAGTTAATCGTTTGTCCATCATGAATCACGGGGACGTGATTCTTTTTCGCGAGGGGGGGGGTTGTCACATAGTGCTCGGATTTTTATAAAATTTATATTTCTTTTTATATTTCCTTTATTTCAAGATATGTTTGTTGAAACTTTCGACTCATAAAACCGGGTCACAAATTTGTATTTATTATTGTTATGCGATGCAACGCAAATACGGATAAGGAAATCGCTACACGGAAATTCAACACATATTCACGACAAATGTAGGTCGTGACCAAGTTCTGAAATTTCGTGTGGGGATAGCGAGAAGAGCACCATGTGGGATCCTTTAAAGAGTCAGGAAAATCTGTTGGGAGGAGGTTCAACCAAGTCCGCGGGAGCGTCTACACGCGTTAGGTGATCCGTAGGTCCAGAGTCCTGGTAGTTTACGGGAATCACGGTAAGTGGCGTCCAGTTAAGCGCGAGTGATCCAGCACCGTGAAACTCCACCAGAGACGAGACCTTAAAAGGACAGGAGCCTCTACGAACGCCGCCCCGCAGGACGAACCCAGAGAGTAAGAGTTTTTAATTTTCCCCTTGTCAACAGTGGATCCTGACTCTGGGATATTTACGATAACATATATAGTTTAAGCTGATAAGTTTGTGTATGACGAGTATATAAATAGCCAATATACATGTGTGGTAGTTAAGATTAAACAGGTGTTTTCTTTGGGCCTCTTTTTGCTTGCCAAGCAACCCCCAACGAGCTACGTTACACATGTATGTATCAATTTTTGTTAAAATTTTCTTCCATTATCCCTTACTAAAACTTGTGTAGATATACTTTTTAATACAACACTACCTTTTTTATGAACTAATTATTTAAAGAAAAAATCAGTTTATAATACAATTTTTATTTCATTATCCATTTTCCGCACTCCTTTCAATTTCCGTAGTTATAAATCTACTACGCACACGGTCATCCTCAGTCTTTGTCAAGATCTTTTCACAGCTAATAACCGATATGATTCGTTGCCCGGACTGTGATACATTGTTTACGCGATCTGATAATTTAAACAGACATCGAAGAACTTCGTGTCGTAAACGAGCACAGTGCGATCCTAAGTCGTCTGTACCGACTAAAAAACTCAAGTTTGATACACCTTCTACCTGTTCTGGCCGGTGGTGTGAAACCTGTAAAATTCATGTTCCTCAGTCTTCCTATAACGGTCACCTACACACTATACAGCATAAGGAAAAGTGTTGCTCACCTCTAGAGGAGGGAATCAGTTTCCTAACCTCTGCTTTCGCCAACAGAATTGCATCGTTTCGTATCACGTCTACCAAATACCATCTTTCGTATACCGACTTTTTCAGTGATATTCTCGACAAATGTTTGCGCGTAATACGTAATCAGATCCATCTCCACGACGCGCTTAAAATAAATTTCGAAGTTTTCAGACGTTACGTGCACGAAACTAAACAGTTGATTGAAATTAAATCCTTCAACACTAATAATAAAGATGTAACGCGATCGATCGATCTTTCCAATCTTCTACAAAGTTTCTTCGATATCCTTAACACCAAAGCGTCAGAGTTTCAAGAACGAGAGTCAGGTATGTAATTATTTTGACAAAATGTTTCTTTTTCAATTAGCTACGATAAACTTTTTTTTTCCATCATCTTCCATTACGTTTCTTGTTTTTACAGGATGGAGTTTAGAAAGGGTTCTTTTCCTCGAAATCAACTTTACCCCTTTACCCAGACAAATTCTACTGAAGAAGGCGGTTGTGAATGTGAAAAACGATGATCAAGACTGCTTTGCGTGGGCAATAACGTCGGCTATGTTCCCCGCACAAGCCCACTCGGACATAACTACTTCCTACCCATACTATTCTCGCACTTTAGACTACGAGGGTATTCAATTTCCTATGAAATTAACTGATATCCCTAAATTTGAAGCGATAAAACATTGCTCTGTGAATGTCTACGGAACCGAATCCGTTTGGAAAGTGGATCTGGGAAATAGTTGGTCCCCTTTACTATTCAGCCATCAAGCAAAGGCTGCACTTCAATCTGCTATTGCTCGACGATGATCGTGGAAATAATCATTACTGTTGGATTAAGAATATGTCTCGTTTACTTTCTCAACAACTTTCCAAAACAAAACATCGAAAATTCATATGCGACGGTTGTTTACAGTATTTCTCCACCGTAGCCCACCTTCATCGTCATCAGCACTACAACTGCAACCATGTGTACAGTAGCCTTCCTACCGGTGATTGTAAAATGGATAAGATAGGTAGGTTGGTGCCACATCATGTTTTGAAATTTGAAAATTATCAAAAACGTATCAAAGTACCCTTTGTTGTATACGCCGACTTTGAAACCGTATTCCAACCTATTCATACATGCTTTCCTGATCCTAACAAAACATCTACCACATCTACCAACAAACATCAGCCCCATTCATTTGCTTACTTTATAAAGTGCTCCTTCGATGATTCGCTCTCACAATTCAGATCGTATCGGGGGCCCGATTGCGCTAAACAATTTGTTAAAACAGTAGAGAGTATATGTATCTGAGATCTCGTAAACCATGCCAGACTTTTCGCAGAGGTATGAGTTTTCCCCTGACGAGACAAGACCGACAACAGCAGTTTACCACATCGAGATTATATTCTCTACAGATGTGATAGAAAAGCAGAGGTCTGTTGTCAATACATAGTTAACAACAGAATCCTGTTTCTTCCGTACAGTTTATGCGAAGACGTCGACAAAGTATGGATTGTAGTCGGAGGGTGTTGAAAGTCTGTCTGAAAGGCATAAGCACAACTGATACACGGGAAACCCTTCCGAGGAAGTGATGCTGTTACGAAGTGACAACGGTTTTAATAGCAAATATTATTTGCAGACGCAGCATTAGCTCTACGTTACTTTTGCTGCTAATATGTATACACACATACACATACGCATATACACATACTACTTTAACTTTTATTTTACTGCAACCAAACAATAATTCTGCAAGCTATCATTTTACGTGTGTACGTTCATCATACACATACACAGACAGACATCACTTGTCGTTCACGGTGAACACCTACGGTTTTTGTTATACGCATACGTCAACAACTTTGTCATCGGTACAATGTTATTGAAAAGCAGCTAATAACTTTAAACGCTCACACAATTCATTAGCGTCATCAAAATATTTGTATTCTATCGACTTGTCGTTGTTGGACTTCGTTGAAGTATAGGTTTCGATGTCGCGCCAGCGATGATTAGAATTCCTCTCTGGGGAAAGTGGACCTGTTTTCGCGGTCTGCGCCAACGAAGCGGTAGTGGAGGTTGCTTACCAGGCACGGGGTCCAGCGCGAACGCTATATATAAATACAAATATGATGGTCTTCATATGAATCGCGTATGATTCGTGTAATATCCATATTATGTGCCTAAGCACATACCTAGGTATATATGATGTATGTGTGGAAATGAAACAGAACGAACAACGAAGATTATCAATGACGAAGACAAGCTCGTGCGTAAATGGAAAATCAAACTCCAAGAATACAACTTTCAGACAAAACATATGAAAGGTATATATATATATATCAGACCAGTTATAAGTACAAGTTCTTTTTATCTTTCTCGATCTTTCTACAACATTATCATCATGACAGTTTACCACTTATACATTCCAACTGTTTCCTTTGAACTTCTACAAAGTCCCACTCAATCCACCACTTCTGCTTCGATCACATCGTCTTTACTTCAGTTTCTTTACGGTTCGCTTCTTATTCCTATATCTGCTTCAGCTTGAGCGAAACATCTCGTCCACACTAACTATAACACAAACTGAACATTCCTGTTTGTTACACGCTCCTGTCTCATGTATGTATCAATTTTTATAAAACTTTCTTCCATTATCCCGTGTAGTATACTTTTATCATACATATCTCCTGTTGTCAGCGGTTTTCCGCATTCGTAGCAATGATGATGGTGAATCCCGTGCAGGTGTCATATGAAAACGAACACTACATCCTCATATTTACAGACTAAGTTCTGATGGATCCCCAAGTCCATAGAAAAAACTATGTTTTTAGTTGAGAATGGATATTACGGGTATGTTAGAACCTTTGTAATTGTTCAACCACGTTTCAACGCATGATGGACGAAATTCTCAAAGAGTAGCTATACAAGGTCGCTTTCATCTAAATGATGAATGCTATGTGGCGGTAAACGCACTTTTTTTTGTAAATATTTTGTATATTTTATTTCAAATTTATTTTTCTTATTGTGTTTGTAAATATCATTTTAATATAGACTTCTTCTTATCTTGTGCATGTCTTTGTTCCCTTTCTATTGTTCCACTATCGCTACTTTTACCTAGAATTTCACACTCACCTGTACCTGCATGCACCCCTTACTAATAGCTGGTTTTACCCTTAATTGCTTTCTTCTGAATTCTGTACTTTCCTATCTATTCAATTCTACGTATTTATACAATCAGTGTCATCATCCTTGCTCTTACTACTTTTCTTTCTATCACATCTATTTTACTAACAACCCTTTTGTATAAATATCGTCTAAATTTCCTTTCTCGACACAGTCTACGCTTCGCTCCAGTATTAGTAAGTTGTTTATATTGTTTATATTTATTTTGTTGTCTTTGTTGTTTTCTATTCTTGCTTGTGAAATTTTGTCATTTGATTTTCCACTTTTGCATCTTTCATCTTTGTTATTTGTATGTATCTTCATTTCATGTTTTGTTCATTTCTGTACATAAAGTGTTATTTGTGATTGTTAGTGTTTTCGTTTATTTTGCTAATATTTTTATTAATATTAACTTTAAAGACGCTAAAGTGGTGACCCCGATATAAGTGCAATTAACAATTTTGTGCAAAGTGAACTAACATTTACAAACAGAACTATGTCTACCCAAAAAAGTGCATCGCGTAGTGCGGAAGATACGACATCCATCGACCGCGTTGCCGTAAAAATGCCAACTTTCATCCCTTCGGACCCAGAGCTTTGGTTTTCGATGTTAGAAAGCAGTTTTGACGCAGCAGGAATAGTCCAGGATAGCACCAAGTTCGGTTACGCATTAAGTGGACTTGAACAGAAATACGCCCTCGAAGTTCGCGATATCATCATAAAACCGCGTAGTGAACGAACCTACGAACTTTTAAAAAACGAACTCATCAAACGTATGGGTGCATCGCAACATCAAAACATCAAGCGACTACTTGAGAACGAGCCACTTGAAGATCGCAAACCAACGCAATTCCTGCGACATCTACGCAACCTCGCCGGCAATGAATTCCCCGAGGAAGTCCTACAAACCCTTTGGTTAACTCGTCTACCTAAGCATATCCAGGCCCTGTTAGCCGCTCACAAGGACTTGCCCCTGGAAAAGACAGCTGACATCGCAGACACCATCATCGAAGCGTATGGACAATTCAACAACGTCGCAGAAACTTTCACGACGAACAGAACAGTAAACAGCAGGTTAGATTATTTGGAAAATGCATTAACAACAGCGCTGCAAGAACTAGCTGCCATAAAAATCAACCAAGGACCACCACACCAACCGAACAAGATCACGATCGCGTTCACATTCACGATCGAGAAGCAAAATTTGCTGGTACCATCATCGTTTTGGCAATAATGCAAAAAAATGTACAAAACCCTGAAAATTCGAAGGCAATTCACCGGGAAACGACATGGGCAGTCGTTGATGGCGACCGACGACAGCAGCCCTGCACTTTCACGCCGATTATTTATTAACGATGGATCAACGAAAATAAAGTTCCTTATCGACACTGGTGCCGACATCTGTGTGTTCCCACGTTCGCAACTTCCGGAACCAAGAGAGAAGTCCAATTACGAGCTCTCCGCTGCAAATGGTACCACCATCTCAACATATGGAACACTAACGTTAACCCTTGACCTAGGACTCCGACGACAGTTCACATGGCGATTTATTGTGGCTGACGTTTCGAAGCCAATTATCGGTGCTGACTTCCTTGTACAGTTTGGTTTACTGGTTGACATGAAACACAAACGTCTTCTGGATTCAACCACTCATCTCACGTCCCACGGGAAGGTGATTGAGTGTAAGACACCATCCATAAAGACTGTATCGGGCTCGTCACCGTTCCATGAGCTGTTGCAACAATTTCCGGGAACAACCCGACCAGGAGGCACTCCCACGCTTACAGCCCACTTGACGAGGACTCACATCATTACCACACCAGGACCACCCGTCGCGCAACGACCACGACGACTCGCTCCCGACAAGTTGCTAGCCGCTAAGAAGGAATTCGAGGCAATGGCAAAATTGGGCATCGCTCGTCCCTCTAAGAGTCCCTGGGCATCACCGCTTCACATGGTCCCGAAAACAGGTGACGAATGGAGACCGTGTGGCGATTATCGCGCCCTAAATGCCAGAACGTGTCCCGACCGGTATCCTGTCAAACATATTCAGGATTTTTCCCAGTCACTCAGCGGGAAGACCATATTTTCTACAATAGATTTGGTTCGCGCATTTAACCAAATCCAAGTCGCTGAACAGGATATCCCAAAAACGGCAATTACAACACCTTTTGGTCTGTTTGAATTTACGCACATGAGCTTTGGCCTGCGCAATGCTGCACAAACGTTCCAACGTTTCATCGACGAGGTCCTGCAAGGTTTAGAATTTTGCTATGCCTATATAGATGACATCCTTGTTGCGTCACAGTCGATGGAAGAGCACCTGGACCACCTACGAACACTATTTGGGAAACTACAGGAATATGGTGTAATCATTAATCCTTCCAAATGTGTATTCGGCAAACCGGAAGTCAAGTTCCTTGGCTACCTTGTTTCTGGTACCGGTACGCATCCGTTGCCTGACAAAGTGGACGCTATTCGATCGTTCCCGCTTCCCCAGACTGTAAAAAAGCTACGCCAATTCCTAGGCATGATAAATTTCTACCGTAGATTCATCCCGAAGGCAGCAGAAATCCAAGCGCCACTCAACGACCACCTACAAGGCAATGTCAAAGGAAATCATCCTGTATTGTGGACGCCAGAGTCTACGAAGGCATTCGAAGCTTGCAAAGAATCTTTGTCACAAGCTACGCTGCTAGCTCACCCCAAACCTTACGCGACCCTGGCAATATTCACTGACGCTTCAAACTACGCCGTTGGAGCAGTACTACAGCAACACGTTGACAACCATTGGCAGCCCTTAGATTTCTTCTCCAAGAAATTAAGTTCTGCCGAGCTAAACTACGCTGCTTACGATCGTGAATTGCTTGCAATATATCTCGCAGTGAAGCATTTTCGTTACATGGTGGAAGGACGTCCGTTTACTATTTTTACGGACCACAAATCAATCATGTACGCTTTTCGAAAGAAACATGACCAGTGTTCCCCTCGTCAAGTCAGGCACCTCGATTTCATCGCGCAATTTTCGAGCGATGTCAGACACATTTCTGGCGCAGACAATGTCGTCGCAGATGCATTATCTCGTGTCGAGGAACTGCACGCTACCCTGGACTACGAGGCGCTTGCAGAAGCACAGAAGACGGATCCCGAATTGCAGCAATTTCTTACCGACGATTCATCACTTAAACTGAAGCTTCTACAGATTCCTGGCACTGTTACATCAGTTTTTTGCGATATTTCAATGCGCGTCGCCCGACCCTTCATCACGAAAGACTTTCGGAAAACAGCATTTCACTCCGTACACGACCTTTCGCATCCAGGAGTTAACGCGACGGTCAAGCTGGTAACACAACGTTATATTTGGCCGTCAGCTAAAAAAGATGTCCGACAATGGGCCCGTTCATGTATAGCTTGTCAACGGTCCAAGATAACTCGACATGTATCCGCTCCCGTTGGTACATTTCCGCCAACATCTTCCAGGTTCGACCACATACATGTCGACATAGTTATCATGCCGTCGTCCGAAGGTTGCAGATGCTGCCTTACGATGGTTGATCGCTATTCGAGATGGCCCGAAGCCGTTCCTATCCCTGATCAGGAAGCATCTACCGTTGCCCGTGCCTTGTACGACAGTTGGATTGCCAGATTCGGGACTCCTTTGCGAATCACCTCCGACCAGGGCCGACAGTTCGAGTCGTATCTTTTCAAACAGATAAATCGTTTACTAGGTACGTCTCATCTTCGCACAACAGCCTATCATCCTTCGGCTAATGGCATGGTAGAACGACTACACCGACAACTAAAAGCAGCCATCATGTGCCACTAGAACAATTCCTGGACCCGAACGCTGCCGACCGTACTACTAGGGATTCGTTCTGCCTGGAAAGATGATCTACAAGCCACTGCAGCTGAAATATTGTACGGAGAAACGTTACGACTTCCTGATGAATTTTTAGGATCAAATCCCGATTCAACCATTCACAAGGACGCATCCGAATTCGTTAAAGAACTTCGTGCAATACAACAGGCATTACGACCGACTCGAGAACGCCGCCATGGGGATAAAAAGACCTTTATCTTCAAAGACCTTGCAACAACCGATCAGGCCTTTATTCGTCGCGGAGGCCCAAAGGAAACACTGCAGCAGCCATACGAAGGGCCATATACTGTTGTAAAGCGTGCGGACAAAACCTTTGTCGTGAACGTCAAGGGCCGCGACATAACGGTTTCAATCGACCGTCTTAAGCCGGCCTACGTCGTTGCAGAACCACCCGCCACCCTAACAAACCAGGAGGACTTCCCTGTGGACATCCCTGTGCTACATCAGCCTTCAGAAGAGCAGACCCATTCAACAACCAGGTCCGGCAGGCGTGTTCGTTTTCCTGATCGCCTACAGGCTGGTGTTTCGTAACGCTCTGTTACTAGCAGGGGGGTACTGTGGCGGTAAACGCACTTTTTGTAAATATTTTGTATATTTTATTTCAAATTTATTTTTCTTATTGTGTTTGTAAATATCATTTTAATATAGACTTCTTCTTATCTTGTGCATGTCTTTGTTCCCTTTCTATTGTTCCACTATCGCTACTTTTACCTAGAATTTCACACTCATCTGTACCTGCATGCACCCCTTACTAATAGCTGGTTTTACCCTTAATTGCTTTCTTCTGAATTATGTACTTTCCTATCTATTCAATTCTACGTATTTATACAACCAGTGTCATCATCCTTGCTCTTACTACTTTTCTTTCTATCACATCTATTTTACTAACAACCCTTTTGTATAAATACCCTCTAAATTTACTTTCTCGACACAGTCTACGCTTCGCTCCAGTATTAGTAAGTTGTTTATATTGTTTATATTTATTTTGTTGTCTTTGTTGTTTTCTATTCTTGCTTGTGAAATTTTGTCATTTGATTTTCCACTTTTGCATCTTTCATCTTTGTTATTTGTATGTATCTTCATTTCATGTTTTGTTCATTTCTGTACATAAAGTGTTATTTGTGATTGTTAGTGTTTTCGTTTATTTTGTTAATATTTTTATTAATATTAACTTTAAAGACGCTAAAGCTATAGTCATATTTTCCAAAAGCCTTTACGACCACATCCTTTATCTTAAATGAGTTACTTGACTATATTGAAAAGAATATTAGTCTACCAATCACGTTTAGAAGTTACGAATTATTAGAATATCCATTACTTCAACAACCAACACATCATACACGGGCTGTTAAATCGGTCTCGAATATAGAAAAACCGTTATTTATTATTATTGGTTTTCAAACCGATAGAAAAAACAACTTGAAATTAGATAACTCAAAATTTGATCATTGTAACTTAAAATCTATCAAATTATATTTAAACTCTGAAATGTATCCGTATGACAATATTAATGTAAATTATAATCAAAACCAAGTTATAATGTTATACCAAATGTATACTAAATTTCAACGATCATATTAATGGAATAAAGGTTGTGAGGAACCCATACTGTCGCCGGATCTATATAAGAAACAGGAACCGCGAGTTGTAATTGATGGTTCAGTCAACGATTATATTATTGGAATAAAGGTAGTGAGGAACCCATACTGTCACCGGATCTATATAAGAAACAGGCACTGCGAGTTGTAATTGATTGTTCACACCAAAGTGAAACGATTAAAAACGGTGCTATTGATATTTGGTTAGAATTTGAAACGTCTGAAAATGTATTAGCGAAAACGTTTACATACTGTCTAATTATTAATGAAAGATTTATAAATTATAATCCACTTACAAGTGTTGTATGCATTCTATAAAAAAAATATGCCTGTTAAAATTAAGTACAATAGTCCTAAATGTAAAGGTGAAACTGATAAACCCAATACGAATTGTATTCCATGCACCTTTACAGAATACATGAAGATGAAAGATGGTCATAAACACATTCCACATACATATTTTACTCAAAAGGATCCCTGAGCTGATAAGGATAGATACTAGGGTTCATAAATGTTTCAAATTTAATTTCAAGTTCGAATCTCTGTAAGTGTAAAAGAATATTCTAGTATCATCTCTTTTGTAAGTAGGTGTATTTCTATTTAAACCATTAAATCAATATCAATCTCTATCACCTAAATATATATGTGAAAATCATTGGTTGACAAGAAACTTTCACGGATTATCGTGGGAAGATGGAAAAGTTGATTATTATCTCTTAAGGCATCTGCTAAAGATACAACTTCAGTTAAATGACGCTACAACCATTTATGTAAAAGGGTTAGAGAAGGTTCATTGGATTCAAGAAATTCTAGATGATACGAGTATTAATATTATCAACTTAGAAAATCTATAATGTCCATCACTTCAGAAGCTTGTTTCCTAAAAGCAAAAATGTAATGTATGGTTTGTTGTAGTGAGGATATAATATAGTAATAAAAAAAATATATATAAAATGTTATCTCTTTCATTATTAAAGTAGCTGCAGTTAAAACAACGTCAACATGTTGAAAATAATAAGAAGAATAAATTTATAATCAGTTTAAGTTCATGTCGGTCATTGAAGCAAGGATTACAAGAAAGACTACATAAACAAAAATTATATAATAAAAGTAACCCAAAAAATTCCTTCAGTACCTCGTTACAAATGGCAGAGATACGGAGTGAATTATTGAAAATTAATAATGTATTAAAAAAGTTAAAGAAATGTAACTATAGGTTGTGTGAATTAGAGGCCAAAGAAATCGAAACGTTACCACGACAATACTTATTAGATCACATCAATTACTATTCCCGTTATTTAGCATGGGATAAATTACCTACATACTCAAAAGAAGATGAAGAATTTAAACTAGAGTATCCATGTTTTGAACATTACAATAAGGGCAGACTGCAAATTGATGGTCCACCACCTACTAAAAGGAAATGTTACGGATGTTTATTAAGAAAAAATTGATCTTTTTATATATATATATATATATATATATATCGCTCATTGAATGCAGAACTATCTTAAGTCACAAAATGTTAATTTTAGAGGAGAGCATTTTTTTTAATTTTCTCGAGAACGAATGGTATACTGTGAAAGAAAATTTGTTTATAATGAAATTTTTCTTGTATATTTAGGACATTTATGGAGCATTTTCAAATGAGATTATTTTAAATAAAAAATATGGACTTAGGATGTTTTACTGTTTGTAAGTAACAACCTATGTCCACATAGGATTATACTGGATTGTACCTCTAAGGTTCAAATGTGACTTAGGCTAGTTCTGATTTATGTATATTCAGTTTGGACTGGAAACATAAAAATTAGACATATCTACAAACCATTTATTAAACTAAAAACAAATATGTTTTACAGTACAAATGTACAAACAAACGTATTTATAGTAATAATTATCATTGGTAATATTTATATAAACTCATGTCTATTCATAAGTTAAAAGAAAAGAAACCCTGAAAACTAATGGCTATAGAAATATTATAAATATATTTTTATAATATCTAAGTAGAATACAAGCTATCTACCGACAAACTTATGTAAATTAATAGCAAAAGTAGTTACTTTTATAAATATGGCACTAGAGGTTATCAATAAAAGTTGTAATATTCAATATAAGAATATAAAATAATAAATCATATGTGACTGGTATTCTTCTTCCATTTCACTCTTTTCTTCAATTGTGCCTTCTTTATATTTATTACAAATATCGCACATATCTTTTTTGGGAATAAAAAATGAAAAGTTAAATTCGGTATTAAAAATTACTCTATAAATACTTTCGGTCGCAGGTTTGATATTCTGCTTCTTACAGTACTCAAGATACAGGCCGTACATCTTAGATATATTAAGTGTTGGTGGCAAAAAAAGTTTTGAAGTATTTTTTCGGCAGTAATGGCTTTCGACAGTTTCAAATAAATTTATATGGTCTCTTACAGACTGCTTTATTGAACCATCGAGTTTTGAATTTTTACATACTCTACCTCGGCGATCTTCTGTAACTATGCCCGTACTTCCCATTTTTTGAAAAACTGTTTTCACAACTTGGGCGCTTATTCCTAGTGTGTTCAAAAAAAAGTTTTACATACTACAACTTTGTTTCCCTGACTATAAAACATATATTTAAAAGAAAATACTTTTTTCCTTCCTTTTGTTGTTTCCGTAACATTTCGGTTTTCCTTACTTTCGTCATCGGTACTTTCATTTCTACTCTTCTCCCTCAATCGCGTTCTTGCCTTTTCTGTCATATTTACGTGCTTGGCAACAAAATCGCGTTGTCTATTTACATCCCCAAGTTGCCAGTAGTTTTCGAAAATCTGTTTTCTTTCTTCTTCTGAAAGTTTCTCGCTGCACTTTTGTCTACAGTTAGTGCAAGAACCTTTCTGTTGTCTTTTTGGATAGATGTTGCCCTTCCAGTTTATATACTCTTCTCCAAGATTTCGGGATCTCTTAATTTGACTTCTTCTCCATTGATTTATATTTCTTTGTCTTTTGCGCGTGTTTTTTTTGGATGATTTTAGTTTACTTTGGCTGTTAATATCAGAATCTGATGTAGTTTCCGCATTTTCTGGATGCTGTTTCCCAAGTGAGTGTTTTGTTGGTATCGGTACGTAGTCGGGGTCATTGCTATCATCACTAGAAGCAAATGGATCTTTTTCAGATTCTGAAAGGAATAAATCATCTTCTATACGTTGAATTACAACTGTAGCTTTACTACTACTGGCTAATACATCTATTGGTTTCAAATTATCTTTGATATCTTGTATGGAGATTCTTTCCGTCTGGTCTCCATTGTCAGATTTAGCCACAATGCAACGAATCATCTGCAACTGCCTGTTAGAGGGAACTTCAATTGAAGAACTAGTTTTGTTCTGAAGACCATAAGTTGAAGTTTCCCAAGGAACTAGGAAAGAAGGAGGTTGCAGTGTAACACTTATGTACATTATTCGAGCTACCCCTTTTGTTAGAGAATCAGTATTTTGTTGGATGTCTGAAAAAAATTGTGGATAAATTAATTAAATATAGTCTAATACTAAAATTATTCTATTACCTATTTTTGGAGTACCATCAGGTATTTTATTAACAGCTATTCGAGGAGCAGGATGCAATATAGGAAAAGGGGGTTGTAATGGAGTGTTATAATGAATTAAAGTAGCTGCGCCTTTTTCATGTTGGTGTTGAATGTCTGCAATAAAACACGAAAAAATGCTTAAAAATGCATAAAACTTAATTTGTCGCCTTACCTATTTTTTGAGTCTCTTCAGATTTTTTAATTGCGGCCAATTGCAATATTTTAACGGTTCTAGAACTCATTGAAAAAATAATGCAAAAAAATAATTATTATCGGTTATCCCGTGTAGAACTAGTTTATGTCCGCCACTAATACGCACTTGATATTTATAATTTCTTCCGAAATTCTAATGTAGAACTAGCCTATGTCCGCAATAACCACGCACTAACGACACACCAGTGACGAAGGATACTTCTGCACTGAATTGACTGCCGCGTTCTCACTTAGGCTAGTACGTTAATACCCTCTATAGACGTATATACGTAGGATTAAGATGGGTTAGTTCTGCACCCAAATCCGGCATGCTGAGTTGTATTTGACAGGATTGTAAGTGCAAATTCGACAAAAATGGACATAGGCTACTTCTGTATTCAATGAGCGATATATATATATATATATATATCGATATTTAATTAAAGTTTTTTTTTAATCAATCATGAGTTACTTACAATTCTTAAAAAGAATATTTTTTTGTTATCTTTTGTAATCTACACTTTTTTCAATAAATGTATTAAATTTAATTAAAATTTAGTAGTAAGTATAATAGCTGGATTGATGTAAATGAAATAATATAATAAAACTGTCTAAACGTAATTGTTAATCGGCTCAACGTTCATCGGTTCATATGTATCGAAACTGTTTAAACAATAAACGTGTATGTATTCGTTATCGGTTGTGTAAATGTCTGGTAAAACTGCATCCTAACCTTGTATGACATGCCGTTATACATCGGTTCATATGTATCGAAACTGTTACAATAATAAACGTGTATGTATTCGTTGTCGGTTGTGTAGATGTCTGGTAAAATTGCATTATAATCTTGTATGACACGCTGTTATACATCGGTTTATATGTATCGACACTGTTAAAACAATGAGCGTGTAAGAATTAATAACCTTATCATATGTTTCCAGAAAATGTATATGTCGGAACAGGCATAATTTTTCCAATGGTAGTATTTACTTGATTATTATCCATGATAATTAAAATAACAAGAACACTGAGTACAACTGGACATAATAACAATCTTTCAATTTTATTACAAGTCGAAAACGAATACACGGGCTGTCCGTTCTATTTCGCAGTCAATACCGAAGTGTCCTCTTCAGCCGCCCCCTGCAGCAGGGATCATCCAAACACATTGCCCCTTTTCCTAAATTTCTCAGAAACACCACTACAGGACAGCCCGTGTCTACGTTCGATGATCTCACTCGTCATCTCGACTTTAAACATGGTTTCGAAATCTTATTACTCTGCTAATACAAACAATATCGACATCTGTAACCTAATAGCCTTTTAAAAAGGAACATGCACTAAACTTAAGGGTGACCATAAATTGTGCCTCTATGTCACCATAAATAAGAAATAATCGCCTTCAGGCGCCATCTCCGACATATATATGTATATGGTTGTATTAGGTGTGGTGATAGTTTGATTGTTATAATTTATGATAGCAAATGATGAATGTGATTTTTTTTTATACCATATATAAGTTTGATGTAAAACACGCAAAAAAGTTCTGAAGGTCAAATTGGTGGGGTTCGTAGTTTTCGAGAAAAAAATTATTGAAAATCTATAATTTAACATTGTCAGAAAACGAAAATAGTCAAACGTCATTTTTTTTTCACTTTTTGCATATTAGAAAAAGGTGGTAGATAACTCAAAATCTCGTTACATATAAATTGGAATATTCACGACATGTTTGTAAAAAAAAAAACATTAAATAGGTTCGTTATTAATATAAAAAAAGTTCAATTGAAATATCCTAAATTTATAAAATAGCTCAGCCATCATATAAAAGGAATGAATGAGTGGCAACGTTGCATCTCGACGCGGATATTTAAACTTGACCATTATTTAGTAACTCGTTTTTAGAGATCAGTTTAATTATTTTTATTATTTAACAATAAGTAACATTATATTAAACTAAAAATACAGCGTTAAATTAAGAAAAAAAATGAATAAACATATTATACAATAATGTAACGAATTTTCTAGTCAAAGTATTTATTTAAACAATTATTTATTTAACACTATTTATAACACTTAAACATTAACTTAGAACTACCATTTATATCACAACAATTTACTTATTTATATAACAATTTATTTATATCACTTTGTCTATTATCGGTTTTAATTCGCGCACTGATGCTTTCTTCAACTAACTGTCTCTCGGTCCAAAGATGATCACTATATACACACACCTTTCGAACTTTCTAGACAGGAACTCGAAGAAATCCTGAGTATTCCCGAATGATGAGTAATTATTAGAAAGTCCTCGATTATTCCAGAATTGAACTTGTTACTTGTCGCCGGAGAATGATTTACATCTTGTAATTTGATAACACGAAAAGTACCGTGAGCGGTGTTTACGCCGTAAGCATGTTAGCGATAACAAGTACATGCCACAAATTGTTATCGCACACACGTACTGTGTCACTGGTCGCTACAATAATATATTTTCATCAGTACAACTATCTTGAAGATTAGCTTCAGTGATTGATACTATTGCATTTTCTGTACACTTCGATTCTAACTCAGGTAATATTAACTTATCAGGGATACTCTGCCAATCGTGCGTTTCTTCTAAATCACTATAATATGATGGTACCATTACACTTTCATTATCATCGTCATTACTAGAGTTTTCTTCGAGATCAGCTTCCAAACTTGGTATTGCACCATTTTCTGAATTCTTAATGTCTAATCCTGGTAATATAAAATTAGAGGGAATATTGTGTGGGCTGAAAAATCATTAAATTAATAGATATTGTACGACATGTTGCAGATAAATGATTAAAATTTATTATCCATTGAAAATAGAAGGTTATAGAAGGAAGATAAGTGCTTACAGTATTTTAAGAATATTGTCAGAATTTTTAATAGTCATTTCTTTTTCAACTTTAGCCCATTTCTAGCAACTTTCCCGAGCTACTTCTTCAACTGCTGTCCCTATTTCAGATTCATATCTTTTAAAAGTTTTAGAGTCAATAGATGGTATATTTAATGCAGCTAAAATCTTGTTTACATGAGTTGATCCCATTCCTGCATGAAGTGCACCTGTTGATCGAATAAATCGTTAGTATTGTATTATCACAGTCATACTAAAACTTTGTGCATATTAACAAATAGTTTGTGTTTGATAACCAATATATTTACCTATTGCAATTTTTGAGTTGACGTCGAAACGATGTTTATTTTCACTTGTGACTGTTTTTCCATGTCCTTTATCCGTTAGAACCAGACATATAATATTCCATATTTTACATGGTATGTGAAAAATTGATCCCAACCCTTTACGATCTTCTTTAACAATATCTTCCAGGTCTAGTAATGATTTGCACTGAGAACACTTCATATTTTTTGCCATGTTTTTGATATAAATGCGTCCCTCAATACAACATGAGCGAGTTGAAGAGGTTAGGTTGTCGTCTATTTTACGGCGTTTTTTTCCTGATTGATATTAAGCTGAACGTTGATTATAAATTGTTTCAGTTACGCGTTTGCCTTTCCAAAAAAATCTTTTCTTCTCTTTACTCATTGTAACCAATAAATTTCTCACTTCTATTTATGCTTCTAATGCTTGTTTGACAATATCAGCAGTGAATGTTGACCGCTAATCAGCTGACGCTCCCGCTCGCACTCGGATTGCAACGTTGCCAGATTTTTTTATAGGTTATTTGAATATTTTATTATTTATTTATTTATTTATTTATTTATTTATTTATTTAGATCATCAACGGACTAAGAAGTCCTTTTTACAAAATAATTAACAAATTATGAGTACATAAAAGTATAGAGTATAATAGAGCAACGCCACCAGAATCAACAAAATATAAATGTTCTCTCTTTGAGTTCTCTCTTAAACCTATAATAATCATTTATTGATTTCAACTCGGAAGGAATTAGATTCCAATTTCGTGTTAATCTATACGAAGATGCAAAATACAGTAATTAGATAGTACAGGCTTCTCAATCAAGTCTCTTTGATTTCTCATGTCATAATATGAAGTCTTAGTAATAAACATGTTAGATAAGTCACTGCACAAAAATGATCCATTCAAAATCTTAAAGACAGTAAGCATATCCAAATATCTAAGCAATGATTCAATTGATGGTAAGAAGACATTTCTAGAAATAATAGAATAATTATGATCATTAACAGGCATAGGATTACCCATTGTATAAGTAAGACGCCTTAGAAATTTGTGTTGAATAGAATTTAATCTTTTTAAATATACGTCATAATTAGGATTCTAAATAGAAGAACAGTATGTTAGTATTGGAATAACAAGAGTTCTAAACGGATATAAGAGTGTATTGAAATTTTTAAATTCCTTTGTAAATCTAAAAATTAAACCAAGAACTCTATTAGCCTGTGAAGTGATAGATCTAACATGATCATTAAAATTAAATTCATCATTATATACTACACCAAGATCCTTAAATTGATTGATCCTATTTGAAACTGATGCATCAATACAACAATTAAATGGTGTAAATATTCCTCTTCTATGAAAAGACATTACATTACATTTTTTTATATTTAAATTCATATTATTACATCTAGCCCAAGATATAATCTTATCCAGATCACTCTGCAACCTATAGGCGTCCTCATTAGATGAAACGGTAGCAAATATTTTTATGTCATCTGCATATAATAAAATTTTAGCAAAAGATATACAGTTTGGCAAATCATTAATAAAAATTAAAAATAATAAAGGGCCAAGTATAGTGCCTTGAGGAACGCCGGAAGTCGCAGAAAATGATGTAGAAACAGAATTTTTAAATCTTACAAAAAGTTCTCTATCAGATAAATATGATTGAAACCAAGCAATTAAATTATCGTTCATTCCAAAATCTAGTAACTTCTTCAATAGCAATCCATGATCCACTGTGTCAAATGCCTTTTGAAAGTCCAAATATATAACATCTACCTGATTATAAGATTTTAATCCATTTATAATAAAATCATTAAATAAGAGTTAATTTGACACAGTGGACCTTCCCCTAACAAAACCATGTTGGCACTCAAGTATCTTTGGTAAGACTGTTTCACATAAGTTATTATAAATGATATATTCAAAGATCTTAATAATAACATTTATCAAGGTAATTGGTCTATAATTACTAATATTCGACTTATCACCACTCTTAAAGATTGGAGTAACAAAAGATTTTTTCATGGAATAAGGGACAGTTTTTTGTGACAAAGAGCTATTGAATAACAATGCCAAAGGTTCACTAATATTATTTTTACAGCTTTTAAAAAATGTAAGAGGCAACATATCTGGACCAACAGACTGAGTAGAATTTAAGTTATCAATAGCTTTTATTACATCAGATTGATCTATTGAGAAATTATCAGTGTTAGAAGAATTTGTTACATAATCAAAAGTAGAAGAAGATTTATATACACCCTCAAAGAAAGTAGCAAACAGGTCCAAAATATTATCAGTATTTTCAACCGAGTTATTGTTTAAATGCATTTTGGAAGGAAAACTATTAAAATTTTTGTTATTCAAATAATTCCAAAATGCTTTGATATTTTTGCCTACCAAATGTTCAATATTATCAATATACTGTCTATAACATTCTTTTGATTTTCGTATACACAATGCTCTTGTTTTCTTAAAACTTATATAATCACTTTGTAATCCAAACTGTAACCATTTCTTATGTAATTTTTTCTTCTCCACAATCAAATTCTTGAGTTCAAATGAGAACCATCTAGGATATGTGCCATGGAATATCTTCTTTCTTGGAACATGTTTTACACAGATGTCATTGATTATGTCATAAAATTTCAACACATCTTCTTCAACATTAGAACCAACTAGTATATTAGCCCATTCAACACTATTCAAACACTCTCCTATAGCTGTATAGTTAGCATTTTCAAAGTCAAATCTGTCAATGTTATTTCTAATATGATCACACTGAATGTTACCAATATTAAAGAAAGCAGCATCATGATGTTCATCCAGAGGTACAAGAGAGTCGCAAGAATCTACAATTAATTGGCTAGTTATATTTAAATTAGAAAAGCATAAATCCAATGTGTAATTTTTTAAGTGGTGAGTTGGAAAATAAGGATGCAAATGCAGTAGTGAGAAGGTATCAATCAATATATCTACACAGTTATGAATACGTCTATCCAAATGAGAACAGTCTGCATCCAGATTACCGTTATAATTCCAAGTAGTCTTAGGAAGGTTATAATCACCCAGTATAAGAACGTCATTAAAAGAGTACTGATCAACTAATCTGACAATCGTAGAAACATGAGAATCATAAACTGTAGTGTCGGTATAAGGGGGTAAATATGCACCTCCAATTAGAATTTTTTTATTATCACAAATTAAGCCTATAAATAAATATTCAACTGTATCACGCTCATTACATACCAAATAACTTTTTAAAGTGGAACGCACTGCGATAAGAACCCCTCCACCGTAAGGAGAATCAGGGTAATCAAATCTGTCCCTTCTAAAGATGTTGTAACCGTTTAGACCCAATTCATTATTATTGATTCCACAATGTAAATAGGTTTCAATGAGAACAATTATCTCCGGACTGGGTGACAATAAGTGTACAGAATTTTTTACTTTGTCAATCTTTGAACGAAGTCCATTTACATTTTGAAAATAAACAATTAAATCCGCTGATGATGTGACTAGTTTTTTGATGTATTTTGGTTTGTATTCCTTTTCATTATATCCTTTTTAAAAATAAGTTTTGGAAGACCTTTAAAATATTTTACAACCTTGATATTATCAGGATTCTGTTCATTAAAAATTTTAGCCTCATCCTTTAATTTCTTGTATATTTTTCTCTGTTCTCTAGTTTGGTCATGACCAATATGAACACCCTCAGGCAAAAGCTTCCAATTACTTATAACAGTTGAGACTTCAATTGAATTTTTTAACTTAACTAATATAGGCCTCTCTTTACCAGCATTAACTTTACCAAGTCTTCTAACGTTACCACTATCATTTACAACAATAGAAACATCAATATTACCCAACAACTCATTGATAATGCCAATATCAGGTTTGCCATCTGTACCATTCTGAGCTTCTTGGATATTATAAAAAATGACATTATGCTGCCTTCTCTGTCTATCAATAATTTAACTCACAATTTCACTGTTCAAATCACTTGTGCTCCTGTTAGAATCCAAATCCAGACCAGCAGTAAAACTATTAATTTTGTATATAAATCATCAAATTTGGAGTCATAATTTTTAATCTTATTAATACTCTGTTTCAAATCCTCAACATCTGCCTTCAATGATTTAACTTCATTCTTATCTGCTTTTAGATCGACTACGCTCTTCAAGGAATTTAACTCTTCTTGTAATTTACTAAAAGTATCTATCTTGGTATTGATCTCGGCTATAGATTTTTTCATATCTGCAAGTAGTTCCTCAATACAGGGGTCCTCTCCTTTTTCAGTGCATTTAGTACATCTATAAATCATTTGAGTTTTTGTTTTCAATTGTAAAACTCTTACTTCAGATGCAGTGATATTAGAACAGTCTTTATGAAATACATCATTACAAATTGCACAAACTACAATTAATTCATTCTCCTGAAAAGAATCTCCACAGGCATCACAAGTGACTGGCATCTTACTTGTAGGTTAGAAAATATTTCACCTTTATTTTATGTTTACATGAATTGTTTATTTATTGATATTATTTAAATTGAACGCGGTAAAGTTTTCCATTTACTAAAACTTACTTGTATTTATTATATTTAGAAAAATTCACAACTTATATAAACACCTCGTAATGCAACGTGCTATATCAATCAATCAATCAATAGAAAAAAAAAAAAAAACGTTGTTTTTAAATATTCTAATTATTTCTTTCGATACTTTAGAGTTCAAATAACTTATTTATGAAGAAAAAAATGATTTAAGTTCAATATAAATAAAATTTTTACTGTTTTAAAATTTTTATACAGTCCCAAAAAAAGTATAATTCGTATTTTCCTTAGCCCTACTTTACATATCCACTATCGAAAAAAGTTTTGCTTTTTAATGTACCGCCGTAACTTCTTTAACCATGATATTCGGTAAAACTGCTGATAACATATATGTATTGGATGTGGTATACTATGCCTAACCGAAATATTTGGAAAAGTTTATTAAGTTAATCAACTTGTTCAAGCTTCCCTATACTTTAAGTCCAACCATTAACAGTCGTCATCAGACAGTGTTGCGATGGATAGAAGAAAACATTTTGCGATAAGGAACGGAAAAGCTCCAGGCTGACGAAATGGTCATGACTCAGGCAAATGTTTTCTTTTTATGTTCATGAATATAATGCAATTTATAAAATTAATTAAATACAAACTTGTGTTATAACATTTATTTATTTACACAGACAAGTGTATGCAATCAATAATAAAGTTTAATAATATAATATTAGAACATTATTCACATATATACATACAAGTGAATATTACATAGTTGTTCGTAAATAGTATCAATAGATTCTTGTGGAAGTGAAGAAGTCTCGAAAAGTTTTTGAATAAAATATTCTCCAACCGTTAAGTTGTTTTATGGGGCATATTAAAATTTTGAACTACTTGCTCAATGGTGTTATTCAACTTTGAAATGGAACTTTCCGAGTTTTTTATATTATAATGTCCCCAAGGAAGCGTATTAGTTGTTTTCGGAATTAAGAAACGTTTTTCATCTTTAGGGCAAAGAGCTACTTTAGTTTTCATTTAGGTGTTCATAGTATGGAGGTCAGAAACAAAAACATTCATACATTTTATAATGGTGGAATGGTCCCTAATAACGCGAAGATAATCATCAATTCCCAGGTGCAGTTTAATAACGTTCTTCTTAACACCTTTAGCTTTCTTAACAATTTGATCAGCCGCTTCAACACAATACGCTTTAGCTCCAGTTCCATAGAATGCTTTAATGGGATTATAAGGAAGCTCATCTTTGAATTTACCGATAACGGATGTGGTAATGGGAATATTGAAACTATTATTGCGAGGATAATTGGAAGTATCAAAGTAATGGATATTTTCAACAATATCGCGGTAAAAGTTTTCAGTGTACACTTTCAAAATGAAAGAATCTGTATCCATATAAGCCCAGGCTAATAATAGTTCGGCCGGCTCGCATTTTCAGTTACATACTTTACTAAATTATGAAACCTGCACAAATCTTGACAAAACGCTACAAAACTGTTTGGTCTACATTAAAATACAGACTTATAACACAAATTAAAGCCTTATTTCACTTACATAATCGGAAATAGTTACAAAACAACAAAATTTAATCCAACTGGTGGGTCATAATAGTTCGGCCATGCAATCAACGGGTCATAATAGGTTCGGTCACTTATCAGATTAGCCATGTAACGTGATACGCCCTGTCAAAACCAAACACGTACGGAATAAATAAGCACATATCTGTCAAATTTAGTTTTTCTTTAGGTAGTTTGCAAGCAAAATGCCTCGCGGTAAACCTCTGAGTAAGGATTTGCGTATTTCTATTTGTAAAGCCCATGATGACGATATTTCGGCGCGTTAAATAGCTGTTTCGCACTCAGTTCGGCGGTCGGCAGTGCAGGATATTGTGAACTTCTACAAAAAAAAACGGCAGAGTCGATCAAAAAATCAAAACCGGCCGACCAGCAACTATTACGGAAACAGATAAAAGAGCTTTACGCAGAATTGTAAAAGTGAACCGACGGTCGAATGCTACAGAAATAACATCACTATGGAGGGAAAATATCAGAAAAGAAGTTTCATTGTCTACAACAAAGAGGAGCATTCGAAAAATAGGATACAAGTTTTATAAGGTATAATAACTATCTTCCCTTGAGAGTAGCACTTGTCTGCAGATTAGTTTATTTTTCCAACAGGCAAAAGAAAAACCCCTGCTGAATAAATTACAGAAGAAGAACAGACTTAAGTGGGCGCGAGAACACAAAAATTGGACTCAACGGGAATGGAACACCATAATCTGTAGTGATGAGGCGAAATTTGACGTTTGTGTGGGTGATACGCGCACCTCTTCAGAGGCATATCATAATGATTGTTTGGTAAAAAAAGTAAAGTTCCCGGGGTCTGTTATGGTTTGGGGGTGTATGTCTGCGAGGGGTATTGGTAATTTTCATATTATTGACGGCATTGTTAACTCCCCGAAGTACAGAGACATCCTCGAAGAAAGTTTTTTACCTTCGATCGCGAAATGTCGAACGGCCGAAGGCGACTTCATGTTCCAGCAAGATGGTGCGCCGTGTCATACGGCAAAAATAATTAAATCATGGTTGCAGGAGCATGAAATACCAATATTAAGCTGGACGTCTTCCAGTCCAGATTTATCTCCTATCGAGACCCTTTGGCACAACATGAAGAAACAACTATGCAAAACTCCAGCGCGTACAAAACCGGAATTAAAAGCTACGTTGCAGACCTCGTATGTGACAATACGCTACCAGAAGAACGTGCAAGCCTCGTTAGTACAATGTCTAGTAGAATTAAGGCCGTTATTACAAATAAAAGCGATGTTACACAATAATAATACCTATCGGCCGAATGTTATGACCCGTTAATTGGATGGCCGACTATTTCCAATTATGTAAATGAAATAAAAATTTAGTTTGTGGGGGTTCAAAGTCTGTATTTTAATGTAGACCAAACAATTTTTTAGAGATTTGTCAAAATTTGTGCAGTTTTCATAATTTAGTAAAGTATGTAACTGAAAATGCTAGCCAGCCGAACTATTATGAGCCTGGGCTCGTACATCAAAGAAATATTTTGGTGATATTTTAGTTTTAGAAAGCTGTAGTAGAAATCGTACATAACAACTTTCGATAAATCCAATATGGTAAAACCAACATAGAGAGGTTTATCGTAAGCAATACGTAATTTGTTCATCTGAATGGCTACAAAGTTGGGAGTGAAAATCTTAGAATTTTTGAAATTAGGTTAAGCTATTAACGTCTCAGCACCAAGGAAACGACCCGAATTTTGCCAATGAGTTACTAATTTCACATCAACTCGTTTATCAACGTTCTCCATCGTCTTTCCGAAAACACTGTTATTCATTAATTTAAAGAAAGATTTCCCAAATTTATTTTCAGACAAATTACGTTTTCGGGTATTTAAATCGATGAAAGGTTTCAACCAATCGGATTGTTCAAATTCGATAACTCTATGAATTTTAAGTAGTTTCAGTCCACTGCGAAGGGCTTGTTGCAGCGTTAGGCAATGAACAATATATTTTGTTTTATTCATAAGGTTAGGTATAAGTTTTTTGATTCTACCATTAGCATTAGCAGGATAAATTATATTTTCAACTAAAAAATGGAGATCAGCATGTAAATCATGGAGGTGTTGGGGATATTAAACATCGACTTCAAGTATAGTAAAGTGCATTTTACTTGAAGCTGTTTCACAATTTGCCAAAATCAAAAGACGCCGACGTCTTGTTAAAAAGATTTATGACCCCTTTGACGGTAATGTTCCGACGATGTCTATTTTGTCTACGCGAAAACAACAGCAGGGACGTAATGCATTATTTCAATAATGTTTAAGATAAATAGATGAATGTAACTATATTCAAAAGTTCAGAGCGAGAGATCAGATACATACATACATACGCATTGTAGTAACTAATAACAATTTATTTGATTTGACAGATTACAAGAAAGAGTTAAATACAATAAAGACTTTAGTCTTGGAAAGCATGTGTATCCTGTATAGAACCGTAAATCTAAAATAACCTAATTGGAGTAATAAAAATGCAGTTTCACTGAATAAAAACAATTTGGGTTGTTTGTTAGGAACTATAGAATAAATAATAAATCTAACGAACTTACCGTATCACCGAAAATACATAGCATACTATACATATACTTCTAACGACAAAAGATTTATATAATATGACATACAAATACTAATAGCTATATACATATGTATTATAAATAATGTACAACATGATAAGAAACCCTGGGAACCACAGAATTAAGTCGTATCATCAACAACATCGCTGTCGTTATCATTTTCGTCTTCATCGGATGTTTCATCGAGATGAATAATAAAAGATTGTTGTGGCAATGTGGCTCGATAGGATTCTTCAACCCCTAGCACATGCTTAACACAGTTCCTCCATAAGGTGACTGGACATTCCTCACACACTTGTCGAATTAATCCAACAACAGACTCCGATAAGCGTTCCTTTTTTCGTACTGTACCTTTAATATGGCTCCATATTAACTCAATAGGATTAAATATGCAATAGTACGGTGGTAAACGGACTACGGAATGACCTTGAGCGCATAACATTTCATCAATCACATATACCGGCTGAAAATTCTTTTGTTTAAGAATATCCAACAAAACAGACTTTGTAGCATGTTCGGGGAAGCGAATGTTCTGGTCTTGAAGAAATCTGGCAATATCACCTTTTTTCGAATTGGTAGTGGGGACTGTTTGCAGCTTTCGCGAATGATATGGTGCATTGTCCATTACTATGACAGAATTGGGTGGTATGCTGGGAAGTAGCTGATTGTTTACCCATGTTTCAAAAAGTTCAGTGTTCATATCAGAATGATAGTCAGCGTTGCAGCTGATGATATTCTTTGCAGATAGAAGGAGACAATTACGCAGAAAGCCGTTTTCGTTGCCTGCATGTAAAATAATTATGCGTTTTCCCCGATTAGGAGGGACATTGAAGTTACAGGCGATACTACCATCACTCCAACCCTTCTTCGTTGTGTCATGGGTGTCATACCACGTCTCATCCAGATAAATAATGGTACGACCTTCACTGCGCAGCTGTTGCATTTTCAGTAAATAATTAGTTCGTAGCCGGATAATTCGTGACGATTCCATGATTGTCTGGCGTTTATTTAGCGTTCTGTAATGAAATCCTAATGTATGTAAAAGTTTTCGTAGTGTCCGTGTGGATTTATATCTTATTTCTGGCATTTTCTGCTTTAACTTCTCCTGAATGAGTTTCAAAGTAGGAACTGTATTCTCCTTATATATTTCATAGATTGTTCGTCGTATGTTATCTTGCTGAAGTATGTCCACGTGTATTAACGACTTCCGCTTTCGTTTCATTTTTTTCGATGTAGTTTGTTGCGAAATAATATGTCTGATTGCACTTGGAGATACTTTGGTTAAAATATGAATTCGTTTAATTAATCCATATGTACCCTTTTGTTCCTTACGCAACTGTTCATACATATTCCTTATAACTATTTGTAAATCAGGTGATAACGAATTTGTTATTCGTCGTCTTTGTTGTTTGACTGGTGTAACATTTTCTATTTCTCTTTCTGGAGACTCGAATGGACGCCAGAATGCCATTTTTCACGCTTTTGCTATTTGCTTGTCCGTTGTACGTTATCAAGCATTTACGTGATCCCGCATGTATATAGTCGAATAGTTGTACTGATACAACATTCGCGAAATATCTAGAAACCGGCTCTGGTATTGTTCTAGTCATATTCTATTCTAGTGTTGGGAATAATCGAATTATTTTCACAATCGAATAATTAGTAATAATTCATATTTCAAAATCGATTTAATTCGAATTATTTAGTAGAATTATAAATTTAAACTAAATTAAAATTATACCTATATAAATTCGTCCCAGTTAGGTATTAGCTATTATTAAACAATTCGCAGAAATCTGAATCATAGCCATATATTCTTTTAATTATGCCGAAGCCGTCTAATAAATTAAACCATATCAATAATCGAGTAGGTATTGACACATTGACCGCAATAAGTGACAGAAACGATAACTTAAATGTCAAACACAATTGAGCTTAACGTTTTAATAGTAAATGGACAGCAATTTGAAGATTTAATTTAAGTAATTATAATTTTCCCTAATTTTATCATTATTTAAATATACTTTTTTATTTGATATTGTATGTATTTTATTTCTTAATTCTGAAAACAATTTTATAGAATTTATCCGTTACTTTTCGGAAGCACTGTATAATTAATTATATAATTATTAGTTATTATTTTCTTGCTCAAGTAAATAAATATCTCGCATTTCATCTCCCTTTAATACCTCGTAGCTGCTATATTATTATACTATTACTATCTCTTCTCTCTTCCAGTCAGCCTTACAGTACAGCAGTTCCCTTCCCTCTACGAAATAATCAGTAACGAAAATGAACGCTTCACTCGACCTCCATCGTAGATATTCGATAGGTGTAGGTGTATACCAGTTGAATAATTCGTAATTCGAATTCCGTTTCCAGTCGGAGTATGAGTATACTAATACTAAATAAATAATAAATAATACTACTAATTTTTATCTCGATATATCGAAAAAGTTAATCGAATTAGTTGCTATCAATTTACTATCGAATTATTCGAATTATTTAATTCGAATTGTCGCAACACTATTCTATTCTTTCATTATCCGGCGCGTGCTACTTAAATGAGGAAAGCCCTATATGTTTATAATGTGAACAATAAAGATGAGAATGTCTAAAACGTGATTGGTTTTACTTAAGCTTATTCACAAATTGTCAAGTAGGCGAAATCCTCATTCTATCTTATTCTATTATATTACAGTTGTCTTTTTAGTCCACGTGGATTCGTGTCAAAGGTGGAGCTGGAGGGTCGTTCTTTGCATGTGTTTGAACAAGCGGACATCAAATGATTTCTGCGGTTTATTTGATAAATACCGCTATTTGTTTCTGTACTGAAATCTTAATGTGAAATTATCTATAGTTAAAATACATTGTACTATACGTAACCGTATTCAGAGGAAGCATCTAAAGAGAGAACATTCAATTCATCAATTTCGGTTTCGTTTAGCCAACGAAAGTGGGAAACAGGAAGGAATTGACTCATACTATGTCCATACAAATTAGTAGCATCCAAATACATAATATAAGAAGTAGGAACGGAGGTGTTATAATCTGGGATGTGGGGATTGTTAGCGAAATGCATTCTTTGAACGCATTGACTTATGCCTCCACGTATACCTTTTTGAAAAAAAATTAACATATCGATGTCGGTTAGAAGTTCTAAATTAATACGAGTGAATTTTAACATGCTATCCCACGCAAGACCTGGTGCGGTGAAATACAGAGCTGGCTCTAAGTCGTAAGTGGTAATACAAATGTTTCGGAAATTCTCGAAAACATCTGCTAATAACAGAACGTCTGTTTTTAAGTAGGTATAGATCAGAGTATTCTCCGAGAGTTGAACAAGAGATAGCGTTCCAAACAGTTTTAGCTTTTTCATAATCCTCATCGGAAATGGGTAGGGAAGTTAGTTTATCGAAAAATCGTCTTTCTCTGGAAACGTTTGATCAAGCTTAGAAATATCATCCACGTAGGAATAAGGGAAAACACCTTTCCTACACACAAGTTGAAAATGTCGCGGATCTGGAAAATACTTTTTCACTTGCATACATTGATCAGGATCGAGTTCTTCCGACAGCTTATCGAGGGAAGAACCCATGAAACGAAAGGAATCGAGAAATCTAATCTTCACAAACACATTTTGAGTTGAGTTTTGTCCGAATCATTTTGAACCGTATCAACACGTAATAATATGGTAAAGGAAATGTATTTTTCTTTATTTTGAGCTATTACGTCAAATTTAACATCGTTCGCAGCCATTACCTTAAGAAACAAGTGACAATCATATCCGGAGAGGTTATGGAAAAAAAACAGGTATAAAGTTGGGTAGTTTGTAATTTAAATTTAAATTACATCTGGAGTGAGCTGCCCCTAATCAAACTTTACCAGTCAAATGACAATGATCACGCACCTTAACGTCATCGTCCAGAAATGGTTCTTCACAAATATTACAAGAGGTAGCCTCGGAGAAGAGACGTATCTCTTCATCTGATAGGGGTATCATGGGAGCTGTGATCTTCAAATATCGATGATAAATAACATATCGTAAACGTCTTCATCCAAAGTTTTAACAAATTGTTTAGCGCAATCGGGCCCCCGATACGATCTGAATTGTGAGAGCGAATCATCGAAGGAGCACTTTATAAAGTAAGCAAATGAATGGGGCTGATGTTTGTTGGTAGATGTGGTAGATGTTTTGTTAGGATCAGGAAAGCATGTATGAATAGGTTGGAATACGGTTTCAAAGTCGGCGTATACAACAAAGGGTACTTTGATACGTTTTTGATAATTTTCAAATTTCAAAACATGATGTGGCACCAACCTACCTATCTTATCCATTTTACAATCACCGGTAGGAAGGCTACTGTACACATGGTTGCAGTCGTAGTGCTGATGACGATGAAGGTGGGCAACGGTGGAGAAATACTGTAAGCAACCTTCACATATGAATTTTTGATGTCTTGTTTTGGAAAGTTGTTGAGAAAGTAAACGAGACATATTCTTAATCCAACAGTAATGATTATTTCCATGATCATCGTCGAGCAACAGCAGATTGAAGTGTAGTCTTTGCTTGATGGGTGAATAGTAAAGGGGACCAACTATTTCCCAGATCCACTTTCCATCTTTCAAAACGGATTCGGTTCCGTAGACATTCACAGAGCAATGTTTTATCGCTTCAAATTTAGGGATATCAGTTAATTTCATAGGAAATTGAATACCCTCGTAGTCTAAAGTGCGAGAATAGTATGGGTAGGAAGTAGTTATGTCCGAGTGGGCTTGTGCGGGGAACATAGCCGACGTTATTTCCCACGCAAAGCAGTCTTGATCATCGTTTTTCACATTCACAACCGCCTTCTTCAGTAGAATTTGTCTGGGTAAAGAGGTAAAGTTGATTTCGAGGAAAAGAACCCTTTCTAAACTCCATCCTGTAGAAACAAGAAACGTAATGGAAGATGATGGAAAAAAAAAGTTTATCGTAGCTAATTGAAAAAGAAACATTTTGTCAAAATAATTACATACCTGACTCTCGTTCTTGAAACTCTGACGCTTTGGTGTTAAGGATATCGAAGAAACTTTGTAGAAGATTGGAAAGATCGATCGATCGCGTCACAACTTTATTATTAGTGTTGAAGGATTTAATTTCAATCAACTGATTAGTTTCGTGCACGTAACGTCTGAAAACTTCGAAATTTATTTTAAGCGCGTCGTGGAGATGGATCTGATTACGTATTACGCGCATACATTTGTCGAGAATATCACTGAAAAAGTCGGTATACGAAAGGTGGTATTTGTAGACGTGATACGAAATGATGCAATTCAGTTGGCGAAAGCAGAGGTTAGGAAACTGATTCCCTCCTCTAGAGGTGAGCAACACTTTTCCTTATGCTGTATAGTGTGTAGGTGACCGTTATAGGAAGACTGAGGAACATGAATTTTACAGGTTTCACACCACCGGCCAGAAGAGGTAGGTGTATCAAACTTGAGTTTTTTAGTCGGTACAGACGACTTACGATCGCACTGTGCTCGTTTACGAGACGAAGTTCTTCGATGTCTGTTTAAATTATCAGATCGCGTAAACGATGTATCACAGTCCGGGCAACGAATCATATCGGTTATTAGCTGTGAAAAGATCTTGACAAAGACTGAGGATGACCGTGTGCGTAGTAGATTTATAACTACGGAAATTGAAAGGAGTGCGGAAAATGGATAACGAAATAAAAATTGTATTATAAACTGATTTTTTCTTTAAATAATTAGTTCATAAAAAAGGTAGTGTTGTATTAAAAAGTATATCTACACAAGTTTTAGTAAGGGATAATGGAAGAAAATTTTTACAAAAATTGATACCTATATGAGATAGGAGCATGTAACAAACAGGAATGTTAATGTGTAAAGCGTAGAAAGATCGGTTTGTGTTATACTAAAGTGGACGAGATGTTTCGTTGAAGCTGAAGCAGACATAGGAATTAGAAGCGAACCGTAAAGAAACTGAAGTAAAGACGATGTGATCGAAGCAGAAGTGGTGGATTGAGTGGGGCTTTGTAGAAGTTTAAAGGAAACAGTTGGAATGTATAAGTGGTAAACTGTCATAATGAGCATGTTGTAGAAAGATCGAGAAAGATAAAAATAATTTGTATTTATAACGAAGTTAAGTAGAAGTAGTCACTTACAAAGTTGTATACTGTTACTACGTTATTTATTCAATAACAAATATTTCATAAGTAACATCTCGAAGCGGACTTAGTGTACGTTACCGCACCCCTTCCAATCCATCGGACAGAGGTATAGTTAGAGCTGGTGAAAGAACTGTATAGTGGTTTTTGTAACATATGTATGGTATAAAATACACTTTGTAGATAATCAAATTGTATGAGATGTCTGTCTTAGAGATATGTTGAAAAAAAAGGAAAAGAAGGAGAGAAGGTTAGAAGTACTTACATAAACAGTATATAACAATGTTTATAAAATAGAGAAATGTTTTATATTTAAAATCTCCAAAAGAATGTATTGTACGTTACCGTTCCCCATGCAGTACATTCGATAGAGGTGTTGTTCCAAGTGGTGATAGAACTCTGACGGATGTTGTAACATATCTGTGACACACTTTGAAGATGGTAAATTTGTATGAGAACACTGTGTTGTAGATTGGTTTAAAAATAAAAAAGAAGGATGTAGTTTTAAAAAGTTTATTAATTTAATATTATAATTAAATTTAATACTACATATTTATTCTATACTAATATCTAATTATATGACTACAAAATATCTTAAAATCTACTTAAAATAATGACTGAACTACTCCAAGTGGAAGGAATTTTCCGTCAATAGAGATCCAAAATTGATATATTGAATGGAACCGTTTCCTGTCCATCTCATCTGTCGAAGGGACTCTTGGAAGTCGCGGCAGAAGTCTGTGGAGCGCTTCCGGTCCTGTATCGTCAACATCGTGACCTCACCTTTAATGGTGGAATACATCTTTTGAACTAGAAGATTATATGTTCTCCCGCAGATGGTAGCTGGTTCTCCAATTAAATTGATGAAATAGTACATATTGTTTTTGTGTTACTTTGTAGTTATAGTGAATCGGATGGAAGTAAAGAAGTCTTCTGCTGAATGAAGGGAAGGTGTAGATATTTATAGGAGTTTAAAGTAGTAGGGTGTGAGTAAAGCGAAAAGATTTGGAGGAGGTGATGAATCTACAAACGTAAAATGACAGCTTGCAGAATTATTGATTGGTTGCAGTAAAAGTGATATGTAAAGCGTGCGAATTCAAATTTGAATATGTAGACATAGAGGAACGGGTACAGGTTTAAGTTGTATGCGTAAAGTAGACATGTGTGTGCAACATCAACGAATTTACGATGGTAAAGTTGTTGACGTATGCGTATAACAAAAACCGTAGGTGTTCACCGTGAACGACAAGTGATGTCTGTCTGTGTTACGTCTCGCGTGTATATGTATATACGTATATATCTTTCTTTGTGTATATGTATATATCTTTCTTCTTCTAATTTATAGTTGTATGTGTGTTTATTTATAAACTAACAAAGGAGGCCCTTTTTCTAAAATTACAAAAATAAAAAAGACCAAATTGTCATGGATAAGAACAAAATAATAAATAACAACAAAAAATTAATAAAAAGGCAACAAGAATTCAATTACATTCTGAAGACCAACAGTTATTAATAATCAACATATATATTTGTAAATTGTTGATTTATAGTGTATTACAATAAAAGGCAATAAAATTCAAGAAAATTCTTAATTCAATAAAAACAAGAAAAATCCGAACGCATAACAGAGGCTGGATACCAGATACGGCCTCGCATCAAACAGTCTGTGTATGTGTATGATGAACGTACACACGTAAAATGATAGCTTGCAGAATTATTGTTTGGTTGCAGTAAAATAAAAGTTAAAGAAGTATGTGTATATGCGTATGTGTATGTGTGTATACATATTAGCAGCAAAAGTAACGTAGAGCTAATGCTGCGTCTGCAAATAATATTTGCTATTTAAACCGTTGTCACTTCGTAACAGCATCACTTCCTCGGAAGGGTTTCCCGTGTATTAGTTGTGCTTACGCCTTTCAGACAGACTTTCAACACCCTCCGACTACAATGCATACTTTGTCGACGTCTTCGCATAAACTGTACGAAAGAAACAGGAATCTGTTGTTAACTATGTATTGACAACAGACCTCTGCTTTTCTATCACACCTGTAGAGAATACAATCTTGATGTTGTAAACTGCTGTTGTCGATCTTGTCTCGTCAGGGGGAAAACTCATACCTCTGCGAAAAGACTGCCATGGTTTACGAGATCGCAGATACATATACTCTCTACTGTTTACTCTGTAGTACAGCTCGGGAAAGGCGTCGAATATTTATGTCTATTATGATACAATCACCCTCGATTACTACGTCTTACGACTCATACGACTAATGTACTGAACAGTACCGATAGGATGCGGGGGAGGTCAGGAGAGTACCTATACGTAATTATTAATCGAGTCAACGTTCATCGGTTCATATGTATTTCAATTGTATAAACAATAAGTGTGTATGTGTGTGTCTGTTGTCGATTGTGTAGATGTCTGGTAAAATTGCATTATAATCTTGAATGACACACACACACCTTTATGCATACGTACGAGTATTTTCTTTAGCGTATAAGAATTAATAACCTTGTCACATGTTTCTAGAAAATGGTAAAACTGTTGATAACGTAGTTATCCATTAGACATATCATGTTATACATAATACACAAATTTATTAGTATTTCAATCGTTACAAATCAATATCCTCACTTCTCTGTTCTACACTCAGTTCTTACACTATCGAAAGCTATGTAATTAGAAGGTGGCGTGATATTTGATAAAACTGCTGATAAAGTAGTTATCATTAATAATAAAATTTCAGTATACTGTTTCAACGAAACAGATTTATGTATCTATTGTTACGTAATTTACAATATGACGTATTTTTCTCTCAACATTTTTTATTAAATTTGCTCTATAACAACAACGATTCAATATCTATTTCTATAACAACAACAACTCTATAACTATTTCGCTTGTCAATCGCTTTTCTTCTCTTCTCGCTTATATCTGTTGCTCTCTTCTATCGAATACTGTCAAACTGTCCAACGCTGTTCCTTATATAGTATTATGGACGTTTCTAGGCAACTCTCGAAACGTCCAGCAACTCTCGGACTTTCTGGAACGCGTCATAGATTACTTCTACACAATTTTCGCAGTCGGCGCTTGTCAACGTCAAAATGACACATCTGTCACACTATGTATACCTTAACGTTTGTATTTGTAATTGTCGATCATATATTTAAAGCATTCGTTTTAATTTTTCACACTAGTAATTGTTTACTCTTTAATAATGTAATGGTCTTCTCATTGAAACAATTGTAAGAGCATTTCTATAAAAAATATTTCGTTGAAACTTTCATCATGTGTAATCAAGTATGCATCAAAACAAGTCTATAAAGTACTTATCCATTGGATATAACACAACTGTTACATCACAATTAATTCATATTTCAATCGTTACAAATCAATATCCTCTTACTCTTCAGTTCCAGAGGCTTTACAAGGCGAAATGTATACATAGAGCAGATACTATAAAATATTCAAGTGTATATACCTTTTATATATATATAATTATTAATCGAGTCAATGTTCATCGGTTCATGTGTATCGAAATATTGTTTAAACAATAAGCGTGTGTGTGTGTTCGTTGTCGGTTGTATAAATGCTAGGTAAAATTGCATTGTAATCACACGCGTCGTTATGTATACGTACGAGTATCTTCTTTAGCGTGTTGGTTGTACGATGTGTGGACGGAGTAATAAGATTGAAGATGTAAAGCGCGCGAATTCGAATACACCTCTGTTTAAGACGTATGTATAAAGTAGACATGTGTGCGCGACATCAACGAATTTACGATGACGTTAGCGTATATGTATAACTGTAGGTGTTCACCGTCGACGACAAGTGATGTTTGTATGTGATGAACTTACAAACGTAAAATGATAGCTTGCAGAATTATTGGTAGGTATGAATGTTGTGGTAGGTTATCTCGAAATGATTGTACGTGAGATTGTTTATTCATAAGTAGAACGGAGAAGAAAGAAGAAGAAAATTCCAATTTGAATACGTAGACATAGAAGAACGGGTACAGGTTTAATTAAGACGTGTGCGTAAAGTAGACATGTGTATACAACATCAGCGAATTTACGATGGCACGTATACTGAACGACAAGTGGTGCTTGTCTGTGTATGATGAACTTACACATGTAAAATGATAGCTTGCAGAATTATTGTTTGGCTGCAGTAAAACAAAAGTTAAAGTAGAGTGTATGTGTATGTGTATGAAGGTATCCACGCGGAACAAAAATAACGTGGAGCTAATGCTGCGTCTGCAATTCACATTTGCTCGATGTAGACGGAGTAAGATGGAAGACGTAAAGCGCGTGAATTTGAATACATAGACATAGAGGAACGGGTACAGGTTTAATTTGTATGCGTAGACATGTGTGTGCGACATCAGCGAATTTACGATGGCACGTATACTGAACGACAAGTGATGTTTGTCTATGTGTGATGAACTTACACATGTACCATAAAATGAGCTTGTAGAATTATTGTTTGGTGAAGCAGAGTATGTGTGTATGTGTGAAAGTATCGTGGAGCTAACGCTGCTTATGTAATTCATATTTGCTATTTAACCGATCACCTCGCTCTCTACAACACCATTCTTCCTATTTCAACTGTTGTCACAGCATCGGAAGGCTTTCTCATGGATCTTTTACGCCTATGTCACCCGACTGTGTAGACGTTTTACTGGTTTACGCAATCGATGATACATATACTCTCTACTGTAGTAAAGCAGTCGACATTTCAATCAACATTTATGACCTTGACCCACATTCTATTAAACGTCTCCACGAAAAGGCTGGTTTACGCAATCGTTGATACATATACTCTCTACTGTAGTACAGCTATCGACATTTCAATCAACATTTATGACCTTGACACACATTCTATTAATTACAATTACGTCACAATTGTCACAAATCAATACCCTCTCATCCTTCGGGCCAGAGGCTGTTATCTACCCCTACTGCGTTCTTTTTGCTAGTGATCACATTTTTCTTCTCATAAACATTCGGGAAAATGGTTGGCAGATAACTAGGACTATTTTGATTATCCGATTTTTTACCTCCCTCGAAATGAGCACTATATATTCTAGTATTCGTTGTAGGTGTTCAGTGTGTTTTATCAGCTCTGAAATTATAATCGTTTTAATTACACACACAACCGTTTTAATTTAATTATTCTTTTTTTAATTTTTTAACTGTTAGATCTTTAATTATTTAATAGTTTTTTATTTACAATAACACAATCTATCTAATTTTTTCACAAAAAATAGGTGCTCTTACTGTATTAGACGTACAACGGCAATCTAGTTGTTTTTCCGGTCAATTTCGTACGATCGTCCAGGGAATCTGTGAGACGTTAATTCAGGATTTTTTTCTTCTGTGTTAAAACAATTTACAACACAGCAACACCGATGAGAACGTTCTTTATTTATTTTGTTCGTGAAAACAAACTACTCGTGCAGACGGTTCTAACCATAGAGGTATAAGAAGAGAGTGCGCTTGTCCAATGCTAGCCTGTAAGTGGTAGCGATATCAGGTTAGAAAGAGACCGCTGCATATGGGCCCCGTCTATCTCTTTCTAACAAAGCACGCCATTGGCTGCTCCCCTCTCGGCTGTAAAAGTATAGCGACGGGACGCGAACCTCGGACCGCGAGTGCAAAAGCAGACGCGCTATTGATCGCGCTACGAAGGCTCTTGACTTCTAATGGTTAAGAAGTCGCATATGATCATTAGCCAATCGCGTGAAGTATTAGAGAGAGGTAGACGGGGCCCATATGCAGCGTTCTCTTTCTAAACTGATATAGCAAAAACAGTCCTCTTGCGCACTCTATTCTAATATCTCTATGGTTCTAACTTAAGACAGAGTCCGACGGCAAGTGGGTCTAATTCTAATAGGCTTAGGCGTATTCAGCCAGAAACCAGTCTAGCCAGTCAGAGCCGCTGAATCGAAGCGCAAAAATGGTAGTATAGCGACGGTGATCAACAGTTTTGCTTGTTTGCTTGTTAGTTTTTGCTCTCACCGTAGATAGCATTACCATCTGGCTGATCATGGTTTCTAGGCGCCGGACTGTATCTTAAAGGATTTGGAATTTTCCGTCACTTGGCGGCGCTGTCGGCGGTAGTTACCTACTATGTTGATAGTCTGTTAACGTTATGTCAAACGTGGTTCACCGTTAAAAGTAAACGTAAATATGTTGATAGTCTGTTAAGGTTATGTCAAACGGGGTTCAAGTAAACGTATATAAGTTGATAGTCTGTTGGCAAAGTATAAAGATATAGTTTACAGAACTAATGCTCATAAAATTGGCTACAGGAGCACCGCCCCATAACTGGAAACAAAGGAAAAAAATATCGTTTAATCAAGAAACTCATGAGTGGACCTCTATTTCCATACACAGCCGTGTATTACCATATTAAAACGGTTAATTAAAAAAAAAAAAGAAATTTTCTTTTGGAGACTTTGTAAGAATAAGCAAACATCGTGAGGTTTTCGCAAAAGGCTCCACCCCAAATTCGTCCACTGAAGTTTTTAAGGTTTCCAAAATTAAATTTTCCAATTTATTAGTGTCACATAGTGCTCATATTTTTCCAAAATTATATTTCTTTTTAATTGTTTTTTATTTCAATGATTACATTTGTTCTAATTTGAAAATGCAACGTAATGGTTTTACGCAACAAGAAACCGCCACATGGAAAGGCGACATGATTGCACGGCAAAAGTGTGCCGTGACCAACTTGCGAATTTCCGTTTGGGGGTAAAAGAGCACTATGTGGGTCAGTATAAAATAAGAGGTTTTGAAGAAGACAGGGAGAGAAGCAGCAGTCAGTAAGATCGAGCCAGCGAGTCCGAGGGGTTAGGGGGGTGTAGCGGTTTACCGCTATCACTCACCCTAATACCCTGATAAGAGTCCCTGCCATTATCAACGCCCCTAGTTGGTAGTTTAATTAGGCAAGTAGTTTTAAGATATTTGTATAATAAGTTTATAAGTATTATTTGTTTCATAAGTATTATTTGTTCGTTAAATTTATTAAATCGTTATAAAATCAACCATAAAAATTCAGAATATTCGTTACATGGTGGAGGCTGCCGAGCTTCGATCAGTAGTGCCTTTTTGCAACAAGCATTCTTAGTAATTTTAATTGTGTTTTTTACTCCCCATGTTAGACGCTATTCGTTACATGGTGGAGGCTGCCGAGCTTCGTTCGGTAGTGCCTTTCGCAGCAGGCAGTTTTTGTTATTTTATTTAAATTTGATATTTTAATTGTATTTTTTTACTCCGCATGTCAACGCTATTTGTGACATGATGGAGGCTGCCGAGCTTCGTTTGGTGCTACTTTTCGCAGTAATTATATTTGTAATTTAAAATTTATTCTGTTGTTAATTTTGTTTTCTTTTTACTTACTAATTAATATTCATATGAGCAAAACGTAATATCAGTGCAATTTTTAACATTGACATTGAATTTATACGCCAGTTCGTTGTTTTTTAAGAATGTTTGCGTTTGCAATATTGAAATATTCGTTACATTTCATTTTTTAGTAAGTTAACAAGGACATACGTAATTTTTAAATATTTTTTAAAAGAATAAAGCGAATTTTTATGGTGAGCTATGATATTTATAATTATATTTTTTTTAATTTTTTGGTCTAAATTTTTTAAGGTTTAAATGGAACAGACTTTCATTTTAACTGTTGATTAAAAGAAAAAAAAAAAAACATTGTTTCATCACTTCGCATAATTTTATATTTGCAATCTTGCAGTGTCAATTTATTTACGTTAACTTTATGCTGATTAAGGATTTATAATATAATTGACCTGCATTCATTTCAAGCAAAGTTTGTATATTTATTTTAAGTGGACCAATTATTAATAATTTTTAGTAAATCGTCTAATCTTTTTTGAAAAAAATTAAGCTTAAATAGTTATACCATCTTTAAATATGTTGGATTGAACAAATTTTGTACCACAAAATGTATTTTTTTTCATGGCCGAAATGTGACAACACAGAGCACACTGAGCGAGATAATGATGATGAGACAAAACACAGCCATCCACACAAATAGGGCAGGCAGCACCCAAAATGGAATTTCAACAGGGACACCCATATAACAACTCGAACCGTAACCTGTGACTAAAATCCCCTATGCGCAGCCAAATGAGTTATGATGGAAAGCCAAATGAGTTCCAGAAGCGTTTGGTGCTAGGAGCACTACGAGGAACCGTCACCGTCGTCAAAAAGTGGAATTAGGGACCAGGAGCGTCGGGTTCCAGTGGAACCAATAAAATGAAAAATTCCCGTTAGCGTCCGCAGCAAAGTTATTATATATAGTCTGCCAAAGCAGACTTAGGACGTATTGGGAACAGGAGCTCCAGCAATCGTCGAAGAATCCAGAGGTCCAGAGTCCCGGCAGTCTTCGAGGAACCCAAAAAAGGGACGCTCGATAAGTGTAATAAATATTGAAGCTGACTGGAGACGGGACAAAATAAGTATGGATCGACGACATGCGTGGGCAGTTCCAAGAGGAAAAGGCGAGCGAGGTATTCGCCAAGTATTAAATAAATTGGTACCCTAATTTCGAGGATGTAAATGGAGATGACACCAGGTGGAAGAGGCTTCCACAAAAATATGGATAATTAATAATTGTAATAGGGATGTCACGAATGGTATGGTCGAGTTGGGGTAGTCTTTATTCCAAGAAGAAGAAGTTTTCCGGTAGTCTGCTGTCCAAGGCCATAATGACCAAGAATCCTGGTGTGAAGAAAAGGTTGGTGCTCAGTGTTAGTGTTGTCCGGTTGTATAAACATTAAAGGGCTCGTAAAGAGATATCAGGGACAGTCTACAGCCCAAAAGGACTTTAGAATTGTAACATCTCAAACCCCTGTAAAATTTACATATAAGAAGTGTGGAAATCGCAGGGACGCGATTTTTTCCGCGAAGGGGGGATGTCACATAGTGCTCATATTTTTCCAAAATTATATTTCTTTTTAATTGTTTTTTATTTCAATGATTACATTTGTTCTAATTTGAAAATGCAACGTAATGGTTTTACGCAACAAGAAACCGCCACATGGAAAGGCGACATGATTGCACGGCAAAAGTGTGCCGTGACCAACTTGCGAATTTCCGTTTGGGGGTAAAAGAGCACTATGTGGGTCAGTATAAAATAAGAGGTTTTGAAGAAGACAGGGAGAGAAGCAGCAGTCAGTAAGATCGAGCCAGCGAGTCCGAGGGGTTAGGGGGGTGTAGCGGTTTACCGCTATCACTCACCCTAATACCCTGATAAGAGTCCCTGCCATTATCAACGCCCCTAGTTGGTAGTTTAATTAGGCAAGTAGTTTTAAGATATTTGTATAATAAGTTTATAAGTATTATTTGTTTCATAAGTATTATTTGTTCGTTAAATTTATTAAATCGTTATAAAATCAACCATAAAAATTCAGCTTATTCGTTACAATATATAATGTTTACTTACAATTAGTAGAAGAGGTATTGCGCTGAAAAGGTAACAAGGTTTGTGTTAAATGGTTTGGATTTGATAAAAGCCATAATAGTTGGATTTGTAAAACAAATATAATTTTGTAAATTTTAATGATTTTTTTAATAAAATACACATTTACATTAAAGGGTTTTATTTATTTCTGTAGTCACATCTCATTTTAACGTAGTTTAAAGAGGGGAACATTCTTCTCAAAATCTTAATTCTACTAAAAATACGTTTGACAGAATTTAAATTATTATCATTTATCTCAACACCATCAGTTAAATCAGTATTTGATAAAGTCTGCCGAATATATAAGAGCTCAGCATCTTCATCCAGTTTATCAATTTTTTGATGAAACATTTGCAGCGAGTACTGCGGATAACTCATCCTTGATAAATTCTATGTCTGCAGCTTTTCCAATAAACCCCTTTATGCGAATGAATGCTACTTGAGAATGTTGACGGAGTTCTTTGTTAATTTCTTCTATGTACTTGCGAATCAGTAAGCGCATCTTTTAAATCTGTCAAAAGTCGCGGCCCCCACTTAGTGTGCACGATTTTCACACGCTGAACCGGATACTTTTCTCCAATGTTTAACGATTTTATTGAACGCGTTTCTTTTTCCTCAAAACCGATACCGATTCGGTTGAGTGCTTTGACAAAACTATCTATACCAATATAACGATAGCACTATTATTCAGGAAAGGTGATATTGCTACTACCAAAGGATGCTTGCTCCGTGCTTTTATGTTAAGACTCCTCCCCTCCTGTGTAAGCTGGGGAGGGGGGATAATATCACAGCGCATGGTCTTTCATTACAGTTATGTATGAAACATTTTACTATTTGAATTTATAGTAACAAACATTCTTGCACCTTGTAAACATGGTAAGCTCTTATTGCATTGTGGTGAAAATTTACAAAAAGGATACTCTTGTAAAGTAGAAAACCATTGAAGCTAAAGAGTTTTAACAAATCTGTGAAAAGTTTAACGTGTTTGAGTGCGACCGTATTGAAATCTGCCGCTATTATTTCAACCCCGATATTGACTGCTCTGATGACAGCGATTCTGAAGCCGAAGAAGTATTGATTTAACTAAATGGATTCTATTTCACACGAGTGTTACAAAAGTGAAACTGATATCTTGAAAAAGCATCTCAGGAATGCGCTCCACAACGGTAACGAAGAGGACGCAAAAAATGTATTTATGCGTTTGGGATTTCAAGTACCGGTCGAAGCATTTATTTGGATAACTGAAGGAATAGACCCTCCTCTGCCTTTGCTCAGTTTGCTTTTTGACAGACAGCTATTCAGCCTTATTCTGTAACTCAGTAGAAATCTAGGCATCGAATCGAAATGTCCCCACTTCTATTGCTCTTGTTCATTTCGATTTTCGGTATTCTGTAACTGAAGTAGACGACGCGACAATCGTAATTCATGATTTCTACAAGACGTTAGGTGAAAAACGCGGCAACAATGCATTTGTCATACGAATATAGGTCTTAGCAACCATCTGACAGTTGGTTACTTTAACCTAACCGAACTAATAAAGCAAATTTCTGTTGAATGCTGAGAAAGGAGAGTAAAGTACACAAGTGTAATCCACATGTTAAGTAAATATGGAAAAACCCTTAGTAGGTAGAGAATTTGTATGTAGTGTAAGAGCAATACGAGTGAGCTTAACAAGTGTTATGCAAATGTCCAGTGAAGATGGAAAAACCCTTGGCAAGTACGGAATGGCAATAATAAAATGTAAATTCGTAGTATCCCTACAAACAGGAGGGTTCGATTTCACGGTTAGTCTGTTGAAATCCTCTGTAATAAGTAAAAGTGTAAAAAAAGGCTTTGCAAAGTACACCGTCAACTTCAAATAAAAGAAAAAATTCACCAGAACAACTCACTTATTTGGTGGATTTCATAGCAAATAATCATAGCATGATACACGGCAAAACGAAAATCACAGAAGCTGGTAGCATGGAAAAATTGTAGGATCAATTAACAGTGGGACTTAACTCAATTTGTTCGGGGCCCGCAAAAACACAGTGTAAAAAGGTAAACTGTTGTGCATGTTCAAAACTCCTTATTTTTAATAGAATGCATCTATTTACAGGTTTTTATTGACTGGAAATGTCACACAAAAAAGAAAGCTAGAGAAATGTTTAAAGAAGAGTGCAAGACAGGTGGGGGCGATACAGAAGAGAAAACTAAAGAATTAACACCAGCCGAAGAGAAATTACTTTCATTAATTTCATTTCAAGGGGCAGATGTCAATGAAATAGGCCTTGAACAACAAGATGAAAATATATTTGAGTGTGTTGTTGAAGAAGAGAATCATATTGTATACAATACTTTTACTGTCTCAATAAAAAAAAAAAAAAACTAATGGTAAGTACATATTATTAATAATATATGATCTTAAGATTGGAAAATAATAAAATATGCATTTGTGTGATTCAGAGAAATCGAGCAACCTCAAAAGAGCTGCAGAGGCATATGCAGCAGGCCAGATGCATGCTTCAAACTTAATTAAGCAATTAGTGGAAGTGGGACCCTCTACGGACCATATAGAATTAAAAAAAAGAAGAATTAGAATTGAAAGAAATAGAGTTAAAATTCGTTTATTCGAAGCAAAAAATAAAAAAAAAGAATTGTAGTTTCTTGAGCGCCAACTAAATTTACAAGAGCGTAGATAAAGTATATAGGATTAGTAATTATTATCTATTAGTTGGTTAGAGGTTTTTCTTTTATTGTTGTAGGTATAATTTAGTAGTTTAGGATATATCTATAGTAATAAGAATATTTTAGTTGTAACATAAGTTTAATATTAATAATGTGTAATATAAATATCATAATAAAAACTTAACTAAAATGATTGCGTATTAGTTGAGTTCTTATTCGTCTTCCAACTGCCAGAAAATTTCCATGTTATTGCACTGAAAATACATCTTAGTTATTCATTATTAAAAGCAATGCAGAAATTTCAATTACCTTCATCATGTTTATTATTCATATTAAAATGATTGTCCGGCTCAATATCGTCAATCGGGTTATCAGTATCTATCCGATTGGTAATTAAAATATTGTGCAAAACACAACATGCATATATGGTATAATTTTAGCTGCTTGAACAGGGTTATAATGTAATACCCGATGCTTTAAAAGGCATCGGAACCTTCCCTTCAAAACTCCATTGCATCGTTCAATGTAAAAAAAAATTTTGGGTGTTTCATTCCCACCATGTTGGTGGGCGGGCTGTCCCTCCCGACCTACACTTTTTTGTGCAAAGTCGGAGGGGTAGGGCGGAAGGCCCTCTTCAGCCTCCTTCAGGAATCGTGGGAATGGGTGGGTGGTGGTGTGGGGGAAGAAAGATGAGACGGACGAAATGAAGACAGAAGAGAAGTGAAAGACTATCTGTGGAATATTACTACCCCAGCATCTGCCTAATGGTCCAAGGAAACCACAGAAAAACTTGGACCAGAGTAGTCGGCCCCGGAATCGAACCGGTGACCTCCCGAATGCTAAGCAATGATCTAGACCACTAGACCATGCCGCTCGGTGTTCAATGTAGTTCCTTGCTTGTATATGGGCAGATGTATACTGTCCTTCAGGAGTATCTTCTGCTGCACCTTCAACAGGTGTTAGCAACCAAGGTTGCAAAGGATAATGTGAATCTCCTGAAGCAGAAGGGTGTTATTACAATTGCTAAACAGTAATGTACCTAACAGCCACAACCCCCGTTCATTGTTGTTATACAGGGTGTTTCTGAAATAAGTGCGGAGCTTTGGAGGGTGTCAACTAGATGCAGTAAGGAATCGAATGGTGCATATAGTAGCACGGTTACGGGACAAAAAAGTTTTTAAAAAAAACACGACAAGTTTCAAGCCGAGGCCGGCCCTGAGCCTAATTTGGCAACGTGGCTTAAGTCGCGTACAGACCGAGAGTTCAACAGAAACCAACCCCTACGACGGCACGTGTGCCGTTGGCCTCTGTTGTTGGAAGGGATTCCAATGCACTTGCCCTGACGCCAAACTTGGCTACCGTTAGGTCGCGCCGTACACAACGAGTCCAACCCTTCCGAATCTATACCACATGTGCCTTAGTTTGCGTTGGAATCTCGGTCTTTAAGCGGCTTGAAATGTAATCACAACGCATTGCGCTAGTAAGTGAAAAGCTTCATGAGATGTAAATAAATAGTATCTATCGGCTATCCAACGGCTAAAGTAAACATTAACAACTTACTGTTTGGTTATCGATGAGTAATAACACCATTAAATCCCACACAAACACACGCACACACACACATATACACGTACACTACAAAAATTGTTCAAAAGTATCACCCCGTGCTAGAAGACATGCTTCCAGACGTCTACCGAAATTATGTCCTACTCGCGCAAAAATTTCCGGCATTTGGCGAATTTCATTTGCAGCGATCAATACACGGTCTTGCAGATCATTAATGTCGTGCACAGGTGTTTTATAAACTCGCTGTTTGATACAACCCCATACAAAAAAGTCCAGAGGATTGAGATCTGGACTGCGTGCCGGCCAAGGTACAGGGCCCGTTCGTCCTATCCACCGTGCACGAAATTGTTCGTTTAAAAACTCACGTACCGGTTGTGCAATGTGAGGAGGTGCACCATCATGTTGAAAAAATATACGTCCACGCACGTGCAGCGGTACATCTTCAAGTGCATTCGGGAGAGTTTCTTGCAGAAAAGTTAAATACGTCGCACTATTTAAGCGCGGTGGTAGAACGAACGGTCCGATCAGTGAATCTCCGAAAATTCCGCACCAAACATTAACCGCAAACCGTTGTTGAAAACGCGATGGATGAACGATATGCGGATTTTCGTCACACCAATAGTGGCTATTACGAGTTTAAAATCCCGTCTCGCGTAAAACAACATTCGTCCGTGAACAAAACCCTACTGAAAAAATAGGGGTCGGTAGCAATTTTGCGTTGAAACCACTGACACAGAGCCACTCGCGGTTGAAAATCAGTTTGCTGAAAGGCTTGTACTCGCTGCAAATGATACGGGTACAGCGAATGTTCTTTTAAAATACGCCACACTGTCACATGCGACGAACCCACGTTTAGTGCTAACCGGCGTGTGCTAATTTGGGGGTTGTCATTTAGCAAATCAAGGATTTCGTCTTCAACGGCCGCAACATGGTTAGGTCGTTGACGCGCACGTCCCTGAAATGTTGGGTGGACATTGCCGGTTTCACGCAATCGTTGCACTGTACTTAACAGAGTTCGCGGGTTTGGAAGTCTTCGTTTCGTTGATGTTGTATTGGCATTCGCCATACATTAATATCATATCACTTAGTTCTGCCGTAGTAAATGCCATTGTTACTTAAATTAGGTAACTGTAGTTTGCACTTTACTGAAATGGAATTGAAGAATTGACTGATTCAAACTGAATTCGTTGAGCGTGATATGAAGACTGCTTGTGTTTTTCTTTTTTCGTATTGTCCTTTCCACCCCGCAATGCTTTGCAAAACAATAAATATCGAATAACATTCAGTTTTTAAATGTTTACGACTTTAAAGGACATACATACACACAAGGGTGGTAAGTGGAGATATGGTAAGCATGTTCGCTTCAGCCATATGGTTCGCATTGGTCATCGTGCTTTGCAAATATCACTTTAGGAGAACAATGGTACAAGCTATGATTACAACAGACAGACATCAGTCTATTTCCAAATGAATGATATTGTAGAAACATAATACCGTTTTAGTTTTAAAAGCTACATAAATGTAAGTAGAAAACGACCATTAAGATATGTATGCAATATAACATTAATTTGGTACGGAAACGTGTTAAAAGCGGTGGGTATCTATCAACACTGACATACTGCCAACTGAATGCAAGGTTATTCCGATAAAAGACCGAAGAACATGTAAAGCTGGCTCATAACATAAACATCTTTAAGGCCTACTTAAAGGGCTACTGTAATCCAACACCTAACGAACAGCTCCAATCAATCAACAACCAATACAATTCGTAGCTGTTTGTAGACCATGTTGCATTCTCCTATTTTTCTACGGCATTTACCAGGGCCGGATTGGAAATTGCCTGCAATTTCAAACATGTTTTTCTCGAAAACGGTTAACTTGCGGACCTGCAAACATTAACTTAATTTTCTTATTTTATAGTGTCCTATCACCTCCTTCAAGGAACGCACTTATTTCAGAAACACCCTGTATACCTCCTGCATATGATCAAACACATTTGAAGTATTCCATATAGCTGAATCGTGCATTGATCCCGGAAATCGTGCATTGCAATTTAAAATTAATCTGAATCACATATCTGAAAGAAAAGTCGAGATGGTGGTGAGGCTAATCTCTTGGTGAAACATTTTAAAAATTTATAATTAGAAAAGAAAACGCTTGGTTTTTTCTGTTTCACTTATATTTATTAAAACTCTGACATATGTTTCGGCAATAATGCCATTATCGAAGAGTTACTTAACCAAGCATTTTCTTTTCTAATTATAAATGAAAGAAAAGCATTCAGATCCTGGAGTGTTAGTGTTCTTTTACAATATTCCAGTTGCCGTTATCCATTGACTGTCAATATATTCCAAATTTCTATCCCTTGTTATAGAATATCGTACTTTCACAGAACTCATTTGGGGTGTTATGTTTAAAACAAATACGTCGCTGTTGTTGACTGGTATTAAAATTAAAAACGAACTCGCTCTTTCGGCCACTCACATAAACCGTTAAACTCATTTTCAAATTTAACACAAGCGTAGGCTGTATCACCATTACTATTTTCTGGTCGTGAAATATATAACGTGTTATTGAATAAATAAGATAAAACTATTATAGCTATTTTGATGTGCATGGTGATATCCTCAAGTACACTGATTGTTAAACATATGAGCACCTTTTTATATTCAATGCAGCATTTTCTACATCACCCCTCTTTGTTCAGAAATAAAAGTCGCTTTCAGTTTAGTATCCATTTAATAATTTAATTTAATTAATATTCCTTCTTTTAAGCAGCTTTTAAATTTCTTAATTTTCATTTTATAATCTGTTTACAGCGGTAACAAGTAAATACTAATAGTAATAAAATATTAATATTAACAATAATGAAAGAAGTAAAATACAAAATGTAAGAAATAAATACAACTTAAAACATTTCATAAGTCAGCATCAATTAATAGAAAATAAATTTCATTTAAATATTCTTCAGAAACATTATTACTTTCAAAAATATTATTTAATTGCGAAACCAATAATTTTCCCTCTTCTTCTTTCTTAATTAGTTGACTACCATATTCAAAAGCTTTATGTAATGAAATTATTTTAGGGATGTCGTCATGACCCCAAGCTAAAGTTTTAGCAGTGCCTGGAATTATGAAACGTTTATCGTCGTTAAAGCTGCCTCACATTTTAATTGGCTAAACATTTGATGCAATTGAGAAGTAAAAACTCATTTGCTCCATTATCTGCTTTTGGTCATTTGCAACGGGAACATAGTGTTTTTCATCTAGCCGGTTTTGAATCACGGAATGTGTTACACCTTTTGCTTTTTTTATAATTGTTGAATCGTCCAATTTAACACAATACGCTTTCGCGCCAGTACCATAAAAGCTTTTAATAGGAACGCCAGCAAATTCATCTTTCATTTTACCAACAATTAGTGATGGGCGGATCGGGTCTGACCCAGATCAAAGATTCGGATCTTTACGATGATCTGACTGGATCCGAATCCCGATTTAAGTTCTGTCGGGTCCGGGTCACTCGGATCGCGGACCTCAGCTAATCTCGTCCGGCCGTGCTGTGAGCTGTAATTGCAGGCTGTAGACTACCCACACTACGTAATGAAGTTGAACGCAGAGGTTTACGGAGTATGCCGCGCCGTTTTTTGACTCGCTCACGAGATCCGTATGTAATGATGGGAAGACTCGTCTCTTTTAGCGACCCGGGTCATCCAGATCAATAATCGCGATGACCCGTTCATGAAGATTCGTTCATATGAACGATGATATTGAAATGTTAGGGATCGGGATCGGTACACCGGCTGAGCCATCTACACTAGCGAGAGCGGTAACATCAGATGATTATGTTATGACTACGACATATTTTTTCTACGACTGTGCAAAAAGTAGCTACTTTTTGCCCTGTGCTCTGTATGAAAAATTTCATTTTTTGCACTAATGCAAAAACACTAACATTATTTATGGCGAGCTTAAACTAAAAAGAAAAAAGTTTTACCTTAATTTTAATTATTGCAAATATTTTTAATAATTTTTGTTGGCCATTAAAAGGCTTTTCATAATGTTTTTAAATAAAAAAAAAGTTTAAGCATTTAGTGGAAATCGAATCATCGCCCTTCAAATATCGCTAATTACTTGGCAACGGCAACGCGCATAATATTAAACGATCATCATAATGACCTATGGATGGCGTCTGACAGTAAAAATTGGCATACATTAACAATAAAGTTTTCAAAATTTATTGTGAGTTCTGTTATAAGTTGTAAACTTTAAAAATGTCGAGTAATTTTAATTCGATCGTAGAAAAAATATTGTGTGCAACATGTGCAAAAAGCGTATTTCTTGCAATCAGCATGATTGCAGCTCTCGAATTCGTCTCGAGCTGCAAACTTCATGCCTCGTGCAATAAATATACTCTTTTTGCACTAGTTACACAAATAACTATTATTGGTTCCTTATTTCCATCAGCTGTTCGATTTTGTTCAGTGAACTAAAAATAGTTTTATTTTCTCTTGTCAAGTCAATTATTGTATGAAAAATAAAAAATTATGTAGACTATAGCACTATAGGATTTAATAGATATTTAGATACCTATCTATCTAGAAACTTACAGCTTACAACCTTTAAGGATATAGGTACCTATTTTATTTATTTAAATCGTGTTTTTTATTTTTTGATAAGTGAAAATATATATAAGTAGTTATTGTTGAGGGTTTCTGAGAGCAAGTACTGTTATTTCTATTGCTGTTTCTGTTTAGCGTTAGTTTGTCATATAAATCTATTCTTCTCGCACATATTGGCGAAAAGTTGTATGCTACTGCTAGCATGAACCGTTATGCTTTCCATGTCTTGTACGTCGACATACATACACACACATAGGTAGAGTAGTAGTAGTAGCAGTAGCAAGGAATGAAGGAACGAAGGAGGGAGTGTTTTTTTTAGTGGTTGGAATACGTGAAGTTCGTTGGTCTTATGCTGTTTCTTTCTAACGTTAGCCTGTAGAGCGCAAAAGGTGTATGATGGTTGTTGTCGGACCACGTGGGTCACTGTCTGAAAACGACATCATGACAACGACCGACGACGAGGACGAGGACGAGACGATGACGACGACGACGACTTAGCAAGGAACAGGTAACTAATTGCCTCATTAAGTAGACGTACATATGTAGATAGATAGGTAGTTATTTTGCCGACATGTGTTAATTGTTTTTCCGGATCAGCCACCGCTACCGCCGTGCATGGAATTATGCAAACATAACAATAAATAAGTAATTAGGTAATTTGTTCGTTATGAATACCAATGTGAATTAAAAATATTCTTTTATTCTTAAAAAAAAAATGTTAAATTACAACATTATTAGATGGAATCCAACTGTTGTGAGAATGATCGAATCCCAGCCATTTTACATAAACTTGATCACCTTTTCTTCGCAAAATTTTTTCCACCAGGTACACATCGGGATGTTTCGCCTTTTGCAGCTCCTTATCGTAAAATCCTCCCTTTATATCGTTACCTGCTAAATCTTGTAAATAATAGACGATTGGGTTTGAAAATTTAATGTTAACCACTTTAAAAATTTCGTTGGACCAGTTTGGGGTATAACCTTTTGCAAAAAGTTCGCGATGTTTGCTAATGCGTACGTAATCTCCAATGGAAAATTTCTTTTTCTTTAGATCAACTGTTAAAATGCGAGAGTATACGGTATTTAATAGTTGCTTTTCGTTTTGCTTCTTCACAGCATTTATTGGTTGTATTCCGATAGTTCTATGTTTCGTATTATTATAAATATGAACTAGTTTAGGTAATAAATCTAACCATTTGTAATTTCCCTGCAATGTAAATTTTTTCCACATTATACCTTTTAATGTTCTATTGGCTCGTTCTACTATAGCGGCCTTTTTACTGCTAAAGGTTGAATAGTGAATAATTCTGTATTTTCTCATTAAATTCTGAAACCATTTGTTGTAAAACTCTTGTCCCATACCAGTTTGCAGGTTTGTCGGTATACGTTTACTTTTGCGTAATATATCCTCAAATGCTTTCGAAACGTCTTCACCATTTTTTCTTAAAACCGGTGATGCCCATAGATATTTAGAAAAAGTGTCGATTACTACAAGAATATATCGATATCCCTTATTTTCTTTTGCATACGGAATCATTTCGACTAGATCAGCTTGAAACAGATCGTATAATTCTTTAATAATTGTTCTTCGTCTGGTAAAATTTTTTCGAGCTGGTTTGTGTAATTCAGCAACCACTTGCTCTTTAATAATTATAGAGCTCTTCTGTATGTTAAGATGCTTAAAGATAGCATCTACATACAAAGTATTTAAACGAATATTAGTGTTTAGTATGTCAGCGTTAGACTTGAGGGAGTCTATCAAGGATAATAATTCGTTTCGAAGAGTTTCACGTTTTTTATCTCCTTCAGCCATCGCATCCTTTTTGACTTTTTCACATTCTACTCTTATTTGATTCTTAGTAACGTTGTCTTTATTATCAACATACGCTTTTGTAGCTAAGGTGGTCATCAATGTATCCAAGTATTTTTTTGTAACAACTTCATATTCAGTCTCTTCTTCTCCATCGTTGCCGTTCGTATTAACTCGAGCAAATATATTATTGTTTTCGATGAAAGATTTATCTATCGCCTCGAACTTTCGTTTAGAGCCCGATGGTAATGCTCGACCGAATTTATCAACAACCATATTGAGACTAAGTGAGAAAATAAGTTATTAATTCTATTATACCACACTCTCGAAGTTCTTCTACAATAGATGTGATTTCATTAGTATGATTGGCGTTTCCTGCAGCTTGGGATGAAATAAGTAATTTTAAACGATCACATAATTCGTTAACATCATTAAAATATACATATTCTATAGGTTTATCATTTAAATTCATCCATAAACCTTTACCCGAAGGATTTCTAACTGGAGTCGAAGTAGCTATGACATTGGCAGCGGCGGAAGGAAATAGAGGTCCGGTCATGAGTTTCTTGATTAGCTGATATTTTTTTCCTTTGTTTCCAGCTATTGGAGCGGTACTCTTGTAGCCAATTTTGTGAGCATTTGTTCTATACACTATATCTTTATATTTCGCTAAATCAGATTCCTTATAACCACTAGGCTCCTTTTTAAACAAAAGCTCCAATAATCCTCTGGAAAGCGTATAACGTATATTTTTGATGGTTATTTTGTTACTTCCAAACTTTATTTCGGAATCTCCGATAAAATATTTTTGTCTCTCTGGATTAAATCTTACACCGTATTGTGTATCGAAAATTCCTTTAGTATCATGATTTAGATATCTTATATAAGTTTGAGGGTTATCTAATCGAACGAGGTCCATTATTTCCTTATAGATATCCCTATCTTTTTGCTTATCTCCGACAGGATTTTTTTTGAAAAGTAACTCATATAGTCCAGGCGTTCCGACAAATTTACGTCCCATTATTTCTAGATCTTTACCGATCACCTTCATTTCTTCATCGCCAATGTACAATTTGTTCTGAAGCCAGTCATATCGCATATCATTTCTATTGTCATATTCTCCTTCAGTATCACTTAATATTCCTTCAATATAATATCTCGGTAATTCTTCATAATCATCTTATATATCTTTAAAAGCTGGATCGTTTACGATTTTCTGTATTTCTTGTTTAGTATAATCAAATATCTTATCTTCTTCCTCTTCATTTATTGGAAGCATTGTAGGAAGATCGGAAGCGTTTGTCGAGGTATTTAATGAGGTTGGTAATGACGATGGTGATAATGATGGTGAGAATAAATCTGGTGCTATAAATGATTGTTCAACATCATCTTCTTCCTTTTTAATTTCTTGCTTAATTTTCGGTTTAGAAAACTGTATTTCTTCTTTTAATTTCATTAAAGGTTCCACTAAAGGTTTATAGGATTTCCGCAATAGATCTTCTTCTATCGCGCCCTCTTTTAAAGCTTGCAATTTTTGTTTTACATCTTTCCTCATCTTTGCAAGTTCCTGTTTAATTTTTGAATCCATAACAGTGATGTAAGTACAAGAGAAATGCTCCTCACTCGTTTACTGCTCTTATATTACTCAGGGATATATCATAATGGTTATAAATATATATATTGATCAAAACCTTTACGATATCGACCGTTTTTAACATCACTATCTTTATAAATACTTAAAAACCCATATTTGTTATCCCAACAAACTTTGCAAATGGTTTTACACATTTCAAATGACATGTCAGTATTGACATGATCTGAATAGACATGCTTAAGATTTAGCTCATCCTGTTTGAATAATATAATTAGGTTTGCATTATCGCGTATTAGATGTTTAGGAATATGAGTGTATGTTTGACAAAGATAAAAACAATCGACGTTGTGATGACGTCCCATACTAAAATAATCTCTGATTACATTCTGATTTTCGCAGGCAACATCGTCAAATATAAATATTGAATTAGATTTCGCATGTGATGGAGAAATGATATTCTCAGAGTCTTTGTAAGGGTAATAGCCAATGCCTTTTATTGGTTTAAAAAGCTTGTCTAGGTATTCATATTTTGGTTGAGTTAGCGATTTAGAGTAAACGTATCGAATCAAAGACCATTGGGATGTTCTAAAAGTGAAATTATAACATTTGTCTCACCACAATTGGAAGGACCTGCAACAATTGATCGTATTGTTGACGGTAGTAGGGGTCCATGTCGGTTTGCTTTTGGCACATCGTTAAAATCACGGTTAGTAATAGGAAGCGCGGCTTTTTGTTGAACTATTCGCATGTTAATAACCTAATGAAAAATATGTTCAGTGTTTTCTATTTTATAAGATAGTAACTCTGTAGGAATTGGTCTATTTGGACAGATACTTTGAAGGTGCAAATAAGAGAGAGAAAGAGAGCAATGCGGAAAGTGCAACAAGGCGATGGTTTACTTAATAAACTAATTAATTCTTTACCATTTGAATTTCATATACCAGGCTATCGCTTTTGTGGGCCAGGTACAAGGTTAAACGAGAGGTTGGAAATAGGGGACAAAGGAATAAATCCTTTGGATGAATCCTGCAAAGCTCACGATATTGCATACTCGTAATTTTAAAAATCTAGAACAAAGACACAAAGCAGATAGTATTTTAGCTAGAGCAGCACTTAGACGAGTTCATTCATCGGATGCAAGTATTGGAGAACGTTTAGCTCCACGAGCTGTTGCAACCGCTATGAATGTGAAAACAAAGTTAGGTATGGGAGTTCAAAAAAGAAGAAAACGAACTAGTTCTATGAAAAAAAGAAAGGGTGGAAGAATAACTTTTCGAAAATTTATAACAAAAGCTGCGAATGTTCTAAAAAAGAAAAAGCCAGAAAATATCATTCGAGCAGCACGATTAGCAATGTCACAGTTAAATTCAAATCAGAAAAAATTAACCGATTCTCCGAGGATAATACCGGTTCCACAAAGCGGTGGATTTCTTCCATTAATACCACTTTTCGCTGGATTATCAGCTTTAGGTGCTTTATCCGGAGGAGCAGCCGGAATCGCTAAAGCTGTTAATGATGCTAAAGCAGCTCAAAAAAATTTTAGTAAATCTGCACGACATAATAAGGCTATGGAAGCAATTGCTATTGGAAAAGGTCTTTTCCTGAAACCATATAAAAAAGGTTTGGGTCTTTATTTACCATACCAAAAAAAAAAAACTTCAACTTCCTAAATCTGCCTCAACGAGCATTAAGATTTACACAAGTATGTTAAAATGCTTCGAATTCCTTACTTTCGCGGAATATTCATGCGTGACAGTTTGCCTAGGAAAGTGCATGCCATCGAATGTGGAGTTGTAAATCATGATAAGAAAACGGGCAGAGGTACGCATTGGACAGCATATAAAATTGAAAACGGCAAAGAAATTTATTTTGAGAGCTTTGGAAATTTGCGACCACCTCCGGAAGTTGTCAAGTATTTAAATTCTTCTCAACCTTGCAAAATCTATTATAATTATGATCGCAAACATTCAACTGTGGTCATCTAGTATTAGAATTTTTACATAATATCATATCACCCTTACACTTTTAAAAAACGTTAGCAGACAATAACAGTTCCATTTGATCTAACGTTAACAGACCATCAACATGTATACGTTTAATTTAACCGATGTCAAATCAATATTGCAAGCTAATATTAGCCCTCCAATTGTTTTGGATGATAATTTTGAGTATTCGTTAGGTCTTGTCAACTTCGAAACGTACAATTCTATTCCAAATATAGATCAAAGTAATAACAAATTTTATGTTGGGGATAGAGTAATAACCATACCGGAAGGATCGTATGAGCTTGACGATATAAATCGTTATCTGCGCCGTCAATTAGGCGACCCGAGAGCCAAAGGTAGAGATGCTATATTTCTTAATATAACTGGCAACAATAACACTTTGCTTTCGGAAATTAAGTGTACAGAGCAAATTGATTTCACAAAAACGGATTCAATAGGACGACTGCTAGGATTTAAACCAAGAATCTTGAAGCCAATAGTCATGAAGTGTCTGATTATCCTGTAAATATTTTTAAAGTAAACGCAATATGCATCCATTACAACCTTGTTTCTGGTTCATATAGAAACAATGAAGAAGCTCATTTTATTCATCAACTTTTCCCAAACGTTCCGCCAGGCTACAAAATAGTCGAAAATCCAACCAATGTTATTTACTTGCCTATAAATACGAGAATTATTGACTCCATAGTCATTAAAATAGTTGATCAAGACGGTAAGTTGGTTAATTTTCGTGGAGAGACCGTTACAGTAAGACTTCATTTGAAACGTCTCTCTCTATAATCTATGCACGTACATAGGTACCTAAAGCATAATGGTTTACCGTTACAAAAATTTTAACAAACGTAAGGAGATTAATAGGAAACCGGCATTATCACAATCGTTCAGTAGAAAAGTAGAAGTGAAGCGATTAACACCTTCAAACGCACGCTTTTTAGAAAGTTTAGGATATCAAGTTAAGAAGCTAAAACCATCATGCATTCTGAAATCTTGAATGTTACCGAACGTGCATTATTTGATTTATCTATAACCAATGCCGAAAAACATACTCATCAACCGTATACAAATACCATGTTTAAAAACAATGATGAAATCCGCATTCCAATTGAAAACGAAGATGTGTACACTTTACCATGGGATAGTATTCTATATGTTGAAGGAAAATTACTAAAAACCGATGGTACACCATCAGCAACCGCCAAATTTGTAAATAATGGAATTGCACATCTTTTCGATGAAATTCGTTACGAAATCGGTGGTAAAACTGTTGATCGTGTTCGAAATCCCGGAATAACTAGCACCATAAAAGGCTATGTATCTTACAATGTAAACGAGAGCTTGCGTCTTCAGAATGCTGGTTGGGCTCCCAATGATGAAACATTTTCGCCAATAGATCAAAGTGGAAATTTTAACGTATGCATTCCACTACGTATGCTTTTAGGTTTCGCGGAAGATTTTCGAAAAATTCTTCTCAACTTAAAACAAGAACTTATTTTAATAAGAAGTAGCATCGATACAAATGCTATAATAAATACAAATGTATCTGAAACTTTAAACGTAGGAATAAATAAAATTTCTTGGAAAATTCCGCATATATCTGTAGCAGATGTAGAACGTCTTAAACTTTTAAAATACTTGCAAAGAAATCAACAAATGGAAATTAATTTCCGTAGCTGGGAGTTGCATGAGTATCCTTTACTGCCTTAAACAAACATTCACACATGGGCTGTGAAAACTACGTCACAACTTGAAAAGGCCTCGTTTTGTGATAGTTGCATTTCAAACAGATAGAAATAATAAAGCTGAAAAAAATAAAGCCCAGTTTGATCATTGCGAACTTAATAATATTAAATTACACTTAGGCTCTTCTATGTATTCTTACGATAACCTTCATCTTGATTTTAAGAATAACAAATTTTCTATAGGGTTAAGTCGGGTGAGATGGCCACCGTTTCGCATAGTAGAGGCCTGTAAATTTTTGAAGTGGGTTAAGTATTGTAATACTTTATTTTGTCATTGGCTAACTATCATCCGAACAGGTAGGCAAATAAATACGGTTAAAATACTTTTATTTTTTTTATTATTATTTATTTAAAAAAAAAAACGAATATGGCCATCTATCCCCCGCTTAGTGGGCTTAGTTGGCCAATGCAATAAGGGAGAGATGACCACAAAATAAAAATGAACATAAAATAGAAAAACGTGAAAACAACACTTATTATAAGTATAAAATAAAAGAATAGTTTCTGACATCAATTCTGCTTCTTTTTAAAAGCAGTTTTGCCACAATTTTGACAAGTATTTACATAAGAGGAGCAATTTTCGTGAAACCACTTCTGGCATATTATGCATTGCAACCAATCTTCTTTTCTTCTGGTATTGTTGTAGCTTTCTCCACATCCCGTACATTCAGTTTCATCCACCTCGGAAAGGGTATCACTTTCCTCTTCATACTGAACTTCTATATCCTCGTCATCAGAGCTTGGTGAAGGTGAGCGTTTTCTTTTTTGAACAACTTTTTTCTTCTGCGGGGTGTTCTTCTTAGTTTGTATATATTTTTTTGCGGACCTTTCTTTCACATTTGCAATATGTTCAGGAAATGTTAATAGGGTAGCAACGGTCTTTGCTCGTTTTTTTGCAGAAACGACTAGTTTGGGTGTGGGGTTAATCTGATCTAAAATTTTTCCAGGTGTTAGGTCTGAAACAGATGTCTGTTCCACTGGTGTTGTACTTCGAGGCTCTATAGGACCAGCATGGCTACAGGATGGCATATCATCATCCATCAAATTAATTGGGCGTCTTACTTCTTGTGTTACTTTTGAGTTTTTCACTTGAGAGTTTGAATGTTGACTGTTTGTTAGTTGTATGAGTGTTCTCTGGTCTTCATTGGTTTCGCTGATTACTATTCTATCAGAAACTGTGTAAGCATGATCGGGTACGGAATCAGGGTTCCAGGGAAATATCCCAGTAGCTCTGAAGCCGGACATTGCGTTTCCAGCGGTCGCTGACTTTCCCCAGCTTTTCGTTAGAAGTTCACCAAATTGGAGTCGTCCTAGTTTCCTTCCGGGGTGACTTTGCATCCATTCTCTGCATGATTGATAATAAAAAATTTTAAGGGACTTAAAAAAAGCCCTATCGAGGGGCTGCAAATAATGAGTAGTATGTGGAGGCAGACACAATAATACGACATTATTTGTCTCAGCGCCTTTACGTGGCAAGAATCAATCCAAAAAAATTGTTGCAGTAACATAGGCCGATTTTTGAGACATCACAACTTGTGAACCGGGCGGCATTGAATCAGTCCATTCGGTCTTTAAATTCTTACCTTTAAATATACACACTGGCGGCAGAAAAAAACCCTCAGCATTACAGCATGCTATGCACGAGATTGTCTCACCCTTTTCCCCTGATGTTACTATAACAACATTCTTCGCTCCTTTTTCGGCTAAGACATTGCCAGGACGATTATTTAATTGAAGGCCTGTTTCATCGACATTATAGATGCACCCAGGTTTGTCGAAAAGCTCATTCTGTTCCAGTATTTCTTGCAGAAGTTTAAAATAATTTCCTACATCTACACGGTTCATGCCCTCACCTCACCCTAGAGATACACCCTCAGCTTTGCGAATCGACAAATCGGGATGTCTTCTCAAAAAGGACCTAAACCAATCGGAACCAGCATTTTCTTTTTCTTTATTGAAGTTGTGATTGATTTGTAGACTTTCAGCGAAATTATAGGCAAGTTTTCGAATATCTAGTATCGTCATAGGAAAACCGTATTTTTGTGACTTTTTAATGTGTTGCACTAATTTATTTTCATTTGCCTCCCCCAACATGCTATCAGGTCCCATCCTTCCAGTCGTGGACACATTATTTTTTATTTTTCTTTCAAGGGTTTTTCTGGGAATGCCATAAGTTTTTGAGGCGCTGTTTATAGACGAACCATTTTTTACCGCTTCAATTGCCAGCCTCAAATTTGCATCAGTATAATTACCACGATTTGCGTTTTTTCTTTTATATTTCGTTGGCATTTTTCCGCAGCAAACTAGAAAGGACGTCAACCTGTAAAGAAACAGATGTTAAAAGTATGTGGTCATCTATCCCTGCTATTTGGTGGCCATCTCTCCCAACATTCCAGGGAGAGATGACCAACGTGACAAGCAAAACCCACCTCATGTTTTAAACTGTTTTTTGAGGTTAAGATTATCTAATCAACATTGTACTTACCTAATACGATGATACCGTCAGTAAATTTACTCTCATACATTCACAGTAGAACGTAGAACAAAACTGTTATAAAATTTTATAAGGACGTGATAATGTTTTTATGTTCTGAGTGCTTCAATGTCGCCACGCGATAAAAGAAAACACACTAGCCGTGCTCACACATAAACGTTTGTTGCGGGGAAGGCTCGGTAGCGCCAGTGCACTACGCGTTATATTGGTTTTTAGCCGTTGGTCGTCTCTCCCGGCTGGCCATCTCACCCGACTCTACCCTATTATACAAAATGTATGCTTAATTTCAACAGTCTTATGACGGAACGGTTAGCGAACTGGTGTTGAAACCGTCAGATTTTAAGAAAATTGCTCCCTTATTTGTAATCGACTGCACACATCAAAGCGAAATTGTGAAAGCGGGCGCTATAGATGTACGTCTAGATTTTGAAACTAATGAAGCAATTCCGGCAAATACAGTTGCTTACTGCTTAATTCTTCATGATCGAATGGTTCGTTACAACCCCTCCACCAACATTGTTCAAGTATTGTAACTATTCTAGATGGAATTCATAGTGGATTTGCAAGGTTTTAAGGCAGAGGGTAATGCCTTCATATTTAAAGAATTTGCTTTCAGTAAAATAGGCAGTGAAGAAAAAATTGTATAGTATTTACTGTCCCCGCCATTTCCTTGGTCGCAACTTATAGCCCATTATAGAAGTCAGAATGTATGGCTTACTAGAAATTATCATGGAATCGAATGGAATATTGGACTGCACAGTTATTACGAGACAATAGGTGAAATAGGGAAAATTTTAAGTGATTGTACGACTATTTATGTCAAAGGCTTGGAGAAACGAAGATGGTATCACAAGAATTTCCCTATCTACAAAACATTATAAACTTGGAAGATTTAAAATGTCCATCTCTAACAAAACTCTTTGCAGATTATAAAGTCGCTACATCACTATGCATCCACCACCACCACCAAAATTCGAACTATAATTGTGCATTAGAAAACGTTTTTGTTCTAAGAAGTTGGTTACTAAAAGACTATAAATGTATAGATAATGATTAAAAATATGATTTTTACTTTATCTCGTTTCTACTTTATTAGTAATAGGAAACAAAATGAACAATTAAACAATGAATCGAATTAATAACGTCCACTTCTCCTTCTCCTCCATCTACTCTTCAATCTGTCAAAGAACTACTATAGAATTGTTTAGTATGTTTGTACCATTGGACGAGAAAACATGTCTGATTGTTACTACTATATTACTATAAAGTTTTACAAAAATAGTGTGCTGATTGTAAGCAAAACGCTAGAAGCTAAGGGTTTAGTAAACGTTTTTGAAAAATTTGATGTCTCTGCATATGATCAAATAGAAATATTGGGTAATTATTTCAATCATCATCTGGTCACAACTGATTCATCTGCTAATAATTGCAACAGCAGCAATAGCGATAGTGACGAGTTTATTTATTTCCACAATTAAAAATTATCTACAAGAATGGATCCAATTTCCTATACAACTTATGAAAGAAAAATTAATATTTTGAAAAAGGAACTTTACTATGCATTACTTCAAAATAATGAACAGATAGCCAAAAATATTTTTATGCAATTAGGATTTCAAGTGCCCTTCGAAGTCTTCACATGGATTACAAAGAGTGTTCCATCTCTATCATTGCTGGATTTGTTATTTCATCGTTAAATTATATGTGATGATTTTGTACAATCTTTTTTGAATAATGTTCCAGGTGATTTAAACTTTTTAAGTGTATTCGATGTATTGAGTGTTTTAACTGAAATGAAGGAAACGATGACTTTGTGCACGAATGATATATTTTTTATTCAAGATCTCCTTTCAAACTATAATCCTTGCAATTTAGAAAAATTTCCCATAAGTAATATTAAGAAAAACTATATAAATGTATAAGTATGTTTGGATGATATGATACTAGAAACTGCTTATTATGCACAACCGAAACTATTGTACTATATAATACAAATTATGAATGCCAATAAACTGGTTTATAAATTTGAACCATTGCATAATGGAAGACAGAAAGCAGTGTTTCAGTGGCTTGTTGGTAATTTAGAAAAAGCGAAAAAAGGACTGCCAGTAGGTTGGCAAGATGATGATGATGATGATGACAAAAGATTAGATTCTACAAAATTACCATCAATTTATTCTAATGACTATAAAAATGTTTTCAATATTTTGCAAGAATTAATGTAATACTTTTTTGTATGCATAACAATAATAATAAAATACCCATATAAATAAAATTTTCTTCATTTTAAAATATCCTACAAATCTTTAATTTGTAATTCCTTATAAATATTATCAAATAGATAGCAGCATTGTTCGTTTTTCTCTGTAGAAGGCGGATGCGGAGGCGGTTGCAGCGATGGCGGTGAAAATGGTAGTGGTGGTGGTGGTATTAATGCATAAGATTCTTTCTCGTTTCTATTTCCCTGTTTTTTTCTCCCATTTTCAATTACTTTTCTTCTTTTTTTCGGTTATTTAAAAATATCTCTTCTTTTATGCACTTCTAACGCTAACGCTTTTCCTGTATGGTAAATTTCTTCGTTATTACCATTAGAATCGCAGTTTTTTGGATAATTTAAAATTTCAGATAGCGGACAAGCTACAATATTGAACAAATCACTATCAATTACGTCAGTGCTTGTTCTCCATTTTTCTTCTAAATTTGCAATACTGCTGTGCCAATCCTCAGTCGCTTGCACAACATTTGCCAGTTGAATTAATTCAAATGCTGAAAGAACTTTCATTTTATTCCCCGGTTTTAACTGTACAACTGTCATTTTAGGTTCTAAAGTAAAAACTAACGTATTTGTTTCGACAACTACTCTTTAAATAATTTTTTTACACTATTATCGTCCTTTTCTCCTTCTACTCCTCCTTTTCCCCTCCTCCTCCTCCTAGGCCTTAAGGTCATTAACATACAAATAAAACACATCTAACCAAGTGTTTTACATTAGTATATTAAATGTCATTTTTTCATTAAAGTAGTTTACAAAAATAATTAACATAACCTAACTGTCCTTATCAGAAGTTTTTTTAAACTTGTTGGTTCACCTTTGTGGTAGTAAATACTCAAATTATCCTAAATCGACCTTCACCTGTCGACCATATCATGTTTGCACAAAAAACATTCTTACAATAGGATACACATTTAATGGAACTGTTGGTTTAAACTCGAGCGAACCGGCTGTATTGAATTGTTTTAAAAAGGCTAAACTTAAATTAAAATACTTAAATAATTAAATGACATTGGTGTTTGTAATACATAAATCATTAAAACAACCTAACTTAAATTATTATTACAAGTAATTTTGTAGTGTCCCCACGCTAAAGTCTTGTACGTTTCTGGTAAATGGAAACGTTTATCGTCATCCGCAGACAAAGCTATTTTGTTAATGCATTGAGAAAAAATTATATGTTTTAAAGACCTAAATACATTTTGTCGCTTCCGTACTATCTCGTTTTCATTTAATACATATTTAAAATCTTTTTCCGTTAATGACTTAATAACATTCTTTTTAACACCTTTAGCCTTTTTCATTACCAAACTTCCTTCTATATTTACTTCATACATTTTAGCTTTTAGCCCAACAAATTCCCAAATAATCTTACCACAAACTTCGTCTTTCATAAGTGCTGGAATGGCTTTGTTTACCAAGTTTACCAAAGGAATTTCAAAAATATTATCGGTAGAATAATTTGAAGTATCAAATCTATGTAAACTATCCTTCATATCGTTATAAACATTATCCGTTTCTATGAAATACAACAAACTATCAGTATCTGTATACAAAAGTGATGCTTTAGAACCATATTTTTTTTTTATAAAGTTATAGTGAAATTCGTACATTACAAATTTAGCAATTTCCAGTACTGCAAAGCCAGCGTAAATTGGTTTATCATAATAGATTTGAGACTTTAACAATTGTACTGCTGCAAAATTTTCATCAAAAATTAATATAATGTGAAAATTCGGTTTCGAAACTAATTTTTCAACTCCTTTTTTATGACCCAAATTTTCCCATGAATTGACTAAATGAACGTTGACCCTTTTTTCTATATTTTCGATACACTTTCCATAGTTTGCATTATTTATTAATTTGTACATATCTTTTTCAAATGCGTTTGCAGCACTTTGTCTTAGGCGAGTATTAAAATCGATAAATGGTTTCATCCAAGCACATTGCTTGAACGTAAGGATTCTATGAATTTTCAATAACTCTAAACCATTTTTAATACATTGCTTAAGTGTTTTGATATGAATAACATAATTTTGCTTATCGAAAAAGGTTTGCAATAATTTTTTACATTTTGAATTTGGAGGTTTCATTTTTTCAATACACATTGGAAAATCATTGTGAGAATCATGCAAATGTTTTGGATAATGAATATCGACTTCCAAAACATATCCTTGATCATCAGAATCATTATATTCATTCAGGTTAAATGAATTTTGTGGAAGCCATCGAAATCCTGATATAGGTAGTTTTTCCGAAAGCGCATATCCATATAAATTATTCGCATCCCAATACATTATGAAAGATGTTGCATGTGAATTATTGTACTTAGACGGAATATATTTATTATTGGCTTGTGCGAAACGTTGAACCACTCCAGCATAACCGCCTCGGATATTTCGTTGGAAAAAGTGTATCATTGAACAATCAGTTAACAACTCCAACTGTACATTAGTAAATTTCAGCATTGCCTGCCATGACAAGCCGGGTAAACTATAAAAATGGGCTGGATCTAATTGGTATGTATTCAAACATAAATTTCGGAAATTTTCGAAAACATCACATAATAACATTACGTCTACTTTTAAATAAAGATCACTGTATTCACCTAAATTTTTACATGAAAATTTATGCCAAATATCGTTTGCTCTTTGATAGTCCTCATCAGAAATTGAAGTATCTTGCATTGTATCGTAAAAATCTATCTTTGACGGTAAACAATCGTTATTTAATTTTTCCAGCGAATCTAAATAATTGCATGGGAAAACACCCTTTTGACGCATTAATCTAAATTCTTCATGATTTGGAAAAAATTTTCTTAATTCTATAATTTTTTCATCCGATAAATTTGCGGCGAGTGTCTCCAATTTTCGATTCATAAATCGATAAGAATCTACAAAACGTAAACTTATGTAAATGTTCTCATTATTTTTTCTATCAACTAAAATTTTCTTTGTAAATGAAATATACTTCTCTTTATTCACCGGAATGACATTCTTTGGTTCTTCATCTTTTGCAAACTCACGTATAAAAAGGTGACAATCATAATTACTAAAATTATGAAAGAAAACCGGGATAAAGTTTACCGTTTTTACTTTTAAATTACAGGAATTATCGCAACAGCCTCTATAGTTGCCGCTGAGGTGACAGTGATCTTTAATTTTATCTGAACCTAAATCTCCATTGCATAAATAACAGTTTGTTGCCGATGCGAAATTTTGCGAATCCTCGTCAGTTAATTCTTTTAGAGGGATGATAGTTTTTAAGTATGTATGGTATATAAGTAAAGCTTCATTTTTTATCATATTACAGAAAACTTTTGCACAATTTTCTCCACGAAACGAATAAAATTTCGAAAGTGAATCATCATAACAACATTTAACGTAAAAGGCAAAACTAAATGGCTTATGAATATGGGTAGATAATGTTTTAGTATCCATCGATTCGAAGATTGAATTGGAACTAGCAAAGATTCAAAATCGGCATATATAACAAAAGGAACTTTAATTTGCTTTTCTATTTGTTTTTAAATTTTAAAATATTATTTCCAACTGAAGGTAAAATGGTTACACATTTCGCACAGTCCTGACGCATATGATTAGCTAAAAGCTTTTCACTACCAAAATATTGCAAGCAACCATCACAAATATATTTAGCAGTTTTTCTCTTACTTAACTGCTTTGAAATAAGACGACTTAAATTTTTTATATAACAGTAATGTTGTTTATTTTCCTCTTCGAGGTATAAAAAGTTAATATGGTTTAATTTTCTACATTGAGAAAAATAATATGGTCCTACAATTATTGTTTTTTCTTTTTGTTTTTCGAGACCAAAAACATTTATACTTATATTAGGATTCAATTTTTCAACAACTGAATGTTAGATAAAATAATTGGAAAGGTCATACCTGTTAAATTTAGCTTTGAAATATATTTCATATAACTTGATACTTGATTTACATGATATCTGGCGGGGTATAGAGCGGAAAGAACTGCCCAGACGAAACACATATTATCATCATTTTTAACGTTAATAACAGCCTTTTTGCGCTCAATGTCCAACGGAAGTTCCTGAAGGGTGTATCCACTATCACGTTCCTTAAAACAAACGTAAGCATATTAATAGTATGATTATTATTAGACTAGATTAGTTTTGATTTACCTGAAATTCCTCAAGCTTTTTCTTTAGATTTGTAGTTAAATTTTCAATTATTTCATTAATGTTGACAGATTTATCTACAACTTGGTATGGTACCAGAAAAGATTTTACTTCCAAGATAGGTTCTCGATCTTCATCTGAATTTACTGCTGCAGGCTTCAGAAAACTTCCATAAAGTTCGAAATTTACTTTCAGTATGGTAAAATCCTTAAGTGTTTTGGTTACAATGGTCATGATTTCATTCCGTATGTTATCAATGAAGTATTCTATTAATAAGTTACTATAATCGTTTATAGGTAGATTGGCAAATTTTGTATTAGGCATCAAACGATAGGAAATCACTTTTCGATCGAATGCTGACGATACCTTATGCACATTAGAACCAAGAGTAGCATCACGTTCCAAACATTTATTTTTGTGGTTAATAGATTTAAGGTGTGCAGAATAATTTATGGATTGAAGTGCACATTTGCAAATATCACATGTTGTCAGCTTAATTCTTTTTGCTGGAGGTTCCATCATACTGTTGCTAGTACTCGGTAGCGAAACTAATTGTTCATTCAAATGTTGAAACCTATGTATTTATAGCAAGTTATTTTTTACTAACACGTCACGCATATATACGGAAGAATACTTCTTATTAAAAAAACGAATGTAATTGTTCACTTAAATATTTAAAGCCATGTATAGTTCGTTGAATAATTTTACTAACACACTTTAACAAAACTATTACTTGGGTTTGAAATTATTAATAGTTTGTTTTTAAAAAATTTAATTAACATGAAATATTAAAAAGAAAACGTGCTCGGGCGCCACTTTGTCAAACAAAGAAAAGAATAAATGAAACGACAACTTTCTTGGGCACCGGGTAGTGCATCGGTGGTTCCTGCAGAATCCTGAAGCTTTAGAGAGCTCGAAGCTCTCTTAAAAAAAACCAAATAAAACTTGAAGAGTATATTAACAAGAAATTACACACAACAAAAAAACAACAAAACTTACAATAACATATGTAGCCCACCAAAAAGAAAGGTTCCCTGCTCCAATGTAGGGACTGGAAGCTGGTTTCAGGGTATAATCGGGGACTTCTCGTGCTGTGTTGTGAGGCAAGAGGATATCAGCGAAATAGCTTCATGGACCAACCTTTTAATCTTCAGGGGGCCGCCTGCAGGAATTTATCGGCCTCTAACAGGTTATTGAGATTAGTTGGAAACCAGAGCTTTGTCCATTTGCCTTTGTAAAATAGTTTTCAGGATGTCTTCACCCCTACCCTTTAATCCCAGCCCCCTAATCCAACCGGAACCTATTCTAAGAAAATCTCAATGGGCTGACAAATAAGGGCACAAATAAGTGCTTAAAAAAATTTCCTAAAACTAAAAAATATTAATCAAATGTTGAAAAGTTGTTCGCATTGAAGATGCTTTAAAAAAACGGATAAAAAGGGAGGAGTAGGGGTGTCTGTCGTTAAACCAACATGCACTCAAGATACACCCCAGATACCATAAAAAATTTTGACAATTAAAAATATATAAATTAAAAGGTGAGAAAAATTAATTAAATGAAAAAATTTAAAAATTGGCCACAAAGGCCCAAAGGATTACAAATATACAGTTAGATATTTAAAAAAGAGACCACGTGGTAATAAGGAAAATTTCGTAAAAATTAATCAAAGTTACATCAAAAATAAATATTGAGTGAATAGCAAAAAAGATTTTAAAAGAAATAATTAATTTGAATGAATTTTACATGAGCTATTAAAAAGCAAAGGTAAGTGGATCATAAAAAAACTCTCACGCAAAACCAAGCACAGAACACCAACAGAAAAACACACACACACGTCACGTCAGTGTCGAGGATCAAGGAGAAAGACCTCGAGCACCGACCGGAAAATTTCATCGATCCCTCCATCGATCGCCTAGTCCTGCGCGAAGGTTGTTAGCCTTGATGATAAGACGGAAGGTCGATCAACATTAAGAAATAATCAACAAAACTGAACCAAGACAAACACAAACTGAATCGAAATAAATAAAACTTCAGTAACGGGATTTTTCATAGAAAAAAAACGTTACAAACCCCTATTACCAGGAAAAAGAGGGCTGACAGCCAGCCTACCAGAAATCAAAAACGGAAAACATAATAAAAGTACGAGAGCTAGGAAAGGGAACCAAAAATCTAATACGAATCTAATCCAAAACAATCGAGGAACTTAAACTCAAACAGACAATTACTAAATATAAAAAATGGAGGCTAATTGCCTAACTAAACGAAAATTATTGGTCAATTCGACCAGACAATGCTACTGCATTGGAAAACGAAAACTAAAACTTCATTTAAAAGGCATAGCACTTATAATCAAGCGCCCAAGGCAAACGAAAATAAATTAAAAAGAACGGCATTCAATATTCTGCACTTACTATGTAAGCGCCTATAGCAGACGTAAAGGATAATTATAGCCAACGCACGAAATAATTTTTGCACTCAGCAAATTGGGTACCATACCCTGGCAAACAAACTCAAGAAATTAATCACCTCTAAATCACACTACGAAAATCACATAGGCAAATCTCATGTGCAAATAGCACTCTCAAAACTACGTACTCTCGTCATAGAAAAATGCGCACTCTACCCTGCATCTAAAATGCAAAACTCAGAAACACCAGAAATAGGCCTACAGCCCAACACTGCATCTAAAATGCAAAACTCACACTAAGGATAGGCCTAATGCCCTAAACTGCATCTAAAATGCAAAACTCATAATCGCCAAAGACAGGCCCAAAGCCCAAAACTGCATCTAAAACGCAAAACGCAAACGCACCAACAAAAGGCCTAAAGCCCAAAACTGCATCTCAAATGCAAAACTCAAACACTAACAATAGGCCTAAAGCCCAAAACTCTATATCAGGACTCAAACCTGAAAACGCATATACATTCCGCATCCGGAAACCATAGCACTCACTATTAAGCAAAAAACCAAACTGCAACCAAACGCTGCACCGCATCATATGCAAAACCAACACGCACAGAAATATGCATCAAAAATGCACAACTGCATCAAAACTGCATAAGAAATCACCCTGCATAGGGAAAATGCATCTAAACTGCACCAATAGTGTGCAACAACAAATCAACTGCATCAAAACAAATGCAAAAACCTAAACTGCACCAAAACAAGTGCATCTTTATAAACTGCACCTAATCAAAGGCACAACCGATTACTCAATAATCGAAAACTGCAGCTATCTGCAAGCCAAAATGCTATACCAAATCACATCGCATAAACATCGCACTCATAGAGCAACTACCTCAAATAAAAGGTAACAACCATCAAAAATCAAAACCAGTAAACTAAACTCAAAAGGCATGTGCATCGAGCACCAACAACAAAAAAAAACGAAAAAAATCACTTGAAAGTGAAAATAAAATTCAAAAACATAAATCTACATTCCTAGCTGTAAAAAATGCATTCTAAGCTAGAATGAAACTCAACGGTGAAACTATCCCGACTTAAGTCGAAAACGTAAACTAAAAACTTTCCTACTCGGGAATAAAACGAAACTTAATCCAAAATAGAATTCATAGAATTCTTTAAAAACGAAAAAATAAAAAATTAATTGGCTAAAAGCCATACGTAAAATAGGAGTGGCTTTCATGAGCCAAAAGAGGACATTTGTAGAGCTACATAGGGAACAGTAAAAGGAAAACAACAACAAAGGGGACGGCCAAAATAAATTCAGAAAAATTTTTCTTTTATTCCAGTATACAGTCAGGTACTACATGACTGAAAAGGGACGGTAAGACCCCTCGGGAACCTAAGCAAGAAAGAAAGAAAGACCTGAAAAACTGACATCCATTTCCTATGAAATGCCAAATAACAGTAAAAAACTGTACAGTTGGGGTTCCAGCCCGAAGTAAAATGACCTGAAAGTACTAGGATTGAGGAGGCGAAAAACGAAAGTGAAACGTAGTAAATTCCAGAGGTGAACTTGGGAAATGAAGCCAGGAATTGTTATAGGCAAATTATGAATCGAAAAATATGATAATGAATACGAAAGGAAGTAAGATACGCATACACAAGGGAAACTCTCTTCGAAGGGGAGACAGAACCTCATTCACTCTGGTTGTGAGCCCGATTACCCCTAAGGCACGCATACGCTACGAACCCAAAACCTTTGGCCGATTCATGCCCCTAAAAAAAAACTCGCGATGGGGTTGTCCCATGCACTCACAGATGCACTACCAAAGGAAAGCACGAGAAAAGGTAAAAATGAGTGGAATCATGTTGGAGACAAAGGGTTGGAATTTACTCACATGCATGAAGCAAACAAGAGTCTAAAAAGGGAACAGAGGGACTCCTGACCAACATCATACATGTAGTGAGAGCTGATAGCACCCCTCACTCAAGGTGTGAGAATCGAAGAAGAAAGAGATAGAACAACAGTCTTTGGCACTGACATAACTAATATATGAAAACAAACACGAAGAGGAGCTGCTCCAAAAGAAAAGAGATTTATTGGATCGTGAACTACAGCGACGTCTGGATCAGCAGATTTAACCGAACAAGTTTCGTTATCTGAACGAAAATGAATGTACCAAAAAATTGTCCAGAAAATTTGAAAGTCCTAAGTTTCCTAAACCAACATTATTCCCTAATACAGGAACATCACTCCTGGAACCTGAAGCAGAAATTAAACGTGGAGTAGACACGACCTTAACCAATAAAGAAGAATTAACAGGAAGTATAAGTGATGACGTATCAGTTAGTCGACTATTTAAAATACTAATAGACAAAAAAGGTAGTGAGCATTTGAATTACAATCAATAGTTAATATAATCTTTTTGAAATGCAACTCAGCATGTAAAATACTCAAATTACGAAATAACTTGCTAATTTTACTTGGCTTGAATTTACATGAAAAAAACCTCTTGGCTCTCTTTTCCAAGCAATTGTACTCAATTTCAAAGACAAATAAATTTAACAAAAGTTAACTCAATTAATGTATGATTTCGTATGGTATCTGTAATCACTTACATACTGTAGGAATTCGTCAAACTCACGATAAACATCCAAGTTTTCCAAGTCACTCACTGTAATTTCGTCTAATACGTCATCATCAGGAAGGATAAGTCAATCACCAGAGGATTAATAGAGAATACATCCATAATGCAAAACAAGTACCTAAAATTTTACACAAGTTTGAAACTGTACAAACAAATTTGAAAGATATTAAACAAGTAAACAGACAATGTTTTTCAAACTTTAACAAAACAGATCTCAGAGATAAATTACAGAAGGTTAAATGCAGTAAATGCAAAAATAATGTACAAAATATAAATTTAATCACAAAAAAAATTTTGTTTACCAGTTACAATAAATACAAGAAAAAATTGCAATCAGGATTCTTCAGGTCCCTGCTCGTGCCTCGCCAATTTAACAAAACTATTACTTGGGTTTGAAATTATTAATAGTTTGTTTTTAAAAAATTTAATTAACATGAAATATTAAAAAGAAAACGTGCTCGTGCGCCACTTTGTCAAACAAAGAAAAGAATAAATGAAACGACAACTTTCTTGGGCACCGGGTAGTGCATCGGTGGTTCCTGCAGAATCCTGAAGCTTTAGAGAGCTCGAAGCTCTCTTAAAAAAAACCAAATAAAACTTGAAGAGTATATTAACAAGAAATTACACACAACAAAAAAACAACAAAACTTACAATAACATATGTAGCCCACCAAAAAGAAAGGTTCCCTGCTCCAATGTAGGGACTGGAAGCTGGTTTCAGGGTATAATCGGGGACTTCTCGTGCTGTGTTGTGAGGCAAGAGGATATCAGCGAAATAGCTTCATGGACAAACCTTTTAATCTTCAGGGGGCCGCCTGCAGGAATTTATCGGCCTCTAACAGGTTATTGAGATTAGTTGGAAACCAGAGCTTTGTCCATTTGCCTTTGTAAAATAGTTTTCAGGATGTCTTCACCCCTACCCTTTAATCCCAGCCCCCTAATCCAACCGGAACCTATTCTAAGAAAATCTCAATGGGCTGACAAATAAGGGCACAAATAAGTGCTTAAAAAAATTTCCTAAAACTAAAAAATATTAATCAAATGTTGAAAAGTTGTTCGCATTGAAGATGCTTTAAAAAAACGGATAAAAAGGGAGGAGTAGGGGTGTCTGTCGTTAAACCAACATGCACTCAAGATACACCCCAGATACCATAAAAAATTTTGACAATTAAAAATATATAAATTAAAAGGTGAGAAAAATTAATTAAATGAAAAAATTTAAAAATTGGCCACAAAGGCCCAAAGGATTACAAATATACAGTTAGATATTTAAAAAAGAGACCACGTGGTAATAAGGAAAATTTCGTAAAAATTAATCAAAGTTACATCAAAAATAAATATTGAGTGAATAGCAAAAAAGATTTTAAAAGAAATAATTAATTTGAATGAATTTTACATGAGCTATTAAAAAGCAAAGGTAAGTGGATCATAAAAAAAACTCTCACGCAAAACCAAGCACAGAACACCAACAGAAAAACACACACACACGTCACGTCAGTGTCGAGGATCAAGGAGAAAGACCTCGAGCACCGACCGGAAAATTTCATCGATCCCTCCATCGATCGCCTAGTCCTGCGCGAAGGTTGTTAGCCTTGATGATAAGACGGAAGGTCGATCAACATTAAGAAATAATCAACAAAACTCAACCAAGACAAACACAAACTGAATCGAAATAAATAAAACTTCAGTAACGGGATTTTTCATAGAAAAAAAACGTTACAACACTCACATATATAAAGAATACTGGACTAAACACTACCTACTTAACGAAAAATGACTTTAAAATGTCTTACTTAAGTTTCTCTATACTAATGTCACATGTTTCTGCCCCATTTGATAGTTTTTTCACACCTTTGAAAATAAGGCCTGTGTCCGCGAATTCGCCAAATTTAAGGATCCCCCAAACCAACCCGAATTATTCGCATCGGATTCGTGACAGAAATTCCGCTGCGAAATTCACAAATTATTACCTAGTGTTTCTTTTTACTTTTGATATCTATTATATATATGCCAAGCAGTACAAGTCAGATCAAGTAAAGTTTAAAAATAAAAGGATGAAAAATGGCCAATAGAAATAGAAGCAATTCAGTAGGAAGTGAGATAACGAATTGGATCAACAGAAAAGATAATGGAGATGAAAGCAAGAAAAGGAAAGCAGCGACAATCGAAACAGAAGAAAAAGGAATAAAAAAGAAAAACAGGAAACAAAATAGCAGTGGGTCGGCGAGCAGTGACGAAGATAAAATGGACGACATTATGAAGTTCCTAGAGGAGATGAGAATAGAAAATTCGCTAAGATGGGAGGAAAACATAGAAAATCAAGAAAAAAAAGATAAAGAAGAGGAAAAAAGATGGAGAAATTTAAACCAAAAGTTCAAAGAAATACAGGAAGAAAATAAAGTAATTAAACAAAGAATAACAGAATTAGAAAAAAAAAACTAAGGAGAAACTAGAAGAAATAAACTTTGAAATGGATTTATTAAAAGAAGGAGTGCATGGAAAAAGGGGAGAGAACGGAAAACAGGAAAAGTATGAGAACAGAATAAAGGAGGTGGAAAAAGAGATGGAAAGAATAAATAGAGAGGAAAGGAAAACAAACATCATCATAAAAGGGCTATAACTTGGTGAAGGAGAATGGAAAAAGGAGATAGAAGAATACATAAGAGAGAAATTAGGAGTCCAGGCCACAATACTAAAAGTATGGAAAATGAAGAACGCGATGTTTGGAGCAAAAGTAGCAAATTTTGAAGAAAAGATGAATATATTAAGGAACAGTAGGAATCTTAAGGGCACAAATGTGTTCATAAATTGGGATCTAACAAAGGAAGAGAGAAGGATTAGAGAAAAAATAGAAGAAAGAATAAGGGAAGAAAGAAGAAAGAAACCAGATATTAAAATCAAAGCGGGATATAAGAAGGTATTTATCGAGAAGATCAAGTATGGGTATGGAACGAAGGAACCGAAAAATTGGAAGAAAGGGAAGATAAGAAGAAAGGAATGGGGTTTCGACAGGAGATAAGAAGAACTGGAGGACAAAGTATGGACCTAAATTAAAAAGTGGAACGAAGAAGATGTCGACAATTGCATGGAACGTGGCGGGATTAAAGAACAAGGAAAGATGGTTTTGGGAGGAGATAAAAAAACTATGAAATGGTGCTATTAAGTGAGACGTGGGTGGAGGACAAAGACATGGAAGGGTTAGAGAGTAAGTTAGACGGGGGGTACAATTGGAAAAATTATAGTGCGGAAAGGCTTAAGAAAAAGGGAAGAGCAAAGGGGGGAATGTTAGTGGGAATTAAAAAAGAAGTACAGGCTGAAGTTAATGAAATAGAAAAGGGAGTAATTATAGTAGATGGTAGTAAACAAAGGGGAAAATGGGTGATAATAATTGTATATTTGAATGAAGAAAAAAATAAGAAATTAGAAAAGATAGAAGAACAGATAGAAAATTATAAAGACTTTAATGTATTAATAATAGGAGACTTTAATATAAGAATAGGTAGAGAAAATGGAGCGATAGTCGAGGAAATAAAAACGGAGAGAAATTCAAGGGATGAATACATAGATGGGGAAGGGAAGAAGTTTATAAAATGGTGTGTGGGAAACGGGTTATGTATACTAAATGGGTTATGCGAAGGGGACAGGGCGGGAGAATATACATTTATAGGGAAGGGTAAATAAGTTATTGATTATGCGTTGGTAAATGGAAGGGCATGGGGGGAAATTAATAAATTAACAATAAAAAAAATAATAGGGTCGGACCACTTACCTATAGTAGTTGAATGGGAAGAAAGGTGGAAGGAACATAAGGAGAAGAATGAATACAAGGAGATAAACGATTGGTCCCAAGAAGCAAGAGAGGAATATAAAATAAGAATAAGTAAGATGGTGGAAGGGGTAAGAAACTGGAAAGAGATGAAAGAGATGATGAATGAATGTTTAGTTAAAAAAAAGATTAAATTAAGGAAAAATAATGAGAAATGGTGGAATGAAGAATGTTGGAAAAAAAAAGAATACAAGGTAGCGCTAGGAAAATGGAGAAGGAATGAATGCAATGAAGATTTGTTCAAAGAAAAGAGACATGAGTATAGGGAACAGATTAAGAGAAGTAAGGAAGAATACATTAACGAAATAGTAAAAGAATTACAGACGTCTAAAAGAACGGAAGAATTTTTGGAAAATAGTGGATAAAAACAGAAAAATGAAAGGGAGGAAGGTGAGTGAAAGCATTACAGAGGATGAATGGTATGAATATTTTAAAAAAATGTTAGAAGGGAAAGACGAAAGGATAGTAATACAATGTGAAACAAAATGGGAGGAAAAAAGGGGGAAAGAGTATGAGAAAGTGGATATAGAGGAGATTAGAACAGGAATTAGAGCATTGTCAAAAAAAAAAAAGCAACAGGGAGGGATGGAATTCCGGGGGAGGCGTGGATTTATACAATAATAATAATTGAAAAAAAAATGCACGAAATAGTAATGAGTATATGGAACAAGAATGAAATACCAAGGGAATGGAAGTGTGGAGTAATAGTGCCAATTTTTAAAAAGGGTAATGGAGAAAGCACAACAAATTACAGAGGAATTACACTAATGGACACGGGTTACAAAATATATACGGAAATAATAAAGAATAGATTAAAAGAACAATTGAATAAAAAAAAGGTATTAAACGAAACCCAATTTGGATTTGGTAGGGAAGGGGTACAATAGATGCCATATACATTCTAAAGAATGCAATACAATCGCATACGGAGAAAAAACAAAAGGTATACATGATGGTAGTAGACTTGAAGATGGCATATGATTCAGTAGATAGAAATGAAATAGAGAGAATGTTAAAGAAAAGTAAGATAGAGGAGGAGTTGATAGTAAGAATAATGGAATTATATAGGGAAACGAGTGGGGTTGTAAGGGTGGGTAAAAGGGAGAGCAAGGAAATGTGGATAGGAAAAGGGGTTAGACAGGGATGCAAGATAAGTACACAGATATTTAATGTATATATAAGTGATTTAGAAGAAACAATAAGTAAAGTGAATGAAGGGGGAATAGTGATAGGAAAAAAAAGATATGGACAATATCGTACGCGGATGATATAGCCCTAATGGCGACAAGTTGGGGGGCTCTAAGGGAGATGTCAAAAAAATTGGAAAAATATTTAGGGAGGAAATGCCTACAGTTGAATGATGTAAAAACCAAAGTAATAGTTTTTGGAGAAGTAAGAGGTAGGAAAAGTAAAGAGAAAGAGGAATTGAGATGGAAGGGGAATCTGATTGAAAGAGTTAAAAAATATAGATATTTGGGGTACATATTGTCAGAAAATAATAAGGACGAGGAGCACGTAAATAATCAGGTAGCTAAGGCGAACGCATTGCTGGGGAGAATATGGGGAATAGGAAAGAAACTGTGTAGAAATAACTGGGAGAGAAGGATAGTGCTGTTTAAAACATTAGTAAAAAGTATAGTTTTTTATGGAGTAGAGATATGGGGATAGAAAGAGTATAGAGTAGTGGAAAATATATATAAAGGGTATATAAAATGGGTTCTAGGCTTAGAAAGAAGTACTCCAGATTACATTATAAGAAGGGAAACAAAATGTGGGAAAATGGTAGAAGATTCAAGAATGAGGGCGGTAAAATATGAGGAAAAATTGGGAGAATTACCGGAAGGGGACATAAGAAAAGAGTTATGGAAGAAAAAGGTTTTGGGGATAGGGACAAAAAATAAATATGATGGAAAAAGGGAAAAAGCACTAATAGAAATGAAAATAAACAAAGAACAAATGGAGGAATGGAGAGGAGAGGGATTGAAAGTAAGTAGGATGGTGGGGAAAAGATGCAATGAAATAGTAAGAGGTGAGGATTTGAGAAAAATATGGGAATCAAGATACGGAAAAATTTACATGGGAAGATTGGCAAAGGGATGAGGTCCCGGGGTACCTAAGAGAAGGATTAGATATAGAAATAATAGCTAGGTTCAGAATGGGGAATGAATGTAATGAAAATAAGTTTTGGATGGAAGAAGGTAAGAGATTGTGTAGAGTATGTGGAGAAAAGAGTGAATCAATGGAGCATGTATTAGAAGAAGTAATAGGGAAGAAAGAGGAGGAGCAACTTGGGAGGATAATAAAGGCGGATGGTAGTGGTCTGGACCTATTGAGGCAGTTTTTAAAAAAGAGAGGTGGGAAAAGGGGGAGGGAGATACAGGAAAATAAATAATTAAAAGCAAGGGAAGTATGTTTTTTAAATATATACTGATAAAATGTTTGCGTTTTTTTAGTTCTTTTTGTTTTTGTTTTTTTTACTTATGTGAGGGGAGATGTAGATATAACATTATGTTTCAATAAAGCTCTTATATATATATATACATACAAAAGAATTCATATTTAAAATATATACAAAAAGCTACATCATGTCGACCGCTGAAGGTGGAAGGCCGCCTGAAGGCTGTCCTCCTGATGTAAACTTTAAATGTCACGGAGATAAAGTAAATGGTGTAGTGATTTGCAGTGTATGTGATAATGTTTACCATTAAAGTTGCTATAATAAAAAAAAATATGTGAAATATGTGACCAATAACTTAGTAATTTGTGATGAGCACGTGGAGATAGACTTGACCTCAGGCGTGAACAGTAAGGACATACCTAGTGTAATTATAACTAAACTCAAAATGGAAATTAAACAAAAGGAAGAAAGAATTAATAAACTATTAAATGATTGTAAGAACTACGAACTAGAAAACAAGGAACTCAAAGAAAAAATTAACGAAAAGGTAAAAAATGAACAGCATACAGTAATAGGAAAAAAATATTCACAAGAAAAAGAAATACTACAGTTACAAATTGATAATCAAAAGTTAATAAATAAAGAAATGAGTGACAAAAACTTAATTTTAAAAGATCTGAATGAAGAACTTAAAGAAAAAAACATTTTACTGAAAGAAAAAATCCAAATTCCAATTCAACCACAATGGCCAATTATAAAATATGCTAACTTTTCCAACCACCATAAAAAAATCCCAGAAAATGTGCCAAGTATTATTGTACAAACAACATCGGAGGAAAACACTGATAATATTTTAAATAAAATAAAAAAAATGCTTACAACCAACACGGATTTACCTATAAACAAAATTTCTTCTAACAAAAACAGAATTTTTATAAACTGTCGAAACGCGTGTGATGTAGATAAAATCAAACAAGTTTTAAATGATGCAAAATTAAAAAATTTGGAAGTCAAGGTTGAAGAAAGAAGGAACCCAAGATTAAAGATAACCGGAATAGATATAAATACAATCACAGAAGATCTTAGTTTATTAGAAAAAGATATAATCGCAAGAAATATGTTCAATAGAGGTCAAGAAATTAAAGCAGTTCACAAGTATTGATAAGATGTGACGCTCTATTGTTTAATCGTCTACTTGCGCACATCCTACGCTGTTATATTATACCTTATATATATATATATACATCCTTACTTTTAATTGTTAGTCAGTCTGTATCTCAGCTTAGTAGAAAGTTAATCAATATAATTGGTTTAAGCGACTTTCAGTTGTTTTACTGGCTCTTATGAAATAGACGAGTTATAAGTCAAAGCTTATTAAGTGATAATATTGAGTGTTATTATAAGAAAGGCTTGTTTGGTGACAAGTTTATTCATAATACGACCTGGAGTGAACCTAAAGGTTATTATATTAATCAAGTTACGGTTTCCACTTCATAACATTTGGCGCTGCGAACAGGATAACCCTTATACGGTTATCCAAGAATCAAAAGACATCCACAACTGAAGAGAAGACCCCGCCACGCCGCAGGTCTCATCTTCACCTGGTTTACGAAGACTCCGCCTAGCTGCAGGTCTAACCAGTCAACCCAACATTGGAGATTCAAGGTAGGCTTTTGTCTTATTGATAGCCACAATTGAGTCCCTAAGACCATTTTTTTTCCTTTTTTTCTAATCCCAGTTCAAGTAACGAATCTTTAAGTATGACTTCATCAGATAATGATACTTGGGATAATCAAACTTTTAAATTATTGATAGATGCTATTCCAAAATTCGACGGTGGAATTAATTCTGTTAAATATTCATTTTGGCGTAGAACTGTTTCTAAAGTATATAACGGTTCAAGCGAAACTCAAAAAGAAATACTAGATATGTTAGTATTTTCTAAATTAGAAGGATTGGCTTCACGAAATGCTTTATCCAGATCCTTATACATTGTAACTGATATATTGGGTACTTTTGATACCTTATGTATCTCTGAAAAATCTTATGATCATACCCTATGGGAAATGCTTAGTTTTGATGGTAGAAATTGTAAAAGTGTAAAGGAACTATATAGAAATTTGGCACCATTGCGTGATTCTGTGATTAGTTCTCTTTTAGACAATAAAAATTATTCTACAGAAACCAGCGATGTTTTAGCAGATGTTTTTAATAAATTAGCTGTAGGATGTTTTGTTAGAAAATTGCATCCAGAAATCAGTAATCTTGCTATTCAAAATAATTATACAGATTTAGAACAAGCATTGGAAGCGTGTACTCGCTTTGAACAAATTTGTCGTTTTAGGGAATTGATAAAAATAAAAATTTAAAATCACCATATCAGGTTAATCATGGCCCCATTATTAAAAATAAAGATAGGGACACTAAATATAAAATAAAACAAGAAATTAAATCAGAACCTAGTAGTTCTTCTAGTAAAACACAAGAAACTTGTAATTATTGTCAGAAAGTAGGGCATAATAAAGAAAAATGTTTTAAATATCAAAAAGAACATAGAAAAAAAATTAATGTAACTGATATAAAAGAAATTAATTCAGAATCAGATTCGGAGGAAGAAATTGATCAAAATCCTTCTTTAAACTCATACAGGGATCCGAACGAAGGCACGGACTCCGATTAAGCATAAGCCCTTCACCCCTTATAAACAATTTAAATGGCTATCGCACCTTACCCTTTATTAAAACTAATATTTATGGAAAGGATGTAAAATTACTAATAGATTCAGGAGCTTGCATTTCTATTTTACAATACGACGCTTGTTTACCAAAACTAGACATAAATAAAACACATGAAATTACCGGTTTAAATTCAACACCGTTTCAAACTTTAGGAATAATTAAAACACATTTAAAATATCCAGAGATACCCATTAAATTTCATTATGTAAATAAAAGTAATTTACTAATAGATGGTATAATTGGAGCAGACTTCTTTAAAAAATATAAGGCCAAAATTGACTTTACTAACAATGAATTAATAATTAACAAAATTCATTTAAAATTACATTATCAAAAAGAAAAAGTTATTAATAATGTCACTTTGTCACCAAGGACAGAACAAGTAGTTCAATTTAACGTCAGCAAAAATTATGAAAATAACAAAGACTATTTTATGAAAGGATTTAAACACAAGCACTTTTATTTACCAAACGTAGATAAGAAAGGAAAATTCCAGACTACCATGATAAACACCTCCAATGAAATACAATCTATCACTCTAGATAGAATAAAATTAGAACCTTTACTCGACAATAACTACACAATAAACGAACTATTAATGTCAGATAACAATAAACAAAGAAAATCAGAATTAACAAAACAACTACGCATTAATGATCTCAATCAAGAAGAAATAGATTCTCTAATTCCAATAATACACGAATATGCAGACATATTTTACTTACCTAATGACAAATTAACCAATACTAACATAATTGAACACAAAATTATCACAACCAATGAACTTCCTACCCAAAGTAAAACCTATCGTTACCCTCAGATCCATAAAGAAGAAGTTGAAAACCAAATACAAAAATTGTTAGATGATGACGTAATACAACCATCCTTTTCTCCTTGGTCATCACCCTTATGGATAGTTCCCAAAAAGAAAGACGCTTCAGGTAAAATTAAATGGCGCATGGTTATAGACTACAGGGAATTAAACAAAAAGACAATAGACGACAAATATCCCCTACCAAATATTGAAGAAATTTTAGACAATCTGGGTAAATCACAATACTTTACAGCGTTAGACTTGACCTCTGGTTTTCATCAAATAAGAATGTCAGCCGATTCTATTGCAAAAACGGCATTTTCGGCAAATGGCAGGTTGTACGAATATAAACGCATGCCTTTTGGACTTAAAAACGCTCCTTCGACATTTCAAAGGGCTATGAACCTTCCATTGAATGGCTTAACACCCCGACAATGCATGGTTTACATTGATGACATTATTATTTATGGCACATCTTTAAAAGATCATAATAAGAAATTAATTGAAGTATTTGAAAGACTGAGACAATACAATCTAAAAATACAATTGGACAAATCCGAATTTCTTAAAAAGGAAACACAATTTTTAGGCCATGTTATTACACAATACGGTATAAAACCCAATCAAGACAAAATCAAATGCATACAAGAATTTCCTTTACCTAAAAATCAAAAACACATCAAACAATTTTTAGGCTTAACAGGTTACTACAGAAAATTTATTCCAAATTATGCATTAATATCCAAACCTCTCACTAAACTACTTCGTAAAGATGAAAAATTCATTTGGACACAAGAATGTCAAACAGCTTTTGAAAAATTAAGGGATTCGTTGATTACTGAACCAATATTACAATATCCAAATTTTAATGAAGAATTTATCCTTACGACCGACGCTTCTAAATACGCAATCGGATCAGTCTTATCACAAGGCGATACAAAAAACTCACTACCTATAGCTTATGCCTCAAGAACACATAACCCGGCAGAGACACGTTACTCTACAATAGAAAGAGAACTCTTAGCTATTGTTTGGTCACTCAAACATTTTAGGCCATATTTATATGGACGACGTTTCAAAATTATAACTGACCATCAACCTCTTAAATGGTTATTTAGTGTTAAAGATCCTTCTTCAAGGTTAATGCGTTGGAGATTAAAAATTGAAGAATATAACTATGAAATCATTTACAAACCTGGCAAATTAAATTCAAACGCTGATGCTTTATCCCGCATTTATGCTATAGACAACCCTAACACTAACAATGACAACACCAACAAACTTCAACCAAAAGAATTAGAGTATGTGATCAATCCAAAAATTGAAGACTTTGATTTAATAATATTTAAATATGACGAACATAAACAATTCATTAACAGCCTAATAATGGACACATCTTTAACACCACCTTTAAGCGAATTAGAAATAACCATCCTTAACTCTAATCCTACAAAAACAATAGCCATCGATAGTTCCACTAACAATAACAATTTTCGTTTCAAACCTTCAAAATATTTTAATTTTGTTCCAAAATGAAAGAATCCTAGTTATAAGTAAAAATGATGAAAGAGACAACATAATTAAATCTAAAGAATATAATATCCCATTTAAAGTAGCACGCTTTATTAAAATAGACATTCCAAAAGAAAAGAAATTAAAAATAATAAAAGAATATCATGAAAGCCCTCTAAATTATCACAAAGGTATTCAAGAAACAATTAACAAAATAAAAGAAGACAATCAATTCTCTAATATCTATGAATTAACTGAAAACTTCATTAAACAATGCAAGGTTTGTTTGACAAATAAAGTGGATAGAACTCCCCGCACCTATCCTATGGTCATTCCCGACAAACCTATTAACATAAATGAAAGAATCAACATTGACTCAGCAACATTGAAAGCAGGACGCACTAAAATATATATTGTAGTAATTCAAGACGATCTCTCTAAATTGTATCAGATTAATTCCTATGACGATCCTATAACGGGAGATAAAGTAAAACAATCTTTATTATTTTATTTCTCTACTTTTGGCATACCAAAACGTATACATTCAGATCAGGGTAAAGAGTTTATTAATTCTACAGTTAATGAGTTAATTGAAAGTTTGCATGTAAAATGGACAACATCTTCCACTTATCACCCCCAATCTAACGGCTCAGTAGAAAGATGTATTGCCTCAATCAAAGAACAATGCAAATTAATCTTTAATACATCCTTAGGAAACAAATTTAATAATAACGAAATAATCCAATTAGCTACACACAATATCAACATCTCACGTAATAATTCTCACGGTTTCACACCTTATGAAATACACTTTGGCAAAAAACCCACACCTCTAGAAGAATTAGCTGCAACACGAGAAAGAGATGAGGACATTCTAGGCAGAATAGAATATATTAAAAATCTGAGAGAATTAGCTAAACAAAATATAACTGAACAACAAGAGAAAACTAAGAAACGTAAAGACGAAAAAGCTAGGAAAATTAAAACTTTTGAAGAAAATGAACAAGTCTATATAACAACCAAGTATAATGGTAAATATTCTTTAAAAGGACCCTATACAATAAATAGGAAAATTAATGACTACTGTTATGAAATTAATTGTCCAAAACCTACTAAGCTTAATTTACAAAATATCAAAAAGATACCACAAACTAATTAAATCTGCTTTGATTACAGATGAATGGGCCTCACACCATACTTTTATTCCTTTTATTGTTCATACCTTCTCTCTTCACATCCGAAATTGAAATTCAAACCTTGGACAAAAGTTCGGGTGTTTACAGTAATTTCATTGACAATTTATATATCATAGAACACTATTATACACTTATTATATACAAAGATATATACCCTCTTTTTGATAATTTAAATCATGCTCAAAAACTAGTAAATAAAGTTAAAATAATAGAAAACATGTTGGAGGGACAATTCCATGCATATGTTCATGCTCTGACTTTAAACAAACAACTTAAACAGATAAATGATGATTTAAAATTAATTAACCTTATGATACCTCACGATAGAACTAAAAGAGGATTAGTTAATGGAATAGGCACTTTGGCTCACTATCTTTTCGGTACCGTAGACGCTGATAAAGACGAAGAAATGCACAAAGCTATATCAGACTTACAAAATTCAAATAAGAATATTCTTACAATAATGGATAAAAATATATATGCAGTAAAGGATATGGTAAAGAGTTTCAATGATACACTATCATCACTATCACTCTCTGAAAAACTAATTAGTAGTAATTTCAAACAAATACAAGATTCTTTTAATAGAAATTCTATTTTAATCCACAGCAGTGAGTTCGCTTTGCAACTGTTAAATATGGTAACTTTTGTTGATGAAATACTCAATGAAATATCTAAAGAAACAATTAAAGTAAAAGAACAATAAATGTATGCTAGGTTAGGAAAAATTCCGCCTTCGTTATTGGAAAATAATCTATTAAAGGATAGTATTATTCAAATAAATACAATATTACCGGAATACAATCTTCCTTTTGATCCTTACTCCGAAATCTACAATTATTTAGATATTTCAAAACTGATGGTTTATATTAATAAACAAACAATTATTTACAAAATAAAAATCCCATTATTAAGTAAAGACACATTAAAATTATACCAAATTCACACTTTGCCTCTACCAATAAAAGATCATTTCCGAATCATTATCCCCACTTATCCTTACGTGGCTGTTGAAAGACTCAAGTCACAATATATGGTACTGATGTCGCTCATGGAACTAATATCAATTGGAAAGAAGCTATTTGCTACCAAACCAATCATCAGGCCCAGGGAAGATGGAATTTTTGAATCTGACATCCTCTTCACCGGACGCTGGTCTAACAAATGCACCACAACTATCGTTGATCTCATTAATAATGTAATGGTTCAATTAAATGACGACTCATGGCTGGTAACCATCCCCAAAATCACCGACTTCACCTATAAATGTACATCTGGAGACATAAGATCCATACCACTGAATACACATTGTCTAATTACAATCAAATCCAAATGCACCGGAAAGATTGGAAATAATCTACGAATAAACCATCTATCGGTCTCCGCAATTAAACGCAATCTTACTGAAAATATCATTCAAATACCTGAGGATTGCTGCATCCCTGAGAAAAAAAAAAGAAGAAATTCACCTGCATGCAATACCAGTTCATGCACTGAACCAAGACGAATTGATCTTAAATAAGCACAAATTGGAAGGGATAGAAAACGACATTTATGAAGAACAACTACGCCCTTTAACTAAATTAAACTCTATTAAATGGTGGCACATCCTATTATCCATTATGACTGGACTGATAATGATACTCTTAGCATGCTGCTGTTGTTGTCCCAAATGCTTATCATTGATAAGACCTAGATGGCCTGGATGCTGTGGAAATCGCTGTGTGAATATATATAACAACCAGGTCAGTGTCGGAAGAGCACGCAGACCGCCTTCATGTGCGCCTTCTGTGGGTTTCAATCCGGGTGTGGCTGCTTCGACCCCTAATTTGACTATTCACTATCCAAAATATACTGATGAAGATGAGATGGAATTGGAACCATTGGAAAAGAAAAAGACGCTTTGGTCCCCCGTCAAGAATCAAAAATAAAAATATATAATATCGTAATTACTATTATTTTTGTAATTATTAATTAACAAAATCATTTACAAAAATCTTAAGAAGGGAGGAATGATAAGATGTGACGCTCTATTGTTTAATCGTCTACTTGCGCACATCCTACGCTGTTATATTATACCTTATATATATATGTAAGACTGAGGTAAGTCTTATAATCAAAGGTACAAGTGTTGATGCTTGTAATCACTGAAATTTATTAAAAACTGTTTACAATATGTACATAAATAATATATTACACCTTTTGAATAATGTTATTATACCTGAATCAACAACATGTACAATTTTCTATCGCTTTACCTATGAATAGCGATTAGCCACTAATACATGTGCTCTCAGGTATGTGTTCACTCCTCGGCAACGTAGCTATCACTGACGCTGACGCGCGCACTACACGGCACAAGCTCCGACGAATGAGACCGACGTCGGGCGAACGTCATTCTGCAGTTTGAGCGAGCTCCAAACTTACATCCCCCCTCCCCCGGGTGATAGGTATTTATCGGAAGTAGGAAAATAGGGAATCATTTTGCTTGCGTGGTAAATATTCGATTCTGACTTTTTATTTTATTAGAATCTATGACGAATAATAAATCAGAAATTTTCTTTTTAATTTTGAAAGGGCCCACTCTGATCGGATCCATCTTATTACGATTTAACCTATTACTGTATTGTATATACACAAGATCCCCGACCTTGTAAGTCACCGCCTTCCTTTTTTTGTCATAGTACACTTTGTTCATTTCATGGACTCTTTTTGCGTTCAAAAAGGCTCTTTCCCTGTTTTTTTTCAAATTTTCGAGATTATTTTCATTCAATTCCGAAGGCAAGAATGATTTATCGATCCCGTTAAGAAGGTAATTTGGGGTAAATTGAGTAGTACTATGTACCGTGTTGTTATAATTTTCTATACATTCTTCCGCGATAACCGACCAAGGTCTTTGTTTATTCTCGAAAAGTTTGCATCTTATTGAGTTTACTAGAGTCTGATTCGTACGTTCATTCTGCCCGTTTGAGAAAGGGCAATCTACCGCCGTGAATAAATATTTTATGTTCTCGGACTTTAGAAAATTTTTAAATTCTTTTGAATTTATTCCAGAGTATTGATCAGTGAGTAACAATTTTAGTTCTCCCTTTTTCTGAACCTCTTTTATCAATTTAATGAAGTCCTTAGCAGTCTGAGATTTGGAGGTCATAGCGAACGCATATTTCGTGAAATGGTCTATGACTAAATGCAAATATTTCTTTGGCGACCTATTTCCCCCGAATCCCCCTACTGTATCTAAGGAAACAATTTTAAAAGGTTCTGATGCCGGGCCCAGCTGAGAAAGTGGCTGAATGAAATTCCCGAATCTCGTTTTATTTCTTACGCATGTATCACATGCCCTACACACCAGCTTTATATGTTTATGCATGTTTTTAAAATAACACTTTGGGGTTAATGTCATCGTCAGCTGTTTGACGCCCATGTGATTCTCATTGTGAAGTTTATTTATTATTTCAATACCCAGCTTTTCCGAAATGAATATTTTTTCTTTATTGCTTAAAACTTTTGTTGCGAGTTATCGTTATTTAGAAAACAAAATAAAAATAAAAAACACAACGCTGTCGAGATGTTATTGTTTCTTTATGTGTACGACTTATGAATCATATTACCCATGTAATAGCTGGCGGATATTTAGTCGATTCTTGAGCACGAAACCGTACACACATGTATTTAACAATGTACTTTAAATAAAACCACAATCGTTCGTTTCTCTACAAAGATTATTTATACATTTCCCTTTTGACAATCCACGAAAATAACAACAGGTTATGGGCCCAGATTTCGCAAGTGTGTCATAAGTGGAAGTAAAATAATCAGTAATTTACCCTAAACTGCTAATTCGAGAAGTGAATGTAATTTTCTTTTGTGCATTTAACTGTCTGTATTAACGAGCTATCAATAAAATGGAAGTTGATAAACCAAGGGTAGAGAAGCTTCGTGATTCGGAAAATTGGGCGCAATGGCGATTCGTAGTACGAACATTGCTAGATAGCGAGGGTGCGCTAGATGTTTGTGATGGAACGTTTCAGAGACCAGCAGAATCGGACTCAGAATATGAATTAAAGCAAAGAAAATGGATAAAGGCAGAGAGGACTGCAAAGAGACTAATTGTGACAACAGTTGAGGGAAAACCATTACAGTTCCTAATGAATTGTCAAACAGCACAAGAAATGTGGGAAAAACTTCACGGAATTTATGATTTAAAGTCCGATGAAAGCTTATCCCTTGTTCAGAAACAATTTTTCGAGGTTCGCTGGGATTCTAATGGTAACATTGCTCAGCACATTTCAAAATTGGAGCTATTGGCTAATAAAATGAAAGAATTAGGTGGAGAAATTCCAGAATCCATGCTAATTACAAGGATTTTATCGACACTGCCAAGTAGATTCAATTATTTTCACAGTGCGTGGGATTCCACCGATTCAGCAAAAAGGACTCTCGAAACACTGACTACTAGGTTGATGACTGAAGAGCTACGCCTTCAAAAACAGGAAACTGAAACCGAGGAGTCAACGGTCGCGTTGTTTTCAATAATGAAGTTGAAACAGAAAAATGGACCGTACAAGAAATTTGAAAAGAAGACAGCGTGTACATTGTGTGGGAGAAAGAATCACGTACGCAAAGACTGTCGTGGTTGCTTCAAGTGCGGTTCAAATGATCATTTGATGAAGAACTGTCCTAGGAACTTAAAAACTGACCAAAATGTGATGCGCGGTTCGGGTTCGGGTTCAGGTTCAAGTTCATCCAATGTAAGTGAACAGCAAGCATTTCTCGGAGGTGTCATTGAAACCGTGGAAAATAAGAACTTTTGGCTGATAGACTCTGGTGCAACAGATCACATTACGAACAGAAATGATTGGTTCTACGAATTTGAAAAATTTGAGAAACCCGTGATGATACGAGTCGGCAACGGTCAGCAAATTTGCGCGTTCGGTCGCGGTAATATCAAAGTGCAAACGTATAATAACAATCAATGGTTATCTGGAATGATTTATGATGTTTTGTTTGCTCCGGAAATGACTCACAATTTGTTCTCGGTAAAATCAGCAGCCAAGAAAGGAGTTGACTTTATTATTAAAAACAACGGCAAGCATTGTGTGTTTATACGAAACAACAATATTGTGGCAACCGGACTGGAAGCTGATAATCTTTATAGGCTTCAAGTGCGCGTTATTATTCCCGATAATGTTTGTTCTTCGGTAAACAAAATTGGGACTTTACAGTTATGGCATGAACGACTGGCTCACCAAAACAAAGAACACGTGCAGCGATTTCTAAAATCAACTGGCATTGAAGTGATCTCGGATGACGTTTTCTGTGATGGCTGTGTCTACGGGAAACAACACCGCCGAAGCTTTTCTCAACGAAATGAAGGACGTTCAAGTGGACCAAGAGAACTGATACACGCCGATGTATGTGGTCCAATGTCAGTAGATTCCATCGGCAAACGAAAATATTTTGTCTTATTTAAAGATGATTACAGTAAATTTAGAGTGATTTATTTTATTCATAACAAGTCCGAAGTAAAAGACAAATTGAGATCGTTCTGCAAAGAAATAAATACAAAATTCGATCATCCAATTAAAGAATTACAAACCGATGGAGGACGTGAATTCGTAAATGATGAAAACCGTATTTATTTGGACGATAATGGAATTAAACACACCATTACGGTACCATATACACCTGAACAGAACGGTTCTATAGAAAGGGAGAATCGTACCGTTGTAGAGGCTGCTCGTTCTATGCTATACTCCAAACCGTACCTTCCCAAAACATTGTGGGCAGAGGCAGTCAGTACTGCAGTTTTCATTCTAAATCGAACAGGCCCGACAAAATTTCAAGAGAAAACCCCGTATGAATTGTGGTATGGAAAGAAACCAAAAATTTCAAATCTGAAAGTGTTTGGAACCGAATGTTTTATACATGTTCCTAAACAAAAGAGAACTAAATTAGACAGAAAGGCTCAAAAGGGTTATTTTGTTGGCTATTCCGAAAGGGTTGAAGGATTTCGAGTTTGGATACCTGACACTAACGAAATCGTTGTCAGCAGAGATGTGGTATTCAAAGACGAAACACCACTACTAACAACTGTAGAAATTGATAAAGCAAAAGAAGAAGAAATAGAAAATCCTTTTCCAGAACCAGAAATAGAATCTATTAGTGAGGAAGGAAAAATGAAGTTACGAGATAGAACTACCTTGAAAAGACCAGATTATTTTGGCATTCCTGTGTGTATGTTGGCCGAAATAGAACCACAAAGTTTTGAAGAAGCAGTACATACCAAAGAAGCTAACAATTGGATCGAAGCAATGGACGACGAAATGGCTTCATTGAACAAAAACAAAACTTGGACTTTAGTACAGAAACCAAAAGAGGCAACAATTCTTGAAAATCGATGGGTATATCGCACAAAGTATACTGCAGATGGCTCGGTTGATAGATACAAGGCGCGTTTGGTGGTCAAAGGATATTCTCAGCGTGAGGGATTTGACTACTCAGAAACTTTTAGTCCTGTCGTTCGTTTTGACACAATTCGTGCAATATTAAGTGTAGCTTCAACGGAAAAACTCTTTCTCAGACAGTTCGATATTAAAACAGCGTTTTTATATGGCGATTTGACAGAAGAGATTTTTATGAACCAGCCTGAAGGTTACGAAGACGGGTCAAATAAAGTATGTCAATTGCATAAAAGCCTTTATGGCTTAAAACAAGCGCCAAGGTGTTGGAATAGAAGGTTTTCAAAATTTTTGAAAGTTGCTGGTTTAAGGGAGAGTACTTCTGACAGTTGTTTGTTCATTAAAGCTACTGAAAACTGTAAATTATATTTACTTTTGTATGTCGATGATGGACTTATAGTGGCTTCCAATCAGGAAGAGGCTGATAACCTACTTACTAAAGTAAAAGAATGTTTTGAAGCAAAAACGAATCGAAAGGTAACAACTTTTCTTGGAATGGAAATAAATCAAAGACCGGATGGATCAATCTTTATAAGTCAATCAAACTATATAGGAAAGATTATTTCAAAGTTTGAAATGAATAAAGCAAAGCCAGTAGCAACTCCAATTGAACCTGGATGGAATTCAGATGATTCACCAGAATTACAAGAGGGATTTCCGTATCGTGAAATTGTGGGAAATCTAATGTACCTGCAAGTAGTTTCAAGGCCAGATTTAGCATTTGCGTTGAATATTGCCTCAAGAGCTCTTGAAAGACCCACACAAGCTCATGCTTCATTGGTAAAAAGAATTTTACGATATCTTTTACAAACGAAAAATTATGGTTTACTTTATGGAAATGACAATGACCTGCAAGTGTATTGTGATGCCGATTTCGCTGGTGACACAACAACAAGGAAGTCAACATCAGGGATGACATGTAAATTCGGTGGTGCGTCTATCACTTGGCAGAGTAAACGACAACAGTGTGTGGCGCAATCAACAACTGAAGCCGAATTTATCAGTGCGGCAACAGCAGCAAAGGAAGCAGTATGGATTTCTCGGTTGTTTAACGAAATAGGTGTTAATGTTAAGAATGGTAAAAAGGCCATTTTGCGTATCGACAACATGAGTGCTATTAAATTAATCAAAAATCCGCAGTTCCACCATCGTACTAAACACATAGATGTTCGTTATTGTTTTGTGCGTGATTTGTACGAGAAAAAGGTTATTGATGTTAGTTATATAAGCTCTGATCAACAAGTGGCGGATATTATGACCAAATCATTGCCTCGCCAAAAATTTGAGTCTTTAAGAAGCGAATTAGGTTTAACTGAAAACAAATAATTGTTCTAAAGTAATAAGTTTACTTGTATCTTTATAGAAAAGTGTTCCTATTTTTATATATACTTATCATAAAAACATGTTTGATTATTTTTGAGACAGCATTGTATTTTTTAGGGAGAGTGTTGCGAGTTATCGTTATTTAGAAAACAAAATAAAAATAAAAAACACAACGCTGTCGAGATGTTATTGTTTCTTTATGTGTACGACTTATGAATCATATTACCCATGTAATAGCTGGCGGATATTTAGTCGATTCTTGAGCACGAAACCGTACACACATGTATTTAACAATGTACTTTAAATAAAACCACAATCGTTCGTTTCTCTACAAAGATTATTTATACATTTCCCTTTTGACAATCCACGAAAATAACAACAGGTTATGGGCCCAGATTTCGCAAGTGTGTCATAAGTGGAAGTAAAATAATCAGTAATTTACCCTAAACTGCTAATTCGAGAAGTGAATGTAATTTTCTTTTGTGCATTTAACTGTCTGTATTAACGAGCTATCAATAAAATGGAAGTTGATAAACCAAGGGTAGAGAAGCTTCGTGATTCGGAAAATTGGGCGCAATGGCGATTCGTAGTACGAACATTGCTAGATAGCGAGGGTGCGCTAGATGTTTGTGATGGAACGTTTCAGAGACCAGCAGAATCGGACTCAGAATATGAATTAAAGCAAAGAAAATGGATAAAGGCAGAGAGGACTGCAAAGAGACTAATTGTGACAACAGTTGAGGGAAAACCATTACAGTTCCTAATGAATTGTCAAACAGCACAAGAAATGTGGGAAAAACTTCACGGAATTTATGATTTAAAGTCCGATGAAAGCTTATCCCTTGTTCAGAAACAATTTTTCGAGGTTCGCTGGGATTCTAATGGTAACATTGCTCAGCACATTTCAAAATTGGAGCTATTGGCTAATAAAATGAAAGAATTAGGTGGAGAAATTCCAGAATCCATGCTAATTACAAGGATTTTATCGACACTGCCAAGTAGATTCAATTATTTTCACAGTGCGTGGGATTCCACCGATTCAGCAAAAAGGACTCTCGAAACACTGACTACTAGGTTGATGACTGAAGAGCTACGCCTTCAAAAACAGGAAACTGAAACCGAGGAGTCAACGGTCGCGTTGTTTTCAAGAATGAAGTTGAAACAGAAAAATGGACCGTACAAGAAATTTGAAAAGAAGACAGCGTGTACATTGTGTGGGAGAAAGAATCACGTACGCAAAGACTGTCGTGGTTGCTTCAAGTGCGGTTCAAATGATCATTTGATGAAGAACTGTCCTAGGAACTTAAAAACTGACCAAAATGTGATGCGCGGTTCGGGTTCGGGTTCAGGTTCAAGTTCATCCAATGTAAGTGAACAGCAAGCATTTCTCGGAGGTGTCATTGAAACCGTGGAAAATAAGAACTTTTGGCTGATAGACTCTGGTGCAACAGATCACATTACGAACAGAAAAGATTGGTTCTACGAATTTGAAAAATTTGAGAAACCCGTGATGATACGAGTCGGCAACGGTCAGCAAATTTGCGCGTTCGGTCGCGGTAATATCAAAGTGCAAACGTATAATAACAATCAATGGTTATCTGGAATGATTTATGATGTTTTGTTTGCTCCGGAAATGACTCACAATTTGTTCTCGGTAAAATCAGCAGCCAAGAAAGGAGTTGACTTTATTATTAAAAACAACGGCAAGCATTGTGTGTTTATACGAAACAACAATATTGTGGCAACCGGACTGGAAGCTGATAATCTTTATAGGCTTCAAGTGCGCGTTATTATTCCCGATAATGTTTGTTCTTCGGTAAACAAAATTGGGACTTTACAGTTATGGCATGAACGACTGGCTCACCAAAACAAAGAACACGTGCAGCGATTTCTAAAATCAACTGGCATTGAAGTGATCTCGGATGACGTTTTCTGTGATGGCTGTGTCTACGGGAAACAACACCGCCGAAGCTTTTCTCAACGAAATGAAGGACGTTCAAGTGGACCAAGAGAACTGATACACGCCGATGTATGTGGTCCAATGTCAGTAGATTCCATCGGCAAACGAAAATATTTTGTCTTATTTAAAGATGATTACAGTAAATTTAGAGTGATTTATTTTATTCATAACAAGTCCGAAGTAAAAGACAAATTGAGATCGTTCTGCAAAGAAATAAATACAAAATTCGATCATCCAATTAAAGAATTACAAACCGATGGAGGACGTGAATTCGTAAATGATGAAAACCGTATTTATTTGGACGATAATGGAATTAAACACACCATTACGGTACCATATACACCTGAACAGAACGGTTCTATAGAAAGGGAGAATCGTACCGTTGTAGAGGCTGCTCGTTCTATGCTATACTCCAAACCGTACCTTCCCAAAACATTGTGGGCAGAGGCAGTCAGTACTGCAGTTTTCATTCTAAATCGAACAGGCCCGACAAAATTTCAAGAGAAAACCCCGTATGAATTGTGGTATGGAAAGAAACCAAAAATTTCAAATCTGAAAGTGTTTGGAACCGAATGTTTTATACATGTTCCTAAACAAAAGAGAACTAAATTAGACAGAAAGGCTCAAAAGGGTTATTTTGTTGGCTATTCCGAAAGAGTTGAAGGATTTCGAGTTTGGATACCTGACACTAACGAAATCGTTGTCAGCAGAGATGTGGTATTCAAAGACGAAACACCACTACTAACAACTGTAGAAATTGATAAAGCAAAAGAAGAAGAAATAGAAAATCCTTTTCCAGAACCAGAAATAGAATCTATTAGTGAGGAAGGAAAAATGAAGTTACGAGATAGAACTACCTTGAAAAGACCAGATTATTTTGGCATTCCTGTGTGTATGTTGGCCGAAATAGAACCACAAAGTTTTGAAGAAGCAGTACATACCAAAGAAGCTAACAATTGGATCGAAGCAATGGACGACGAAATGGCTTCATTGAACAAAAACAAAACTTGGACTTTAGTACAGAAACCAAAAGAGGCAACAATTCTTGAAAATCGATGGGTATATCGCACAAAGTATACTGCAGATGGCTCGGTTGATAGATACAAGGCGCGTTTGGTGGTCAAAGGATATTCTCAGCGTGAGGGATTTGACTACTCAGAAACTTTTAGTCCTGTCGTTCGTTTTGACACAATTCGTGCAATATTAAGTGTAGCTTCAACGGAAAAACTCTTTCTCAGACAGTTCGATATTAAAACAGCGTTTTTATATGGCGATTTGACAGAAGAGATTTTTATGAACCAGCCTGAAGGTTACGAAGACGGGTCAAATAAAGTATGTCAATTGCATAAAAGCCTTTATGGCTTAAAACAAGCGCCAAGGTGTTGGAATAGAAGGTTTTCAAAATTTTTGAAAGTTGCTGGTTTAAGGGAGAGTACTTCTGACAGTTGTTTGTTCATTAAAGCTACTGAAAACTGTAAATTATATTTACTTTTGTATGTCGATGATGGACTTATAGTGGCTTCCAATCAGGAAGAGGCTGATAACCTACTTACTAAAGTAAAAGAATGTTTTGAAGCAAAAACGAATCGAAAGGTAACAACTTTTCTTGGAATGGAAATAAATCAAAGACCGGATGGATCAATCTTTATAAGTCAATCAAACTATATAGGAAAGATTATTTCAAAGTTTGAAATGAATAAAGCAAAGCCAGTAGCAACTCCAATTGAACCTGGATGGAATTCAGATGATTCACCAGAATTACAAGAGGGATTTCCGTATCGTGAAATTGTGGGAAATCTAATGTACCTGCAAGTAGTTTCAAGGCCAGATTTAGCATTTGCGTTGAATATTGCCTCAAGAGCTCTTGAAAGACCCACACAAGCTCATGCTTCATTGGTAAAAAGAATTTTACGATATCTTTTACAAACGAAAAATTATGGTTTACTTTATGGAAATGACAATGACCTGCAAGTGTATTGTGATGCCGATTTCGCTGGTGACACAACAACAAGGAAGTCAACATCAGGGATGACATGTAAATTCGGTGGTGCGTCTATCACTTGGCAGAGTAAACGACAACAGTGTGTGGCGCAATCAACAACTGAAGCCGAATTTATCAGTGCGGCAACAGCAGCAAAGGAAGCAGTATGGATTTCTCGGTTGTTTAACGAAATAGGTGTTAATGTTAAAAATGGTAAAAAGGCCATTTTGCGTATCGACAACATGAGTGCTATTAAATTAATCAAAAATCCGCAGTTCCACCATCGTACTAAACACATAGATGTTCGTTATTGTTTTGTGCGTGATTTGTACGAGAAAAAGGTTATTGATGTTAGTTATATAAGCTCTGATCAACAAGTGGCGGATATTATGACCAAATCATTGCCTCGCCAAAAATTTGAGTCTTTAAGAAGCGAATTAGGTTTAACTGAAAACAAATAATTGTTCTAAAGTAATAAGTTTACTTGTATCTTTATAGAAAAGTGTTCCTATTTTTATATATACTTATCATAAAAACATGTTTGATTATTTTTGAGACAGCATTGTATTTTTTAGGGAGAGTGTTGCGAGTTATCGTTATTTAGAAAACAAAATAAAAATAAAAAACACAACGCTGTCGAGATGTTATTGTTTCTTTATGTGTACGACTTATGAATCATATTACCCATGTAATAGCTGGCGGATATTTAGTCGATTCTTGAGCACGAAACCGTACACACATGTATTTAACAATGTACTTTAAATAAAACCACAATCGTTCGTTTCTCTACAAAGATTATTTATACATTTCCCTTTTGACAATCCACGAAAATAACAACAACTTTATAATAAATATTATTTTTTAGAATTAATTTATCGTCAGTTTCTTTTTTAAGATTCTTTTGATCTTCTAACAGTTTTTCTATAGAAATAAAATTAACTATTTTTATTACGGACTCGTTATCTATTTCACTATCCAAAACCGGATTTCAGGATAAACTGTCTGCCTCTGTGTTATTTACACCGGGGTTATATTTTATTTTAAAGTCAAAATTTGATATGTAATTTAATAGTGCTAATAATTCAGGGTCTTTACTATGTTTTACATTAAAATTTTCTAACGGTTTGTGGTCCGTAAAAATTGTGAATTTATTTCCTATCAATTTATATTGCCAATATAAGATCGCTTCTTTTATTGCTAAGACTTCCAAAAATATAGCACGTTTACTTTCTTGAGACTTACTTAATTTTTTTGAAAAATAAAAAATTGGCTTTAAAGAATTATCCTCTTGTGGCTGTTTTAAAACCGCCCCTACACCCCTTTTCGATGCATCCGTAAAAAGATATATTGGACGTTTGGGATCAAAAATCGCCACCACCGGATCTGAACTAAGAAATTTTTTTATTTCGTTAAAGCTTTTTTCACATTCATCTGACCACTGGAATTTCACATTTTTTCTCAGTAGATTGTGTAGTGGGTTTAACATGACGGCTGCCCTGGGGATAAACTTTAAATGAAAATTGATTTTTCCCAAAATCTGCCTAATATTTTGCTGATTTTGTGGTGTAGGGAAATTTTTAACGGCCATCAGATTATCATTCAAGGGCCTTATCTCATTTTTTGTCAACTCATGTCCCAGGTATATTACCTTTTTCTCTGCAAAAACGCATTTCTTTTTGTTCAATACAAAACCAGCTTCTTTAATCACCGTCAGAACTTTGTCAATGTGACTCATATGTTCTGAACGTGATTTTGAGAAAATTAAGATGTCATCGATATAATTCATTGCGAACCCACTCATGTCGTTTATCGTGATAATATCACTCAAAATTCTTTGGAAGATCGCTGGCGATGACTTTAACCCGAAGGGTAAACATTTCCATTGCCAGTGACCTTCCTTTGTTATGAAGGCAGTCTTATATCTATCTTTCTCCCTCATGGGAATTGACCAAAAAGCCGAGTTTATGTCGATTTTAGAAAAATATTTGCAATCACGTACTTTGATTAGTAAATCATCAATCAGAGGAAACGGGTGGCATTCGGAAATAATTATTTTATTTAATCCCGTGAAGTCCACACATAACCTTGATTTCTTACCCTCCTCCTTCTTAAAAACAAGAGTCACCGGAGCCGCAAAGGGACTTGTAGATCGTTCAATAAGGTCCGCCCTTAACAGCGAATTTATTTGCGAGTTTATTTCCTCGCTGTCTCGCATTGAGCAATTATAAGGCTTCCGAGCCACGTATTTTCTCTCGGTCAATTTAACTGTTGCCTCATAGCCTTTTACCTTGCCTACATTGAATTTGTCCTCTGTAAATACATCTTCATGTTTATCAATAACACTCTTAAGCGAGTACTCGTTGTTTACACTATCAGTACCTACCAAAGAATTTACTTTCTGTATGTTTTTTAATTTATTACCAATTTTAACTTTTTCAAAATGAATTTTATTTTCAACATTTTCTTTTTTGCTAATTTTGAGTTCTGCAAACGAATCTACTTTTTCTGTATCGTTAGAACTACTTTTATCATCAAGCTTTGGGAAAATTTTAAGGTTTTCATCCTGACAGAGTTTAAATTCTTTGATAGCATCTAATCCTAACAGAATGTCATCTTGGAAATGATCATTTTTAACAATATAAAAACATATTGTCTTAGTCAAGTTAAAAATTTTGGTTTTTAATGCAATTGAGCCTAATGTTTCGGTCTGACCTGAAAACGTTCTTATTTTATTCGCCCCACTTATCTTTTTTCCCAACTTTAGTTTATGAATCGTGTTTTTATTTATAATCGAGACATTCGCGCCCGAATCATAAACCGCTATTGCGGGTTTATCCTGTACACGGATTCTTAATCTGATAAGTGGGAGCGCTACTCGTTTTTTGATTCGTCCGATGACGAGATATTTTCTTCGATGTCCGTGTTGTTCACAACTTTGATTTTATCGTTTTTCATTTTTTTTTTATTCTCTTCTGCGAGCCGCAATCTGCACGATTCTAACGCGTGAGCTCTGCCCGGAAAGCCTTTTTTAGCACAAAAAATGCATGTTTTTTCAGACACTTTTTTTTCATGTGCATCAGTATTCTTTTGTTTAATTCTATTTTTATTAGGCATAAAGCCCTCCAATTGATGGATATATGACATCAAAGAATCAATTGAGGAGCAATTTTCCTTTTTTATGTATGCATGTAGATGTGATGGTAAACCGAGCACAATAAAATTTATTTGTGTATTTTCGCTCAACTTGGGGTCCGTATTCAAAAGAAAATTTCTTTTTTTCAATGCATAATCCAAAAGCGGACCGTCCATGTGCCGAAAACTGTATGCATATTTTATCTCGGCCCAACCCATCCCAGCGAACGTTTCAACAAAAGAGTTTAACCAGTACTCCCAAGGTCGCGTAATAGTGTTTGTTTTCAAAAATGCGCGATACCAATCGAGAGCGGGGCCCTCCAAAAAAAATTTTAGCGTTTCCGCGTAATTTATCTCTTCGAATTTTAGTCTCTCGCATTCTGTCACGAACTCCTCAATAAATACTCTCGCATTTTGATTTTTCGACACGAACTTATCTAAAATCATATTTTTCACGCGTGCAGATAATGTGTCACGCAACGCTACATTCGTATGTTGGGTAGGATCGGAAATGGGAAAGGATGAACCCTGAAGCTCACTCAAATAATAGCCATCATAACAAACGTTACCTTCCTCGTCCAAATAATGACCTTGAATTTCGGTCGTCAGCGTCACCCAAACTTTCCTGTATTTTCCACGTGTAGTCAAAGATTTTACTACGCCTTTTACCACCGGTGATTCGAAGAGTTTAAGATGGTCCTTTTTCTGTCTATACTCTCGTGGAAATTCATAGACCGTGTCATCTCCCTAAATTTGAATAGTATTAACCTTTACGACGGTGGTCCTGGCATCCGACAACTCCACGACCAGGTGAAATCTAGCGCGTGGGCTAGTCATTTTGAAATGATGTTGTTGATTTGTAAGACTGAGGTAAGTCTTATAATCAAAGGTACAAGTGTTGATGCTTGTAATCACTGAAATTTATTAAAAACTGTTTACAATATGTACATAAATAATATATTACACCTTTTGAATAATGTTATTATACCTGAATCAACAACATGTACAATTTTCTATCGCTTTACCTATGAATAGCGATTAGCCACTAATACATGTGCTCTCAGGTATGTGTTCACTCCTCGGCAACGTAGCTATCACTGACGCTGACGCGCGCACTACACGGCACAAGCTCCGACGAATGAGACCGACGTCGGGCGAACGTCATTCTGCAGTTTGAGCGAGCTCCAAACTTACATATATATATATATATATATATATCCTTACTTTTAATTGTTAGCATAGACTAGGATAGATGCACGACTCGCGGTATTTTTGGGATGGACACTCAGCGCCATCCGTTGTTTGCCCCACATTAATAAGACGTTACTTGGAATATATATAAATGGAAATGACAAAGAAAACTTTCTAACTATTGCGCCATCTATACATAAAACTATGAAGCATCATTTAAGGCGCGCATTTCAAAATTTAAGCAAATTTTTAATTATTTTATTGGAAATTGAAAAAAAAAACAAATATAATATTAACAAATTTATTAACAAAGTATAAATGCAGTAATCAGTACAATTAGTACAATATACGAGTAAATAGCAAAACATCAAATTAAATTACTTAATAAATACTAAAAAAGTTATTATGTTATGTTATTATCAAATAAAACCCAATTTGAACGTTTTAACGTATTTAGTCATATAATTTTTGTTCAGAATGAATATAGTTTCAATTTGTTATAAAAAAATAGTAGCAAACGTTAAAACGCCAATAACCTGTTATAAAAATAACAAAGTTCTGTACTGTTAAGTTTTGCGCCAAACAAAAAATTGGGCAACATGTGAAATAATAAATAAAATAAATAAATAAATAAGGATAAATATACCTAATAAATAAATTAATTATCTATATTTGCTGCATTTAGCAGCAGCAAGATTGAAGAGGGGATCCGCGTAAGGCTTCTGGATTTTTCCTTTCAAAATGGAATTTAATTTCTTAATATAACTGAATAAAATAAGCTGGGCGGCAATTTTGAAAAAGTGCTTTTGTTTGTCAATATGAGCCGAACATAGGAAATCGTCAATTTTAATAAAATCCAGTAGCTTCTTCAATACACAAGTTTGGTGCAGAAGACCCGGTAGCACCTGCAACGCTTGATTAGTAATAGTTCTAATCAAAGCGGTAAAATTACTAGAAGGGTGAAACAATAAATTACCCTTGTATTCTTTGAAATGAATAAACACATTTTCAGGTAATTCGCGTGTGGTTTCCAAAAGAGACCTACACGAATTACAAGAAAATTTGCTAAAGAACCGTTTGGCCACAAAACCAGCAACGTACGGCGTAGCAAAGTCATTCACAACAAGGGAGGGAAGCTCTGTTTGATGAACTGTCTCTGTAACATCATTCAGTTCCACATCGTGTCGTTCGGCGACAAAACGTTTTAATGTCGACAATAGCCCTTTCGAAACATCCTCTTCACAGTTAGCGCCTATGGAACGTGGTGAGGAAAGATTGTTTAAAAGGATGGTTTTAAAGGATGCGACAAAGGAAGAACAGGTGGGATTTCTCACAGAATGGTTTCTAATTTGTGAGAAAAAATTCTCCAAGGGATCTTGATTAAAATTCCTGGGAGAAATTGATTGAAATGACCCTTTCAATCTTTCCCACAAATACAGAAATCCCTTCAGAGTAGAAACCCAGTTCTTAAGGCTAGGAATGGTGGTTTTAGTATTTTTGGCTTTGAAGGACATGGTTTGCAGGACAGCAATGGCAGACTGCCAGAACTGAAGATGACCGGAATTGTGTTTCACCATGCACCGTAGTCGCTTACCGATAGATGATTTCACCTGCGAGCCATTGACGCTATCAAAAAGCATGTCGAAGAACAGCAAGAGATCGGCGGTGTCATTTGCGGAAGGGTCTAGAAAATAAGCGGAATCTTTCGGTACGAAAGGACTGTAACTTGTCCTGGTACGCATGGCAGCAGCAACGGTGTGGCTGAACACTTGCGTTGCAATTTTTACCTTCATTTTCCGAATTTTATGATTTGTGCTCGTCCGTTAACTTGTAGCACTGCCTATAAAGACCCTGTTGCTGATCTATCTGATATAATTGCAGTATATGTGACCAGCTCGCCACTTTCTCCTTACCGTCCTGCGTGAAATGTAAATCTTTGGTAAGAAGACTGTTCCTAATACCTTTCAGCAGATGAGGCGGATCGAATATTGGAACAACTTCTTCACCATCGATTACATAACCGAGATATCGACACTCCTCCCCTGAACGAAGGCACTCTGCCCTTGTATCATTGAGGAGAGTGTTGATAGCGGCTCGGTTGGTAGATCCCTGATCACATATAGATGCAACTACTTTCAGTCCAATGCTATGGAGACGCCGAACAAGGTCTTTTATAAGCCGAACCAAGTCTACAGTGGCAGTTTTACCTTCACAAAATCCAAAAAAAACAGGCTGTTTCCAACCACTCCGAATGCCTTTGATCATGAATACCAGAGCATGGTCAGCAAAGCGATTCTTACGAAAGCCTCCGCCCAAGTCTACAAAATCTTCAACAAAGTCCAGCCGTTTGGAGTAGTGAAGTCCAGGCTGCAAAGAAATTTCATCAAACATGAGTACACAGAATTTATCCGGATTCTTCAGTTTGGACACCGCCGTTCGCAAATGCTCAAATATGTGGTCGTTCATTCCAGGGAAAAGTGGAATTGACTGCAATATTTGAGCAAGCGTTGTACGTGATGGAAAACTGAAAAATTGGGATAAAAAACGGTAGGCTTTCCCACTCTGCTTGTAAAGTGACAATGCAAACACTTTGTCGTTAAGTGTAAACCGTCGTCCCCGGGGTTGTAGCTTCTGGTTTCTTAACTGACACTTGAAAAAATGAAGGGTGGAATCATTCACGCCCTCCAAATAATTTAGCAGATGTTCGTTCTTCTTCATCAAACCTGTCGCATTACTGCTACTAGTTCCCAAAACCTTACGAAATTTACGAATCTTGCCCAGAACAGTTGATGATCCCCTCTTCGAACCTTGTCGAATGCCTGTAATGAAAACATTATACTTCAGTAACCATACAACTATGCTTTTGAAATTTACATATTGCTAGTCACATCTAATGATGCACTTTTTGCATTTTAATGTGTATAAATAAATTAACTAAAGACAGGTATATTTGTATGAACAATGAAATTGTTTTTTACCTAATTTAGTACTGCATCTTGCTTCTACAGGGGGTGATAAAGTTTCAGCAACTGCAGAAGTACTGGCTTCTACATTGTCGAATGTTCCTGTACTTTCTATAACAAATATTTACATATGTTTTAGATATTTCAAACTGTTATCTGCATAACTACCTGCAGTTGAAACAATTCTTCTTTTCCCCCCATATGTTCTCACTGGATGCAGTACTTCGGTGTCTTTTAATGGGGACAACATCGTCTGCCCCCTTTCCTCTATCTGAAGAAGTTCTACAAAACATTTTATTTAGAACTTAAGTTTCACAACAACAAATTACAATACCTGCCACTTTCGTTCCAACCCCTGTTAGTTCAGGAAGATGGAAAGCGGCTTCTTGCACCTCTACTCCTTCAGGAATAGTATAATCTATGTAGAACATTTCAAATTAATTTTTGTTTATTTTTGCAATTGAAATGCTTACAAGGTAAAAACACACATGGCACTGCATGGCGTCTCAGGTTCCCATTTGTAATTTTGCATGTAGGGTGGAAATGCCTACCACATACCCCATAGTGGTGTAAACTGCTGGGCAATGCAGTTCTTTGTGTGACAGAAAACACCCTTTCCACCCATACACGTTGCAAATTTGGTTGTTTGGGAAACTTGTACCTACAAGAATTACAACAAATAAATGTATTCTCTTGTATACTTATTAATATCATTGCATTGTTACCTTGGGCTAATTTCCCCACATCCTTCGACGCAGCATATTTTTGTGTGTATTTCCATTTTTTTTATTATCTGCAATAATATCAAGAGCAGATTAATAAACGATGACTACCTATTAATTTAACTAGTTTTGATTCGAAGAGTAAAGTTTCTAACAAGCACTATTTCAGAATATAATTACTAATTATAAAGCATGATTGAAGTACTTAATGCATTACTTACTTACAGGACAGGTAAAAATACATCTAACAAACACTTTTAATAAATTTTGTCACTATTAAATGTAACGCCACGAACTGCACAAACTGTTTATAACTAATGGGGAATTTCTTTGCTGATTACTATTTAGAACAACCGCCGTCGCGTCATCTGTTGTCGTTTCACTAAAAAGTATGAGTAATGTATGTCGGTAATACCGATTTTAGTAATTTCAAAAATATCTGTAGTTCATGTGGGGCAAACTATGGTGGCGCTGTTGCTCGACATTTCATAGCCTGATTGTTAGTCAGTCTGTATCTCAGCTTAGTAGAAAGTTAATCAATATAATTGGTTTAAGCGACTTTCAGTTGTTTTACTGGCTCTTATGAAATAGACGAGCTACAAGTCAAAGCTTATTAAGTGATAATATTGAGTGTTATTATAAGAAAGGCTTATTTGGTGACAAGTTTATTCATAATACGACCTGGAGTGAACCTAAAGGTTATTATATTAATCAAGTTACGGTTTCCACTTCATAACAGTATTTAAACAAAAAAACTAACACAATCACTCTAATAATTGAAGTCAATTCGATAGCATATGAAACAATCATGGAATATAAAAAAATATATATTGGATATTCCAGATGCAATGTATATGATGACTTTAATATAAATATTTGTAACAAATGTAGTAAGTATGGTCATAGTGAAAAAAAGTGTTATAAAAACTTGTGCTGTTACTTTTGTTCTGGTCAACACCATAGTAAAGAGTGTAAAAATAAACAAAATCTTAAATGCGCGAATTGTGTAATTAATAATAATAAATATAATTTAAATAATGACACTAACCATTCTGCAAATGATTTCAAAAGCTGTAAAACCTATAAATTTCTATTACAAAAAACTATAAAGTCAATCAATTACCCGTATAATCCAACAATCCAATCTAGCGATAAGAGAAAATGTACCTAAACAGACTATAAAAACGTTGTGTTCGATATAAATAATAAAGGACTAGAAGATAATTTTAAAATACAAACTGATACGTTATGCAATGATGAGGTACAGGTCAACACTTTTCTAAACAACGAAGGGGGATTACTCGTCATCCATCAAAATATAAGAAGCATAGAAGCCAACTTCCTTTCTTTTGAAATCGAAATGCAGAAATTCTGTAGGAAACCTGATATAATATTTCTTACTGAAACATGGAATATAAAATATGAACAAATGTATAAATTACAAAACTATAAACTATATTATAGTAAAGGCGATTATAATAAAGCCGATGGAGTGCTAGTATATGTGAAGGAAGGTCTCCAAAGTGAAATCCAAACAGTTACGATTGGTGAGTTTAAAGCGATAGAAGTATCACTTAACGGTTTGAAGATAACGGGAATCTACAGACCACTCGAATAGTGGAAAATTATATTACACAATTAACTGTATATCTTAATAAGAATAACAGTGACAGCCATCTTATTTTAGGTGATCTTAATATCAATATCTTAAATATTAATAATGAGCAAGTAGTTATAATAATAATTATAGATGTACTGAATAGAAAAGGGTTTATGTCATTAATTAATAACGTAACTAGACCTAGTAGAGCAAATTTCTTGCAAGGTACATGCTTGGACCATATGTTTCTAAAACTAAAAAAATATGGTAGTTCATTACTCACTTAGATACAATTCTTTATTAACTGATCATTATATGACCATAACCTGCTTTTCACATAATATGCACTCTACAGGTACAATAAAACCAAAAAAGAAAATTAATTATAACAAGTTATTATGGCTTGCATCACAATATAATTGGGACGTAGGGTATGATACTAATGATGTTAATGAACTAATGAAAAAACTTGTTAGTACAATTCAAAACTTAACTGAAAAATCTTCATTCATTCCAAAGAAAAAAAGTAATAAATTTGTGCATAGGAAACCATGGATTACTCATGGACTAATTAAGTCATCGTACACTAAAAGAAAATTGTATGACATGTGGTCTAAGGATGTAACAAACGTAATTAAAGAAAGAAATTATAAAATTTATAACACGTTATACACTAATGCCATCAACCAAGCTAAAAACATATATTATAGTGCAGAAGCAGAAAAAATAAAATCTGATTCAAAACATTTTTGGAAATTATCTTAATATTTCAGGCAAGAAAACAAATAATATTAAAATAGATGAAATGTCAATTAACAACGAGGTAATCAAAGATAAACATACTATAGCTAATGCCTTCAATGACTTTTATATCCATATTGGGGAGATACTAACAAAAAAAACAGAAGCCATTTTTTTCAGCGAAAAAAAAATTAAAGATAGTATTTTTATTAAACCTACTCATACAGAAGAAGTTTTACAACTATTAACAAATTAAAACTAGGTATGGGTAACACAGTGTCGTATCACACAAAAGTGTTGACACTTTTCAGTGTGTCAGGTGTGTTGAAACAGCTCATATGAAACCAATGACACGTAACACAGTTGCGACACACGAGCGAGCTGAGGTTCGCTTGTATGGGAATCAGTGGGTATCGTTGGGTGTCATCGTGTCGTCAGTGTTATTAGACGGTTTCAGATGCCATAGAGTGTATCATTGTGTCGTGTTGTATCGGTTGGTGTCGTTTTTCGCGGTTTGTCGTTTCGTATCAGACAGTCGCAAGCTTGCGCTGTGCGTTGTTTTGTACCAACCAAATGTGCGTATGCGTTTTGCGCAGGTTTGCGATTCGTTGTCTTTTGACTTTTTCCTTATATGGTCCTTATCCTCATTTTTATTTGTAGCGTGCGTATGTTGAAGAACGTAATATACCTATTATTGTTGTTTTCATTAAAAAAATTATGGGTTTTGTCATCGCAGTTTCGGGATGTTTATTTATTTTCCACATAGTAAGTATGATTGTTTTTATTGTTACCCTCATCTCTTTAATAATATTTGTAGCCATTATGTACTTTGTGCGTGTATGCATGTTATTGTTTTTAGAGTAGGTATAAATGAGTAGACAGAGCAGATAATTGTATGGTGTTTACAAATTGTGGCAATAACGATACTAAATAAATAACAACAATTACTTGTTTCAGACTACGAGTATAAAGTCAAAAATAAAAACTTTCTGTTTTAGTGGATTACGTCATTAAGTGAAAGTACAAATCTTACATTCAAGTTCAGGTTTGGATCCCTGGGCAGTCAAGGTCAAATCCAAATAGCGACGAAAACGGGTAATTATTTTTCTAAACTAGAAATGGCGTAGTTTATTATTAATATTGAGTTTGTTTGTAATGTAAATTAATACCGAAATAGGACAAAAAAGTGATAAATGCTCTAAGTTAACTTTACAACTTTCATGTTATTTTTCATCACCAATAAAACACAGTAGATGCTGAAAAAATTGATAAAACATACAAAAATACAAAATAATCTACCTTGAAATCAAAACAAAATTTAAAACAAAGAAAAATATAAAGCTAACACATATTGAGAAACAAAATGCCTAATCTTTATTGTTCAAATTGTAACTTAAAAAAACCACTTGAGATACTTTCTCGGTTTTCAATCTTTCCCTCTTTTCAGTTACAATTTGTCCTGCCTTAGAAAATATTCTTTCAGAAGGCACAGAGGTAGCCGGAATACATAGCCTTGTTTTCATTATTTGGTAGAGCTTTGGGTATATGTGTCTTCTTTGATGCCACCAGACAAGAGGATCGTGCCACACACCTGAACCAACGTTTCTTGGCAAAATTGGTTCATCTAAGTATTTGTCTACTTCAACAATAGCTGAAGCAGTTGGGTTCGTAGGTGTTAGATACTCTTGAACCTCTACATCAAAGTCTCGCCATAATTTTGAAGCAGGTCCTCTTTTTCTGGTGTGGTAGACTCATGTATTCCAGTGCTGTTGTCCATGTTATTATTGCTTATATTGGTGTCTTGATTTTCATTAACCAATTTTGTAGATGCTACCTTTGAGTACAAAGACTCGACTGCCCGTTTATATTTTTTGTCGTCGTTGAATTTAAATTTTTTGAATCTGGGGTCCAAGATTGTTGCTTGACCTATCAGCTGATTCTCCTCGATGTCATGATATCTGCGTTTGAGTTCTTGCCGAAGTTTTTTTAACATGTTTCCAACTAAAGGCACAAATGTATTGAATTCTAATTTGTTTAAGTGTCTTGTAATCTGTTTGTAATATAAAATTATGGTTGAAGCGCTAATCCTTTGTTCTGAACTTATTGCTGTAGTTATTAAATAAAAAATTTCGAGAACTTTAACAGATTGTTCAGCCATAATCCATTCTTCATTCGTAAGTTGGACAATACCCTCTAAATCTTGACTTTTAGAAGAAGTGTTCAAAATTGCCAAAGTGGAAATCACTGCGTCTTTCATTTTTAAAAGTCTACTTATCATGTCGTATGTAGAGTTCCAACGTGTTGGAACATCATTTTTTAATTTTAAAGGCGAAATCCCCATATGCTCTGCTGAAGCCTTTAATTTAGTAGATGCATGACTGCTTCGTTTGAAAAAACTAACTATATTTTTAATCTTATTCACAGCTTCTTTAATTTCGCTCAAACCCGACTGACAAATTAAGTTAAGCGAATGAGCAAAACAGCCCCAGAATCGCCAACCACCAATACGAATGGCTGCTTGAATGTTTGCTGCATTGTCAGATACAATGGCAGATATTTTGTTAGTTATTTGCCATTGTTCGATTATTTCACTTAGCTTAGCTGAAATATTTTCAGCGGTGTGCCTTTCAGAACTGTGTACACATCCCAACAAATCTGAAGTCAGGAAAGTGACTGCAAAGCTCTTTCTAAACGACTTTTAACATGATCAACTGTTTGATTATCAAATGAATCATTGAATTTGATACTGTTTTTCGTGTAGGAACCTTGTAATTTGGATTAAGTAAGAATAATAAACGTTTAAATTCTGTATCTTCGACTATGCTAAATGGGTGGTACTCTTTTGTGATCATACAAATTAATTGTTTATCAATTTCTTTTTGTTTGCTGATTGGTAGAGGCTTCTGAAAAAATGCAGTGATGGTTTGGACATTACTTGTACCTGATGAAGTTGATGGCTGAGATTTTTGGGTTGTAGACTGAGGCTCTGAAAACTTTGCAATACCCGAAACAGTTTCTGTAGGTGGATCTTCTACTGTTTGCCGACTAATTGGCTGTGTAGGATGTCTATTTTTCATATGTCGCATAAGTGTAGACGTTGATTTGTTTTTTACTGCTAAACATTTGTCTACAGTATAAACACTTTACCTTGCCATCTACCTCATCTGAAAAGTGTGTCCAAATCTCACTTTTTTTTGGTGCCATATTTAGTAGTTATACCAGTATCTAAATTTTATTATTAATTGTAGTTGTATAGGTAATTTATTATTAGTTGTAGTTGTATAGTTAGATTAGTATTATATTCAATGTTTTATTATTTTTTGTTTTATATTCCTTCTTTTATTGTTAACGTTTTTGTATTGATATTTAAATGTAATTTTAATAATTAAAAATGTAAAACAAATTTGTGTAATTTTAATTCTAAACGTACATGAGTCTTGGTTTTTTACTGCTTTTATTTGCCTTAATTGATATCCAGCGAAGAACTGATTATTTGTTTATTATTATAACTATTTATTTATTTTCAATGTTTTTGGGAATTTCCCTACTTACAAGTTACGAACGATTCAACTTTAAGCCAGTCCCATAGATAATAGAAGTGTGGGTTAAAAAGATGAAACCATAGATATGTGAAACTGACAAGAAACAATAATGCAAAACAATATTTTATTTATGTAGGTATAAGTAAATAAATAATCCGTCTTGTATTTAAACTTTATTTTTTTATTTCAAGTTAACAAGTTTCACACTTTTAATTTTTTTAACACAAATTTAATGTATTACTTATCGTTCTAATAAATAATTTTCTAATTCAAACAATATTTTTATATTTTATGTGAGAACTGTCTCTGTTTATGCAGAACTTAACATAAGCCTAACGCTATCGCCACTCTATGGTATACGTATCACATGCAAATATGTCGCTTGCTGTTTCAGCACGTTTCAGCAATCGTTTCAAAACTGCGATTGCGTATGTGAATCTTTTACTGTGTCATATGAAACAATTGTGTTGAAACAGTGTGTTGATACAGCACACGGTATCAGTGTTTCTGTATCGACACACTAAAATTTTGTGTGTTACCCATGCCTAATTAAAACCGAGAAAAGTAGGAGGCGTTGATAATATATCAAATGAAGTGTTGAAGGCGTTTAATACATACATATGCCCTATAATTGTAAAAATATTCAATACAATGATAGAAGCAGGTGTATTCCCGGAACACTGTAAACAAGCTGAAATTATTCCGATTCATAAATCTGGTAGCAAAACTGAACTAACCAATTATAGACCCATTTCTTTGACATCCAATCTGTCTAAAATTCTTGAAAAAATTTTAAAGATAAGAATTGTAAATTTTTTGAATTCAAATAATATTATTTCTAACAGGCAATTTGGCTTTCGCGAAAAATTATCTATACAAGATGCTATAGCATATGTGACAAAGAAGCTATACCAGGGCCTGGATCGATCCAGAAAGTGTGTGGCGGTCTTTCTGGATCTGTCCAAGGTAATTTTTTTTAAATCTGTTTGAATATTGTAAGCCAATTAAAAATCTCACAAGTATTATTTTTATTTTGTCCTGGACAGCCATCAGAGAAAATATGTAACTCTTTTGTTTCTGGAGGCACAAAATTGCTAATATAATCAAAAAGGAAGGTGCATACCTCACTGGGGCCCTTTTTGGCTTGCCCTTCATGGTAACTATAAAAATGACCGCTGTTATCTCTCAGGTTATGTATTTCAAACATATAGACCCAGAGCTGTCTGAAATAAAAAATTTCCTGAACGTATATATGCGGTAATAGAAGATTCTGCATGTAGTCAAACGTAAATGCAGCAATTTCTGTATTTGTTTGACAAAGTTTCGTGACTTCATCCAATTTTGAATAAAACTTTTTTGCCCTCCTTTTGTGAACTATTAATTGTGCAGCTGTTATTCTTTTGGCGTTATCATTGAGATGAGAATCTTTTAATTTTACTCCTAAAGCTTCACATGTAGAACACACATCTACCTGAGGTCTGCCGAAACGAAGTGCAAAATTTTCGTTAAAATATCGCAAATAAAACTCATACTTTACTGTCGTGTGCAACTGAGGGTATTTCTTTACAAACAGATGGTGCATAGTTTTTACATTTAGTCGGGAATCCAGATAAAATATTGGTTTGACACCATAATGTGTGGTTTTTGTAGGAAATGAGAGGATATGCTCCTTTATCTTGACGAGTACATCAGAAGCAAGTGCATGTGGTCTAGTATTATGCTTTCCCCTTTTATCACTAGGAGACTCTCCCGTTAAAAGAATATTATTTAATCGCTGGACCCTGTGTTGCGATAATGCATAAAGGCTCATGAAAGCTTTTTTGCAAACAGGCACACGCTCACCTCCTTTATTTACAGTATAAGCAAACGTGTGAGTACGATTCCTTCCACTATCTGCCTGGCACTTTCTTTTCCTAGAAACCAATTCTGATGTTATCTGTCCCATTAAAAATGTATCTTGTTGATTTTTTGGTTGTCCACCATATAGACTTGAAATGAATTTTTGCTTGTCCTCGATTGAGAATTTATCGGTGCATTTCATCCTACATCTATAATAAACACTCGTCGAAGATATATTAAGATATGTATGATTAAATCTTTGAAAACTTTACCTGCATGGAGATCCCGTCTTTTTTGCATCTACAGGTTTCCCCGATGTGCTCATGTAGCATTCACCAGCAAGAATTGCACCCTTTCTTTTATTATTTTTCCATTGGCTAACATTTCGTATCCTTTTCTTTCTTTGTTCATTTTTGTCACTATCTTCATTTTCACTATCGCACATATTCGAAAATATTACTTAAACAGATATTAACGCACTAATATGCACCAATGAACAAACTCAAATCAACTGACCGTTATAAAAATTCAAACCGTTTCAGGAATATTCACAAATGAATATGCCAGCGCACGCATAAAGATAAATCAAATAAATGAACGGAAGATCGGTTTAAGTCCTGGACTTAAACCGTTCTTTCACTCACTAATTTTCACTGGTGGTTCAAATAGATCGAAACAGACCGACTTATACACCGTTCTTTCGCTCAAAGGATACATTCACAATTTCTAAACAAAATGGCTATCTCAAGTATAAACGTCAAATTTTGGACTAAAACCCTTCTTTCAATCATCGATTCAATTGGTCTTACTAATGATATTAAAATTCTAACTATTAGAAAGAATTATGTCTTCAATACATTAATTGCTGAATATAATAACATACAAAACAGCGAATTTCGAACTACTAGGAATAGGGTATTAGAGCTCCCTAAGTGTAAAAAAAAAACAGGGCAAAAATGCTACTCATATACAGCCATTAAAGTGTATAACCGATAGAACTAAAATATAATTGTAATACTAATGAAATTATTTTAATGAATAACTCAATAAAACAACGGATCGCTCAAAATTTAGATATTAAAAATATTCTTTAAATTCATTTATAATGTATTGATTGTAATCTGATAACTAAATTATATATACTGTAGATAACTACTCACGTTATTGTTAACTAATTATTACTCTTAATCCATAGAGCATTATATAGGCCTGCACACAGACATTTTGTCTCTGCAGATTGCTGCTTTACTTTAATGTAAATAGCACATGTAATATTATTATGTATATTACGCCAATAAACAAACAAACAAAACAAACAAAGCTACCCCTAAAAATATACAATTATTGCTTTTGTTGGAAGCTGAAGAATGTGGCGTTATCCGCCACAACAAATTATTCAAAATATATGAGTAATATACTTATCTTGCGAATTTCGTTTATTTTATGAAGACTGCATATGAATAATAAAACTTGCAAGAAAATCTGAAAAATTTCGCACACACCAACACACACAAGCACACACACATACAGACATGTAAAGGAATTATAAATGAAAAGAAACATGCATGACAAAAAATTTAATGTGTATTGTATTAAATGATTATTTATTTAAAAATTGAAAAAAATACTAATATTAATATAATATAATAAAAAAATAAACAAATATTTATTCACAATGAACGAGTGTAACTACAAATCTGATTCTTCATCTGACTCTTTATCAATGAAGCTGCTCTCAAGCTCGTCGGATTCGTCATCATCGTTTTCTTTATCAATCATCTCCATTATGTCATTGATTTTTAAAGGTGTTTGGTCGCCAATATATCCTATTGGTTTTAAATAGTTGTCGAAAAACCAACCGCAATTCGTAGGCTTTAATTTTACGCAATCTGGCTCTATCGCGTGGAGCCACATGGAATTAACATATATTGTGCGCAATATTTTCTGTTTTAATGGCATCCAGCATGGTGGTATACAATTAGAATCAAAACTTTTAACTTTTTTCATAAAATTTTCGGTATCTTCTTTAGCTGCAATTTTTTTCACAAAAACTCGATATCTAGCCTAATTAACACTGGTGCAATTTTTGATACCATATAGGGCAGAAGTAAATTCTTGTACAATTTTCATTTTTTCATCCAATACAATATCAATTTCATCATCCACTCTAAATGGACCATCGTACGGCTGTTGCAGCGGTCCTTTTGGCCCGTCGTGGCGGACAAACACCTGCGTTGCAGTTGCGAGGTCCTTGAATACGAACGGTGTCTTCTCACCATGCCTCGTTCCATGCACGTGACGCAGCTGCTGCACATGACCTCGCAGTTTTTGGATGAACTCAGCGGTTGTGGTAGGTTCTGGAGTCGCCTTTCCTAAGAACTCGCCCGGAAGTCGTATCGGTTCGCCATAGACCATCTCTGCTGCGGTGGACTGCAGATCGTCCTTCCAGGCCGAACGTATTCCTAGCAGCACCGTCGGGAGGGTTTCAATCCATCTTGTGGACTGGTGGCACTTGATTGGGGCCTTTAGCTGTAGATGGAGCCTCTCGACCATGCCGTTAGCTTCCAGGTGGTATGCTGTTGTCCTTAAATGAGTCGTACCTGTCAAAGCATTTAATTCCCTGAACAGGTGCGACTCGAATTGCCTGCCTTGGTCCGCCGTAACGCGCGTGGTGATAAAAAGTGAGGGCAACCGTGGCGGCTTCTTGGTCCTTCATTGGAATAGCCTCTGGCCAACGAGAAAATCGATCCACGCACGTCAACAAGTAGCCGTAGCCTTCGCAACAAGGCATTACTACTATGTCGACGTGGACGTGCTCGAAACGACTTGATGGTGCCTGGAAGGTCCCTGGAGTTGTCGAAACGTGGCGCGTAACCTTGGACTTCTGGCATTCCAGACAGTTCTTGGCCATTTCGCGACAGTCCATTTTAATCGATGGCCAGACGTAGCGTGCGGTTACCAGTTTTACGGATGCTCTGGCACCTGGATGCGATAGACCATGGATCTTGTTAAACACCGCTCGGCGAAACTTGGACGGGATGAAGGGCCGAGCTGTGGAGGTCGAAACGTCGCAGACCAGTGAGATGTCCGTACCTGGCATCTTTATGAGTTTGAGTTGCAGGTTGGAGTTGTTGTTCCTCTCTAACGATGCTAACTGTGCCGCGGCTAATTCCTCCATGTCGATCGCGAGCGTGACCTCTTCAATCCGAGACAGGGCGTCTGCGACAACGTTGTCCTCTCCTGGAAGGTGGCGGATGTCCGTCGAGAATTGGCCGACAAAGTCCAGGTACCGAAATTGGCGTGGACTGCAGTCACCATCCTTCTTCTCGAATGCGTAGGTGATAGGCTTGTGGTCGGTGTAAATGGTGAAGGTCCTAGCCTCTACCATATGGCGGAATTGCTTCACCGCGTCGTACATGGCGAGTAGTTCTCTATCGTAGGCGGCATATTTCTTTTCCGACGATTTCAACTTCCAGGAAAAGAAGGATAATGGTTGCCATGACCCATCGACGTAGTGTTGTAACACCGCTCCAATTGCGGAATTTGACGCGTCGCAAAATATCGCCAATGGTGCATCGGGTACTGGATGCGCGAGAAGTGTCGCGGTTGCTAATCCGTTCTTGGTCGCTTCGAACGCCGTGGTTGCTTCCGGTGTCCATGTCAGTGGTACCTTGCCTTTAACGTCGCCTTTGAGAAGTTCGTTGAGGGGCGCCTGGAAACTTGCAGCCTTCGGGATAAATCTCCTATAGAAATTAACCATCCCCAAGAACTGCCGAAGTTCTTTGACGGTAGTTGACCGTGGGAGAGATGTAATGGCCTCGATTTTTTCTTGGAGTGGTGCTGTTCCTCTGCCGGTGACGAGGTATCCCAGGAATTTTACCTCGGATTGACCAAATTTGCATTTTGCCGGATTGATGACGACGCCATAGTCCTGCGAACAGCGGAAAATGGTTTTCAGATGGTCAATTTGCTCCTCCGGTGTTGTTGAGGCCACCAGTATGTCGTCGATATACGCGTAGCAGAAATCCAGCCCACGCAGTACTTCGTCGATGAAGCGCTGGAATGTCTGCGCCGCGTTTCGTAGACCGAACGACATAAAGGGGAACTCGAACAACCCAAAAGGCGTTGCTACCGCTGTTTTACAGATGTCCTCTGCGGCGACCGGGATATGGTGGTAGGCTTTTACCAGATCAATAGTGGAAAATACTGTTTTTCCAGCCAGCGTTTGGGAAAAATCGTGAATATGCCGGACTGGATAGCGATCTGGTACGGTAAGTACGTTGAGCCCTCTGTAGTCGCCGCATGGACACCATTCGTCGCCTTCCTTAGGGACCATGTGTAGCGGTGACGACCAGCAGCTGTTCGATGGTCTGGCAGTCTCTAATTTCAGCATCGCGTCGAATTCCCTTTTCGCAGCTTGCAGGCGGTCTGGAGCCAATCTTCGGGGCTTGTGAGCGACAGGAGGTCCTGGTGTTGTCTGGATATGGTGTTGCGTCCGGTGTTTTACCGATGAGGTTCCGTCTGGGCGCACGATGTCGGGGAAGTTTGCGAGGTCGAGATATGGCGATGTTCCGGTTATGATCTTGACCGTTGGTACATCACGGTCGGCAGGTTGGCCAGGTGCGAAGATCTTAGACATGCCATCGATGAGTCTACCATTTCTCGCGTCCACTAATAGGTTGAAGTGTGCGAGGAAATCAATCCCAAGGATAGGCCTGCTAACGTCCGCGACTACGAACCTCCAGGTGAAGTCCCGTCTGAGTCCAAGGTTTAGCGTTTAGTCGTCGTGCCGTACGTAGCGGTGGGAGTTCCGTTAGCCGCGGAAAGTTGATAAGTGCTTCTTTCTCGGGGCTGTTGATAGTAGGAAAGTGGAAAAACGCATAAATCGGCGCCGGTGTCCACCAAAAAGAGGCTGTTAGTATTGCGGTCTCGAATTAGGATACGGCGGGAAGCTGTGGGCCTTGGGTCGTCTGCCGCCATTAACGACTGGCCCTGGAGTTTTCTGCACTCGCGAATTTGCATGGTCGGGTACACTTTCTTGCATTTGGACCGAATCGTTCATGGTACCAGCAGATACCGTCGCCTGCGTACCGTCCGCGAGAGTTCGACCGGGCGCGAGAATATGACCGTCCGCGTTCGCGCGCCCGTAGAGAGTTTGTTTGGAATTGGCTGGTTCGCACTTCCGAAAGTTCAGCTTCCGGTCACCCAACTCTTCGTTTTCCAGGAATCGCTTCGTTTTCTCTTCCTGGGAAGCGCTGAGTCTTTTTATCAACTCCGTTTTTAAGAGCTCATAAGAACCGTCAGTTGGCGCCGCTACCACTAAATCGCGCACTTCTGATGCCACTCGCGATTCGAGACTTTGTGCTACTCGAATTTTTTTACTTTCGAACTAATTCCGGCACTTGCAAAACCTAACTCCACTTGTGAGAACCATAGTTCTGGGTCGGCGTAGTTGAAAGGTGGCAATGTAAGTGTTCTTTGTACCCAGTAACGCTTCCAACGCACTTAACATACGGGCTTCGTCCGCGGTTGGATTATTAGCCATTTTCACCAAAACAACAAGAAAAAAGTTTACCTGAACTGTTGCACTATAATCCTTGGTTAAACTTTTCTACTACAATATTTGCGCGTATAGAATTCAACGTTTATTCACTAGAAACGTCGGGGTCACCACTTTAGTTGTTTGGGGTTTAGCGTTAATGACTTGGCCACTAAATAACGAATAACAACACTAAATAACAAACAGCAACAACAATATATTTACAACTTAACAAATTAAAACAATGAGTCGGCGAAGTGCAAAAGAATAAAAGCTCGAAGGTAGAAAAGCTGGAAACGAACCGCCAGGACGAACTGAAGAAGTTTAGAAAAGAATGATTTAAGAAACTTATGAAGGAGGAGCTAATAGTTGACAGATGAAAGTAGGGTACCAATAGGGTGGTAACAAGGCTGGAAATTTTTAGAGATAAGAAATACTAAGAAATAGATTGTAGTACCAAACAACCGAAGAAACCCATCGTAAAATTTCAATTAAGAAGGAATGAAAAGTACACGTCATGCTGTTAGTATACGAAGAACGAACTGTTAAAGGGATTATAGAAAATTACAGTAATAAAGTTATTTGAATAGATAGACCGGATACAATAGAAATATTTACAAAAGAATTCATATTTAAAATATATACAAAAAGCTACCCCTAAAAATATACAATTATTGCTTTTGTTGGAAGCTGAAGAATGTGGCGTTATCCGCCACAACAAATTATTCAAAATATTTTTTGAAAAATATATGAGTAATATAGTTATTTTGCGAATTTCGTTTATTTTATGAAGACTGAATATGAATAATAAAACTTGCAAGAAAATCTGAAAAATTTCGCACACACCAACATACACAAGCACACACACATACATGTAAAGGAATTATAAATGAAAAGAAACATGCATGACAAAAAATTTAATGTATATTGTATTTAATGATTATTTATTTAAAAATTGAAGAAAATACTAATATTAATATAATATAATAAAAAAATAAACAAATATTTATTCACAATGAACGAGTGTAACTACAAATCTGATTCTTCATCTGACTCTTTATCAATGAAGCTGCACTCAAGCTCGTCGGATTCGTCATCATCGTTTTCTTTATCAATCATCTCCATTATGTCATTGATTTTTAAAGGTGTTTGGTCGCCAATATATCCTATTGGTTTTAAATAGTTGTCGAAAAACCAACCGCAATTCGTAGGCTTTAATTTTACGCAATCTGGCTCTGTCGCGTGGAGCCACATGGAATTAACATATATTGTGCGCAATATTTTCTGTTTTAATGGCATCCAGCATGGTGGTATACAATTAGAATCAAAACTTTTAACTTTTTTCATAAAATTTTCGGTATCTTCTTTAGCCGCAATTTTTTTCAGAAAAACTCTATATCTAGCCTAATTAACACTGGTGCAATTTTTGATACCATATAGGACAGAAGTAAATTCTTGTACAATTTTCATTTTTTCATCCAATACAATATCAATTTCATCAGTTAATGACGCAAAAACAGTTTGGTATGTGTCATTTGAGGAAAATATTTTATATGGCTTAATTTTTCCTTTGTTATAGAAAGCTGCGGTGTAATTACAACCTGTAAACGCGTGAAAAGCAAGTAGACTTTTGCATAATTGTAATCCCAACTTAGACGCCAAGTCACTACAATTAATGCAATCGAGTTGTTGTTGATTTTTGTTTCTTGTTGCTGTATTTCTGAGTCAAATTTGATTTTCTGGCAATTTGTGAAGATTCCTCAACAAAATTATTAATATGTCAGAATTAGAAGCCTTAATTAAAATTCTGGAACCTGAGGCCGCCTTATAAGCATGGAAAATAATTCTTGTATCTGCCTCCTCGTGATTACATGTATAATCAATTTCTTTAGTTTTTATTATACGATTTTGCTCAACTTTATTTTGAATTATTGTCACCAAGGTGTTGTTTTCCCAGTAACCACATAAAAAGTCTACCAAAGCTTCTTTAAATCTATAATTCTTAAGACTTTTCAAAAATTCTGTAGGACTGGTTTGTAGTGGTCCAGAAATTTTATATGGCGCATCAAACTCTTGACGACTTAGACGCTAAGAATTTTTAATTTGATGGCGATAAATAGCGATCAAGAACTAAATGAATTTCTGTCGCATTTGTCGAACAAATTTTTATAAGAATCGACTCAGAGACTTTTTCAAAGGTTTATGGCAGAGAGGATCCGATTCGGTGTAAAAAGTAAAAACCATCTATTATCTCAACATCGATATTTGTTGGTTCAACGATTTGTGTTCCTGAATGTAAAATTTTGGCAAACTTAGATTTATCTGTTTTGAACATTTCAACGGAACATGCAAAAAGAGCAGGCGGCATTGGTGATAATGGAAAACTCAAGCAATATTCAACGTTAATTTTTTTCTCAATATTAACTGCGAGGAGACGCTCAAATATGTCTCGCTCCATTTTAAGTAATACTTTTTTGCTTTTATCTTTGTTCATGAGAACTTTAGTTGTACATTGAGAACTGAAATTTAATATTTTGTTCCGTTGTATGCGGTTGTTGAATTTATCGGAATGTAAGGAGCATTCTGAAATAAAATTCAACTTCAGTTGATTTCCGACTGTTTTGACGTTGAGTAGAAAATTAGTTACGTCTTCAGGTGCCGCTTTACCCGTCGAAATGTTGAATAAAACCTTTCTATCAATAGTTTCGCCAAACGGATTCATCGTGTTTTTTATGACTTCAATGATACTGCTTAATTTTTTTTGTCTTTTTGAATTCTATTTTTTTCCAAAGAGTAAGATGTATAATCTTTTTCTTTATTCCAAGATTATCTTTAATATAAGTTAATATTTTTGTCCTCATACTATGGCTCAATGCCCATCTCTGACGCTCAGATATTGAGTCTACGGCAAGGTTATTAGTCAATTGATTGCTAGCATCAGCGTTGATGGTTTGTTCCAGCGTTAAGTCAACAGGTGATCGAGAGAAATTAGCTTGAGTTCTCCGGATTCCAAAAGCGCCGCGACGAAATTCTTGAAGTAAAGATGAATTTTTCATATACAATGTTATTTAATTATTCAAGTGCAACAACGACTACCTGGCGTAATTAGGCTGGTTAAGTAAGAAAAATAAATCACACATGTTGAAAATGCAATCAACGTATAGTTCAAAGTTACTGGTTCGAATGCTTCTTGAAAAACGAAGGTATAAATTTATAAATTCACAATACTGATAGTAGAATTGAGCCCTTTTTCGCTTTTCGCCTATCAGTGTTTGTCTGCAGAATTCTTTATACCCATTCATATCATGATGCAATGAATCAGACAATTCGATGCTCTCATTAACATTACATGCAGCCTAGCTAACTTGAATATTTATTTGTGCTTGTAATAATTCACTCAACATCTCAGCCGATATATTAGTCGTTGATAAATACTGTTCGAAATGTACAATTGTAATGCAGCAGAAGTTAGTGGAAGTGGATGTAAGCGCTTACGATTAAAATTCTTACTGTCCAAGAAGCTATTCATTGAACCACCTGCTAATACTTCAGCTTGGACTAATACTTCCACTAATCCACAAGGGTCTATATATTTCCCGATTGCTTTGAACCATGCCGCCATCTGCATGTGGAACGCACCCATATTTATAAATATACTAGCTGACCCGGCCACGCGTTGCTGTGGCTAACGTTTTTGTCATATTACATTGTTGTAAACTATTTAAGGGGAACGGTAGGAGAACATCAGACATGGGCACCACCATGCTTTTTTACATAGATGCCATTTGTAAAAAAACATGGCGAACTTCATAAGTGGGTAGAGGTGACAGCAACTTTTCCTGATGCGCAGCACATGCCGGGTGTTTCATTCCGAAATTTCATTGCCTGACAATATTGACATACTTTATTCATTGCACCGATAGCAATTTTTGAATGTGCAGAGTAGTTAATATCTGGTGCATATTCGAAAGCAAGGCGAACAAATGATCCACGTGTTAATGAGCGGCTGATCCGTTGCCTCTGTCGTTCTTGTACTTGTGCTGTAGCTATGTTTCGTTCTCGTGCAGCTCTTGTTCTTGTAATAGTCTGTCGCAGACGTTCGTCACGCTGTTCTTGACATTCTTGTGCACGACGCTCTGCTGTCCTGACTCTTTGGGCTGCATTTCTTATTGTGATTTGTTCTGCCGACTGATGAGCTCTTTCAACGAGTTTGCGTCGTGCCTCTCTGCTCCTCGCGTTGTTGAGGTTAGATTTTTTCGGTGGCATTCAACTGAAAATAATAATTTAAACGTTGAAATATTGACAAAAAAAAACTGAAAAACATGCTATTATAGCGCATTGAATAGCTATATATATAATAATATAACTATGTGATAATACTTACATGTATATAGTTTCATTAGAGTTTTGAACAACGAAGCACTAATAATTAAAAAGCAGGAATAATTTCACTGTATTATATTCACTATAATATGAATTTAATTTATACTTCAGTCTAAGTAACACCAAAAATTGAAAAAGTAAAATTCACTGTATTTCGTTTACTACAAAATAAATTTAACCTATACTTTAACCTCAGGAACATGTGGTGGTTATGCTTAGTGATGGGCACTATCGAATAAATTGAACTATCGAATAATTACTAAATGAATACTTTTAACATTCGAATGAATTCATTCGAATGAATTTAGTAATTACTATTTTTTTCAATTACACGATAGTCAGGCAGCAGACGGTTATTCGTCGCTCGGTCCATACTAACATACAAATATACTGATACGAACGTGTATACCAACAGACAAATATACGATTAATATGCTAGTATGGATAAAAAACAAACAGGCTATGCTGAAAATAATAAATAACCTCGACTTGAAACATGGTTTCTAATTCTTATTACTTTGATAAAATTATTATTTACTTAGGTAAGCGATCTTTTTTGTATTATTTATTGCTATACGTACTTTATTGTTATTGAACTAAAATAAGTGTTTTAGAAACATCTGTTGTTCTTATCCAGGTATCTGTTAGAGGGCGACGAATAAAGAGTTTTTTATTTTTACATTTAACTACTTTTTTTTATATGTTTCCGCACTTATTATTATTTTTTTTTGTGGGTAATTATAAGTACGCAGTACAAACATATAGTACCTAAGTATTTATGACTCAAATCATCACTACACTAATTTAAAAATTATTAATTATTTATTTGCATTTTATTTTGCCTCATATTTAACTAGTATAAATTGGTGCCATAGAAAATTATGTTTTTAAAGTATGTATGTATGTATTGATAACGTCTAATAATTATAGAATTGTTTATATTATTCGGCTCTGCTACGAGGAAGTAGCGAAGTAGTAGACAATGCGCAAACGTATCATTTACCCATTCCAACCACGACTCCAACGTTCAGTTCGATAGTTGAAAAGTATTCGAATAAAAAAAGTAACTACTATTTTCAGTAACTACTTTCAGTTACTAAAACTATTCATTACTTTTTTATTCGAATAAAAATAGTAACTACTATTTTCAGTAACTACTTTCAGTTACTAAAACTATTCATTACTTTTTTTATTCGAATACTTTTCAACTATCGAATAATTCGAATAGTAGTGAACTATCGAATAGTTCGATAGTTTTTATTCGATAGTGCCCATCACTAGTTATGCTATTAAATTGTAGCTTATATGAAACGTTTGGAAGTTTGCCATAGCGCCATCTATTGAATACTTATTCAATCCAGTCAACAGATGTTGCCATCTGTTAGAATTGTTTGGAGCTAACAGATAATTGTGACTGTCAAATAATAGACAAATAATTTGCAATAAACTAATATTGCGATCATAAATTGAGATGTAAGCTATGCTATCTTTCAAGTTGGATCAAACTGCACACGGTGTACAAATTTTATTAAAATCTGTTAAGTAGTTTAGGAGTCCATCGCGGACAAACAACCTGACACGTAATTTATATATATATTAAGATTATCAAATTTCGGCTTTTCACTTTCTTGAATTTGCGTTGCCATTTTAGCTATGGCTAAATCATACGTAACTATTATTTGTTTCTGTCCACATTTTTTTGCGATTTCGTTGGTCATGATTGTTGTTTCATAAACCACTGGGTAAGACGTTGGAGATTCATTTATTGGCGGTAAATATTCGATCTTTTGATTTTCACACTGATCAGTAATCATCTTACTGTTATAACCTCTCCACATTGGAACTGAATTTAATTGTGATAACGACATTATCCATAATAAATCGGCATTGCTATTTCTGCAGCGCTTTTGCATAAATTGATTGTATTGACCAACGAATCAACGGTAAGAAGTTGAAAATTTGGTGTTGGTTTTGAATAATACGGTTGAATATCTCGTATAATTTCATTAAAACGTCTTCTTTTTCTTGTAGGTTCACCTTCGTTGTCATTACGCAATAGTGTTGAAGAAGTTGTTGCTTCAACTACAGTAGAATTATCCGTTTCTCTCCCTGAAAATTGATAAATAATTCCGACCGTATCGTGCATAGTTTCTTTTCCGGAAGTTGTGTCAACAAAGCGATTGAAATTGTCGAACGCTACATGAGTATTGAGTCCATCCCTTGTAGTGATTCCGGTTGGTATTATTTTGTTTTCTTTTACCGTCATATATGTCATTTCAGTTTCGAGTTCTTCAGCCAAGTTGTATGCAATGGTATGCCCATGTCTATTAAGCATCGTGATTACTTGTCGAGAGTTAGTTAGAGATTTTATAGCTAGTCCAAGAGTTAAATTTTTCGCAGGTTTTACTTTAATTTGAGTTTGTTCACAATCTTTTCCAGAAATATCTGGCCCCACGATGAGATTCTGCATGAAATCAAATAATTCTTGTGGAATGTCATATTTCCCACGAATAATGTCATCAACTGTTAATTGTCTTGGAAGCTTGTGCTTGTCATTATTTTTCAGACTATTTCTCAAGGAATAAGCAACTTCTTCAAATTTCTTCTCATTCCGTGTTTCCAAAAGGTTCAGGTCATTTGCTATGATTGACACATCTATATTAGATTTGTATATTATTTTTTGTAAACGTGGCGCTGAAGATGCCTCAATAGTCAGTCTATCACCAAATGTTTTTAACACTTTTTTTTTCAAGCTTTTCTGATCTGTAATTTTTTATATCGTCGTATGTTATTTCATGTTCTCTAATAATAGAACTTGAGTAGGGTAAGATAACCGATTCTAAAACAGAGGAGTGAGGAGGGTGATTTATCACCATTAAAACCTAAAATAATTATGATGTAATGATTGATGTATTGTAATGAAAAGTGGGTCAAGGTCATAAATGTATGAAAAGGAAGGGGAAAGGGAAAGGGAAAGGAAGGTATTGATAAGGAGAGCTAAGAAGAGGATGATTGCCTCATAATAGACCAAAAAAGTTGACGTCTCTACTGAGCTGTAGTGCAGAGTAAACAGAGAAGTGTATGTGTATCATCGATTTCGTAAACCATACCAGACTTTTCGCAGAGGTATGAGCCTTCCCCCTGACGACAAGGTCGACAGCAATGGTTTACAACATCACAATGGTATACTCTGCAGCTCTGACACAAAAGCTGAGGTCTGTTGTCAAGACATTCCTGACAAGAGAAACCTGTTTCTTCTGTACAGCTTTCGCGAAGACGTTTGCAAAACACACTGGAGTAGGGTGGTGTTCCAAGGAGTTGTCTGCCTGAAAGGCGTAAGCACAACAGATACACGGGAAAGGTTCATGTTACAGTGGGAAATCCTTCCGAAGAAGTGATGGTCTTAGCGAGTTACAGCGGTTTAAATAATTAGAATGAAGGAGGGGATAGTAGTGGGGATAATGCCGCGGTTGTAAGCAACAATAAGGAGGAGTGTTTAGTGTAGTAACACAGCAGTGGTGGAAGAGTATATTTATAAGTAAACACTGTAAGTGTGTTACAGTTGAAACAGGTCACAGAAGATAAAAAGAACTAGAGTGGTATGAATTCTTCGGTAGAGTAACCGTCTAGATCGTGACGAGCCTGGTCCCTGTCGTACCATGATGTACAAAGGTAACACTGCAAGACATGATACTGCGAGGACTCATGGAACATACCAGTCTTATGACATAGATACCCTTGTCTGCAATTAGGACAAGTTCGGTTCAAAACGTCATTTGAATAAATGTTACAGCTGACACAATACTGAAGGGGTTCCATACTGCGACATGAAAAGCAAACAAAGCCCTGTGTTTGGTGACTCAGGTGAAGACACAGTTGGCACTGCAACTTTGTAGTAGCAGTGGATTGCAAGACTTGACTAAACGGTTGGACCACGATGATAGCATGTCCAGGTAAGGAGTGATTGCTTTGGAGGAGTGTACATTGTCCTTGGTTGACAGACGTCATGTTATCGTAAGGACAGGTGGAGAGTGACTGGTGTTGAAGAGGGAAAGATGATTGCTTAAATAGTGGGAAAGAGGTGGGGAGAAGAGTAGGAATAAAAGAGGGGATGTTTTAGATGTACAAGGGGAAAAAGATGTTGGTTTGCTATAAGAAGTGTGAGAGAATGAAGCAATTGTAAATTAGTAGTTGAAAAAGAAGATAGGAAAAAGAGATGCCATTATCTGTAGAAATAGACGAAATAGGAATATGAGATATGATACAAAACGGTATGTCTGAAGAACATAAATAATAATATTGGAAAAAATTTGGAAAAAAGAAGAAAAAAATTTTTCACCCCTAACATAAAATGTTGTGTAACTATTGTAGGAAGCGAGTTGTAGGAACGAGTGACACATGAAAATGTAGGTAAGAAGATGTCGCTTAAGAAGATAAGAAGGGCAGGAAGGAATTGTGGCAGTTGAAGAAACGGTAGGGGTAAAAGTTGTAAAAAATGACCTTTAAAAATTTTTTTGAAGCATAAGGACACGAAATCATGTAATAACTTATGTTGTTAAAAGAAGCTCCCCTAGGCATAGTATCCGAATCTGAAAAAATTTTTGAAAAAAAAAATTAAAGTTGACAAAAAGTTGACACCTTCAACCTCACGGGAAAAATAGGAGTGATTTTAAAAAAAAGTTTTCCTCTTATAAAATGTTTGTCTAATAGCAAACTTCATGATCCGACCCAAGAATATTGAGAAAAAATTTTTTTGATGTGTTTACCCCCGACTTTGAACCCCGAAAAGTGTGTGAAGGAGGAATGTGAGCAAGAAAATGGCTCTATAAAAAAGATTTGGTTATCAACCAAGAACGTTTTGCCAGAAACAAAAGTGGAAAATTGTTAACATTAAGAAAATTAACTTCTACCCTTAACTTCAAGAATTTTTTTAAGGTATAAGGAGTGGTGCTAAAAAAAAAAGACCCCTCTCTCACTATTGATGCCGGAGGGCAAGTGTACCAGGGTCCCAATATCGGAATAGTCAAATTCCGACAACTACCCCTCTCGGACTTGTGCCTCCTGACCCCCCTCCGCCCACCTCTTCCCCGCTCCCCCCCCCCCAAGTATAGGTTTCCCTATGATGTTTTTTCAGCGGATTTTCTTCTCACCCCATTTTCCACCCCATTTTTCATCCCTCGCATACCTATACACAGCCGTTCCTAGGAAAGATAAAATCGTCCAAAATCACATGTGTTCATAATTCGGCGTTTAAAACAAATGTTCTCTCTTTACTTCTGGCGCTAACACAACTACAAACACACCCTAACCTAACCCCAAAATTTTTTTTTTGTTTTTTTTTTTTTTGGCTTTTTTGTATTAATTTACTTAATTAACTAACAATTATTTATTTTTTTTTCTTACAATTAAACACATTCACACACTTTTTACAATTTTCACACATTCTTAAAAATTAACTTACTATACTACAATAAAATTAAATATTTACACACCGTCCCTGCTAATCGTTGGGTACATGCGCCAACTTCTGTGCCAGCTTCTGCGCACCCACACAGAACCGCTCGTACCTCCCACGCTTAGCTTCCACCTCTTGTCTTTTTCGAGACGCAACTTTCCTTCTTCTTCCACAAGCTGCGTCTCTCTCTCCCGAACTTGTGAGATTCCGCCTTGAACACGATGAAGATCGTCATTAAGACGAGCTATCTCAGCTTTAAGACTAACTTCATCGTTTTCAAGACGGGTTTTACAATTTCGTACTTGGGCGAGCTCTTTGCTCACACTTGCGTGAGCATCTCGCTTCCTCTCCCAAGCTGACGTCAGTGCCGCCATCTTCTCTTGGATGCGATCGGCACTTGCCATGGCGCTTTCGAAACGATCCATTTCCTGCGAAAGCGTCAAGGGGGTGTCAGGCAGAGGTGAAATGGGCGATGGAGGCATCGTCACATCTGTGGCACATGCACGGTCTTCCACAAATACATCTTCTTCAAACGTTGGAGTCGTCTTGGGTAACGTTACTGCTGGGGTTGCTGTTGTTAATTTAGACGTAGACATCGTCGCCAAACAGCTCCACGTCGGAGACGTCACTACACGTCTTCGTCCCAACCCCAGGCTAAATTTACTTCTTGCTACAGTTGTTGTGGCTGTAGCAACTGATAACGCCACCATTGTTGTGACGACTCCAACCATATCGTACTACAAATAAAACGTAATTGTTTTAAAAATTATATTATCATTATAATACATTTCAAACTATATTTCTTTCAACTTACAGCTCCCGTCCTCAACCTTCCAAATCGAGATTTCGGCACCGCCGGCTTCTTAACGTTCTTGTTATTCACCATTTTAAAAAAAAATTCTAACACAACGTTCTTCTGCAATGACGTTCAAGAACAGAATGAGAGAACGCTCCGGTTAGCACCTCCTCTCCGCTTACCCCTACTTTCTCCTATACAACAAGTTCTTCGCTTGTGAACCACCGTCGGAATGTGGTTAGCAGACGTGACGTCACATGCAGAGTGAACACCTGCCTTTTTGTGTAACACGCATGCGTGGTTGTTCTTCATAAACACACACAGACGTGACTTCTTCTCCACGGTGAAAACCTGCGTTTTTTGCTAAAACGCATGCGTGACTCAACTCATCACACGCATACAGACATGACTTGTCGTCCACGGTTAACACAGACGTTTTTTTGCAAATACCTATGTGTAAAGAAGAAGCTTATCACACACAGAGAAACATGACTTGTCCGTCCACAATAGACACCTGTGTTTTCTGTTAATACGCATGCGTTAAGAAGCTCATCACGTACACAGAGACATGACTTGTTCTCTACAACGAACACTTGCGTTTTTGTTATTCGCATGCGTCAACAAGTTCATCATCGTAACCGACTTACTCTGATGTCGCGCTCACATGTATAGTTTTATCCATGTGTCCTCGAACTGAACCCGTTTCTTTACGTCTATATATACAATTTGGAATTCGCAAGCTCATGTTCTTTCACTTCGACAATATCTATGACAACGTTCGTAGGTATTACGTTTACGACAACCTAACAATAACTCAGAAAGCAACAATTTTACATTTGTCGATGGCTCCCCTTGGAAGCCGGGCTGTAGTATACTTGTGTCACACATACCTCCTGTTGTCAGTGGTCCTCCGCATTCGTAACAATGGTGATGGTGTCTGCCGTGCAGGTGTAATATGAAAACGAACACAACATCCTCACATTTACAAACCACTTCCCCCACTTCGTCTTCTACATAACAACTGTTACACAACAGCAGCGTTGTATTTTCATGTACATTTACCAATACTCTTCCTTCGATGCAGGTATATTCATTTAATGTTGTCACACACACTATGTCTTAGAATATGTTCCAATGAGGTAACACTGTCCAAACTATACTTGTGTTGAACATAACCTTCAATTTTTTGTGTCTCGCTATTTTCACAACTCTCACCGCTCACAGGTACAAACTGTCGGTAATTGCTTGGAATATTTAAACCTGATCGCCATGTTTGTATCCACGCGTCCTCACATATGTTAGCACCGAAGTCTGTGTGATATAGTATATGTAGTCTACCGTCTTCTCTACCACTAAACAATTCGGATAATGAACGGTTTTCGAACCATGATGTTCTACATACGAATCCCGTGCTGTCTACACCACTACTACATGTATAACTTAATATTCTTTCTATATTAACTACTCCTACGATTCTCGCTTCACCCCCCTCTCATCTTCCTCCTCCTCCAAATCTTTTCGTTCCACTCATACCCCACTCCTTTCAACTCCTATAAATATCCAAACCTTTCCTTCGTTCGGCAGAAGCTTACTTCACTCCAACAATATTCACTACAACTGTACAATTATATAATATGTATTATTACATCGTTTTTAACTGGAGACCAACTTCAATTATCCAGGAGAACGTATAATCTCCTTATTAAGAAAGTTTTTTTCCACCATTGAGGGTGAGGTCACCGTCATGACCATAGAGGACCAAAGGCGTCCCAGCGAATTTTGTCAACACATCCAGCATTACCTTCGAAACATTCCATGGACGGGATCCGGTTCCATCCAATTTGTGACAGTGGGATGTCTGCTGATGGAAAACAACTTCCGAGTGGAGTAATTTTAATTAGATTTTAAGAGTTTTTTGTATTTTTTAATTATAAATTTAGAATAAGTTATGTATATATTATAGTAATAAACTTTTTAAAAATACATCCTTCTTCTTCATTTTTAAACCTACCTTAAACACAGTGATCTATTTCAAAATTACTATCTTGAAAGTGTGATAAAGATAAGTTACAACAGCTATCAGACTTCTGTCCCACTTGAAACAACACATCCATCGTATGTATTACATGAGGAGCGGTAATGTACAATACGTTTTGTTGGAGATGTTAAATAGTACAGATTTCTGTGATTAAAAAGCATTGTTATATACGTGTATAACTGTTTATGTAAGTACTTCTAACCATCTCTCCTTCATTAATTTTTCCAACATATCTCCAAGACAAACTTCTCCTACAACATGATTATCTGTAAATTTTAGTATACCATACAAATGGTACAATGACCGCTATTCTCTCAACAGCCCCAACAACACCTCATTCCTGTAACAACATTTCTTTAAGACAAACATCTCATACAACTTGATTATTTGTAGAGTATACTACACCAATTATATACAGTTCTCTAACCAGCTCTAACTTTACCTCTGTCCGATGGATTGCAAAGGTTCGGCTCCAATATGTCACTTGCGAAACGTTTCTTATTGAATAATGATGTAGGTAAAGTACACAACTTTTAAAGTCAGTACTTCTATTGAACTTCTATGTTTCTTTATCAACCTTTCTACAAAACTATCTTCGTCTAAGTGTTCTACATGTACATTCCAACTGTTTCCCACACTCTCTTACTCAGTTCTACTCGATCCTCCACTTCTGATTCAATCACATCATCATTTCTTTAGTTTACTTTTTACGATTCCTTCAAATTCATATGTTACACTTCTGGTTCACCTTGAGCGAAAAAACTCTTTTCCCATAAATTTTCACACATTAACTTCCCTATTTTTATCATGCTTCTACCTCATGTAACATGTATCACTTTTTTTAAAAGTATGTCTTTCATTACCCTCCTACTAACACTTTCTTCTTTTATAACGAAATATTAAAAGAAAAACAACTTTATAATACAATTTTTATTTTATTATGCTTTTTACATTAAAAGTTAAATTGTTCATTTACAAGTCTTTTTAACTCTGCCATTTTATTTTCCATCTCTTCTACCCGCTTCCGATTTTCCACCATCCATCTACTACCGTTTTCCAAATTTCTTTTCATGTCCTCCAAATCCTTTTCTTTCTTGTGAATTTGTTCTATCAAAGAAGCATTCTTCATATCCTGTTCCTTCATTTCGGCCTCCCTTTTCAGTTTTTCTCGGTGTATAGCCTTCGTCGCTTCTCGTAATTGTTCTACTACCTTTGGGTTTTCAAACGTTCCACCCGACATCTTTCTATTGTACGTTCGCTTTTTCGGTTTCATTATTATACCTTTACTACCTCCTGATGTTGTTCGCGATGTGCTTGCCACATGCACTATCGCTGTTTCGCTGACTTCATTCCCATTACCTACAGCTGTTGTCATCGATTTCTCGTTGTTAAAGAACTCGTCCAACACCGCTGTCAGATCAGACTCTTCCAGATTATACATTGGTATTTCACCAGTAACACTTTGTACCTGCTCTGCCATCTTACTTTTATTCTTATTATTGTATATACCTCTCTCTACTACAATTTCTGAACTTATTACTCGTTTCCTCCTTAATTCTCTCTTAAATATCTTTTACCCCTCTCTTAATACTCCCACCGTTTCCATTTCTCCCACTCCTTCCAACTTCTGTACACTTTTATATCTACTACGCACACGGTCATCCTCAGTCTTTGTCCGTATCTATCCACAGCTACTAACCGATATGATTCGTTGCCCGGACTGCGATATTTCGTTTACGCGATCTGACAATTTAAACAGACATCGAAGAAGTTCCTGTCGTAAACGAGCACAGTGTGATCCTAAATCGTCTGTACCGACTAAAAAACTAAAGTTTGATACACCTTCTACCTCTTCTGACCGGTGGTGTGAAACCTGCAAAATTTATGTTCCTCACTCTTCGTACAACGGTCACCTACGCACCATACAACATAAGAAAAAGTGTTGCTCACCTCTCGAGGAGGGAATCAGTTTCCTTACCTCTGCCTTCGTTAACAGGATTGCTTCGTTTCGTATTACGTCTACGAAATACCATCTTTCGTATACCGACTTTTTCAGTGACATTCTCGACAAATGCTTGCGGGTAATACGTAATCAGATACATCTCCACGACGCGCTTAAAATAAATCTCGAAGTTTTCGGACGCTACGTGCACGAAACGAAACAGTTGATTGAAATTAAATCTTTCAACACTAATAATAAAGTTGTGACGCGATCGATCGATCTTTCCAATCTTCTACAAAATTTCTTCGATATCCTTGAGACCAAAGCGTCTGAGTTTCAAGAACGAGAGTCAGGTATGTAATAATTTTTTTAATATTTACATTTTTTTTGATTAGCAACGGTTTACATTTTCCCATCATCTTCAATTACGTTTCTTGTTTCTACAGGATGGAGTTTAGAAAGGGTTCTTTTCCTTGAAATCAACGTTAACAAGTACAATCCGCTGAGAGCGTCTTCTTACATCCCGTTACCTAGACAAATTCTACTAAAGAGGGCGGTTGTGAATGTGAAAAACGATGATCAAGCTTGCTTTGCGTGGGCAATAACGTCGGCTTTGTTCCCAGCACAAGCAAACCCGCACAGAACTACTTCTTACCCCCACTACTCTCGCACCTTGAACTACGAGGGTATTCAATTTCCTATGAAATTATCCGACATTCCCAAATTTGAATCGAAAAACCATTGCTCTGTGAATGTCTACGGGACTGAATCCGTTTTGAGAGATGGGAAGTGGATCTGGGAAACAGTTGGTCCCCTTTACTATTTACCCATCAAGCAAAGACTGCACTTCAATCTTTTGTTGCTCGACGATGATCGTGGAAATAATCATTACTGTTGGATTAAGGACATGTCTCGTTTACTTTCTCAACAACTTTCCAAAACAGGACATCGGAAATTCTTATGTGATGGCTGCTTACAGTATTTCTCCACAGTAGCCCACCTCCATCGTCATCAGCAATACGATTGTAACCATGTGTACAGTAGCCTTCCTACCGGTGATTGTAAAATGGATAAAATGGGTAGGTTGGTCCCGAATCATGTTTTGAAATTTGATAATTATCAGAAAAGGATCAAAGTACCCTTTGTTGTTTATACCGATTTTGAAACAGTATTGCAACCCATTCATACATGTTTTCCTGATCCTAATAAAACGTCTACGACATCTACCAACAAACATCAGCCCCATTCGTTTGCTTACTTGATTAAATGCTCTTTCGATGATTCCCTCTCCAAATTCAGATCGTATCGGGGGCCTGACTGCGCTAACCAATTTGTTGGACGATGATGTTAGGGTGCGTGATCATTGTCATTTAACCGGTAAAGTGCGATTAGGGGCCGCTCACTCCAGATGTTAATTTGAATTATAAACTACCCAACTTTGTACCAGTTTTTTTCCACAATCTTTCCGGTTACGATTGTCACTTATTTTAAAAGAAATGGCTGTGAATGATGTTAAATTCACTGTCATAGCTCAAAATAAAGAAAAATACATTTCCTTTACCGAAATTATTACGAGTTGATACGGTCCGAAATGACTTGGATAACTCAGCTCAAAATGTGTTTGTGAAGATTAGATTTCTCGATTCCTTTCGTTTCATGGCTTCTTCCCTTGATAGGCTGTCGGAAGAACTCGATTCTGATCAATGTGTACAAGTAAAAAAGTATTTTCCAGATCCTCGACATTTCCAACTTGTGCGAAGAAAAGGTGTTTTCCCTTATTCATACGTGGATGATATTTCTAAGCTTGATCAAACAACGTTTCCACAGAAAGACGATTTTTTCGATAACTCACTTCCCTCCCAATTTCCGATGAGGACTACGAAAGAGCTAAAACTGTTTGGAACGCTTTCTCTTGTTCAACTCTCGGAGAATACTCTGACCTGTACTTAAAAACAGATGTTCTGTTATTAGCAGATGTTTTCGAGAATTTCCGAACAATTTGTATTACCACTTATGACTTGGATCCAGCTCAGTATTACACCGCACCAGGGCTTGCATGGGATAGCATGTTAAAATTCACTCGTATTAATTTAGAACTTCTAACCGATATCGATATGTTAAAATTTTTTCAAAAAGGTGTACGTGGAGGTATAAGTCAATGCGTTCAAAGAATGCATTTCGCTAACAATCCACACCTCCCACATTATAACACCTCCGTTCCTACTTCTTATATTATGTATTTGGATGCTACTAATTTGTATGGACATAGTATGAGTCAACCCCTTCCTGTTTCCCACTTTCGTTGGCTAAACGAGACCGAAATTGATGAATTGAATGTTCTGTCTTTAGATGCTTCTTCTGAATACGGTTACGTACTTGAAGTCGATGTTGAATATCCCCAACACCTCCATGATTTACATGCTGATCTCCCTTTTTTAGTTGAAAATATTATTTCTCCTGCTAATATCAATGGTAGAGTTAAAAAACTGATACCAAACCTTATGAATAAAACAAAATATATTGTTCATTATCTAACGCTCAAACAAGCCCTTTGCAATGGACTAAAACTACTCAAAATTCATAGAGTTATTGAGTTTAAACAATCAGCCTGGCTCAAACCTTTCATCGATTTAAATACTCGGAAACGTAATATGTCTGAAAATAAATTTGGGAAATCTTTCTTCAAATTAATGAATAACAGTGCTTTCGGAAAGACGATGGAGAACGTTGATAAACGAGTCGATGTGAAATTAGTAACTCATTGGCAAAATTCGGGTCGCTTCCTTGGTGCTGAGACGTTAATAGCTAAACCTAATTTCAAAAATTCTAAGATTTTCACTCCCAACTTTGTAGCTATTCAGATGAACAAATTACGTATTGTTTACGACAAACCTCTCTATATTGGTTTTACCATTTTGGATTTATTAAAAGTTGTTATGTATGACTTCTACTACAGCTTTCTGAAACTAAAATATCACCAAAATATTTCTTTGATGTATATGGATACAGATTCTTTCATTTTTAAAGTGTTCACTGACTTTTACCGCGATATTGTTGAAAATATTAATTACTTTGATACTTCCAATTATCCTCGCGATAATAGTTTCAATATTCCCATTACCACATCCGTTATCGGTAAATTCAAAGATGAGTTTCCGAATAATCCTATTAAAGCATTCTACTGAACCGGAGCTAAAGCGTATTGTGTTGAAGCGGTTGACCAAATTGTTAAGAAAGCTAAAGGTGTTAAGAAAAACGTTATTAAATTACATCTGGGAGTTGATGATTATCTTCGCGTTATTAGGGACAATTCCACCATTATAAAATGTATGAATGTTTTTGTTTCTGACCTCCATACTATGTACACCCAAATGAAAACTAAAGTAGCTCTCTGCCCTAAAGATGATAAACGTTTCTTAATTCCCAAAACAACTAATACGCTTCGTTGGGGACATTATAATATAAAAAACTCGGAAAATTCCATTTCAAAGTTAAACAGTCACATCGATCAATGAGTTCAAAATTTTAATCTACCTCATAAAAACAATTTAACGGTTGGAGAATATTTTATTCAAAAACTTTTCGAGGCTTCTTCACTTCCACAAGAATCTATTGATACTATTTACGAACAACTTATGTAATAAACACTTGTATCTATATGTGAATAATGCTCCAATGTTATATTTTAAAACTTTATTATTGATTTTATACACTTCTCTATGTAAATAAATAAACGTTATAACACAGGTTTGTTGTTTTGTTATGTTTTTTTCCAAAACATATAAAGAAAACGTTAAATGTTTCTGCAGTTACAATTTATTATGTTAATAACAGTAACAATGAATAAACTTTTTTATAATCATCAATATTAGTGGATGGCCATTTGCCTGAGTCAGGACCATTTCGCCAACCTGGAACCTTTTCCGTTCCTTCTCGCAAAATGTTTTCTTCTATCCATCGCAACACTGTCTGATGACGACTGTTAATGGTTGGACTTAAAGTATATGGAAGCTTGAACAAGTTGATTAACTTAATAAACTTTTCCAAATATTTCGGTTGTGCATAGTATACTACATCAATTACTAAATCATCTACACACTTCAATAATGGTGTATACGCGTTCTTTATATTAATGATGGAGAATTTTTTGTTCCTGACTAGAACTGACCCGTTTGTTGACATTTCCTTTAGAAAACATATATCATTTCGTGTGTAATTATAATTTGTTTAATTTAAAATCCCTTGTACATCATCAACAGTAATCTCCACTTTTTCACCACAAGCTTTTAAAAATCGTTAACGAAGGTGTCGCACAGTTGTTTTCTTTCCAATATGAAATACAAAATATCAAACGATGTATCTTGTGGTAATGTTAACCATTTAAATACTTCTTTTGGTACTTCAACTCCAAACTTCGAACACACCACTTTTACTCTTTCTAAATCAATAGATAGTATTGCTCTTCGCAAATTCGTAATGAGGACTTGTCTTTCTGCTTGATACAACTCGTAGGATAAGGAATCCATTTTTATGAAAATTCGATTTCTATATCGTCTGGATCGCTCTCCTCGTTTACTAAATAGCCTGTTATTACAAGTTTATCGTATCCACCTTTCAACTCAAACTCTTGCACCACGTTATCTAACTCTGATGCAATCAAATGTTTTCTCTCAGATAAGAAACCGTCTTTGAAAAATTTCACTTCAATTACATAACTTTCAACCATTACTACTACGTCTTTTACTTTCAATGCAATGACTAACGATTACAACTGACTTCACTCGCCACGTTTAATCTTATTTATAATTATAATTTTTTGGGGGAGGGGGTACACAAAATTGTAACCATGTTATCATTTATGAATACAAATGACTACATCTCACAAAACGTTTTTTTTTATGGATCCAACTGTTATGAGATGTGTCAAGCCCTAACCATTTCACGTAAACCATATCACCTCTACGTCGTAGGACCCGCTCCACCAAAAACACGTCTGGATGAGTAGCTTTCTGTAATTCCATACCATAAAATCCTCCTTTTATGTCTTCCCCATTATCATCTTTTAAATAATACATAATTGGATCGGATAATTTTATACGGCTTATTGTAAATAGTTCGTTGGACCAATTTGGTGTATAACCTTTCCTAAACAATTCACGATATTTACTTATTCGCACCCGATCTCCCACTTTAAACAGAAGTTTTCGTAAATCCATCTTTTTTGGGTTGTTGTAAGTAGTTATTGTTGAGGGGTTCTGCAAGCAAGTACTGTTATTTCTATTGCTGTTTCTGTCTAGCGTTAGTTTGCCATATAAATCTATTCTTCTCGCACCTATTGGCGAAAAGTTGTATGCTACTGCTAGCATGAACCGTTATCCTTTCCATGTCTTGTACGTCGACATACATACACACACACATAGGTAGAGTAGTAGTAGTAGCAGTAGCAAGGAATGAAGGAACGAAGGAGGGAAGGAGTGAGTGTTTTTTTTTCTGTGGTTGGAATACGTGAAGTTCGTTGGTCTCATGCTGTTTCTTTGTAACGTTAGCCTGTAGAGCGCAAAAGGTGTATGATGGTTGTTGTCGGACCACGTGGGCCACTGTCTGAAAACGACATGATGACAACGACCGACGACGAGGACGACGAGGACGAGGACGAGACGATGACGACGACGACGACGACGACATAGCAAGGAACAGGTAACTAATTACCTCATTAAGTAGACGTACATTTATAGATAACATAGATAGGTAGTTATTTTGCCGACATGTGTTAATTGTTTTTCCGGTTCGGCCACCGCTACCGCCGTGCATGGAATTATGCAAACATAACAATAAATAAGTATTTTTCTAACCATGGGCCGCACACGCTGTCCATGCTAAACAAGTGCGTGCATGAGATTAGGTAATTGGTTCGTTATGAATACCACTGTTAAATTACAACATTATTAGATGGAATCCAATTGTTGTGAGATTTATTCATTTAGCTCAAATTCTTTTCTTTTCCAAGAAGGTATTTAAATAGTAATAACAATGCTAATGATTTATTAAAATATGTAAGTACACGAATGGAATTATGTTTATTGTTCTCCATATTATAGACTTTCTAATGGTAAAAGAAAATTGAAACTCTGACTTGTGATTTAAAATAGAAGTCCACACAAACAAACAAATGTTATTTCATACAGTAATTCTTACAATAAATCTAGACATTAAAAACGATTTCTGTATGTATAGCATATTATTATCCTTAACTATCAATCACTTATGTTGAAGTCTGCAGCCAAATAATCCAAAGATAGAACAATCCAATCATCAAAACAATAACAATAAATTGAGGTTAGACTGGGTAAGAGCGTTTCACATTTTTGACGTCAAGTTTACGCCTATCAAATTTCCCGTCAGGGACCTCTTGCCAAGGTTTCCATGACAGTTTTTCTAAAAAGAATTAAACTAGTTAAAAAGTTAAATAAAAAAATATATATTTAAAATGTTTCTACATACCTAACCATCTGGTTGTCCAAGGAATAAACCCAGGAAGTCTTTCAATTATGAAATAATATATGTCCTCGGACAAGACGTGGGCATACTTATTATAATTATTCTAAAAAGAATTGAACTAGTTAAAAGGGTTAAATAAAGAAATATATATATATAATGTTTCTACATACCTAACCATATGGTTGCCCAAAGAATAAATCACGGAGACCTTTCCACCATAAAATATGCCCTCGGACAATCCGTGGGCATACTTATTATAATTACTCTAAAAAGAATTAAACTAGTTAAATGGGTTAAATAGAAAAAAAATATATATATATATATATAATGTTTCTACATACCCAGCCATATGGTTGCCCAAGGAATAAATCCCGGAGGCCTTTCCACTGTAAAATATGCCCTCGGACAAGCCGTGGGCATACTTATTAGCCCCAAATATATCGCTTCCGGAGGAGGACTATGGCATAACACCATATATCTATCTATGTCCTTAAAAATAACAAAAATAAATTATGAAATGTAAATATGAATGTAATTTACTTCCAACTCCGGAAGGTTTAATTCCGCTACCACCGAGATAATGGCACGTTTCTCTGAAAATAAATAAAATTAATAGCACACACTATAAAAAGTCTTTCGTTCGCACACAAAACTTACCAGTTTCGTTCATGGTGAATGTGACTGTAAAATACGAAAGTTGTTGTACTTATATGAGTTAGTAATTTTTATTTATATTTATTTTATTATTCAAGTATACGAGGGATACCCGTTCTGCAGAAAACAGGATGTTTATTGCTTCTTTATACTTTAATACATGATAAAATGCAATTTCAATTAAAAAGATTAATTACCTACTTACAGCAAGATGTCAGTGACTGATACTTAGTAGTATACAAGTTTGAAACCAGTATTAATTAACCAAATGCATGAGAAAATGTTATAATGACAAAGATATATAACCTACCTATACGAGGTTGTTAGTGGCTGGTAATATATTTCAATACTTAGTAGCATACAAGATTGAAAGAAGTTTTAATTAAGCAAATGCATGAGAAAACGTTATAATTGGCAGGATGTAATTTTAATGAAAAATATATATCACTTACCTATTTGAGGTTGTTAGTGACTGGTAATATTTTTCTATAATTAGTAGCATACAAGACTGAAACAAATTTTAATTAACCAAATGCATGAGAAAATGTCATAGTTGTGTATATAATCTGCGTTTGCTTACCTGTAGACAATGCTCCCTTCACCAACAATATTATACATAGTATACGTATGATGTAGAGGTAGACGATGAATAAGTGGCATTGTCACTATCAATAATTATTTTAAAGTTTTTCTCTGTCGACATCACTTCAATGTTAAGTAGCCGGCACTCTTTTTTTAGAAACGATTGGAGTTCAAACGTTGACAAATGATTTTTCGGCATTTTCATTAGCCAAGGCCCTAACACTTCAACACGAAATTTATGTTTTTCCAATCCTCGCACGGTTAACGGAATAGTAAACTCATCCCGTATAATTTGTCTATAATAATTGTTAAAAGTTACTTCCAAACACAATGCACTTAAACTTTTTACTAAATAAACAGGTTTCTGATCTGAAGTTAAAATAATTCTATATGAATTTTCATTAGGAATATCGTTTAAAGTATAAATCTTCGAACGATACATGTTATTTAAAAAACAATTAGTATAATGATTAGAAGGACTAAATTTGGAAAAATAAGTTTTACAGTTCATTAATTGTCTATCTTTTACAAAAAATAATTGTCTAATTTTGGAATCAAAGCCATTTCTGATAGGGATGAGTTGACAAACGCGATTAACTGTTAGGTAAATGTACGGAATATACTTTCCACTACCAGCAGAAACTATTACCAACACCATCAGTACCACCACCATCATTATCCTAACCAATAGCATATAAGTTTTCTTTCATTAAATGCAAATATTAGTTGAAGAGGGAGAACAGTTATAAATAATGTTGCAAACACCAAAGTCATTTATTTAGAAATCAAAGTATTTCAACTGAAGTTTAGCCTTTTTAAAGTCTTATTTTATTATTATTTAACTATGGATTTCCTAAAACAACTGAATGCAGCCGGTTCTCTAGAATTTAAACAAACAGTGTCATTAAAATCCTTAACAATTGGTAAAGTGTATCCAATTCTAAGAGTGTTTAGTGTCCAAACCAGATTTGGTCGACAGGTGAAGGTCGACCTAGGAGAGTTTGAGTGTTTTTTGCCTCAACGATTGACAAACATGATACCTGACGATAAATTTGGCGAATTCGCGGACACAGGCCTTATTTTCAAAGGTGTGAAAAAACTATCAAATGGGGCAGAAACATGTGACATTAGTATAGAGAAACTTAAGTAAGACATTTTAAAGTCATTTTTCGTTAAGTAGGTAGTGTTTAGTCCAGTATTCTTTATATATGTGAGTGTGTTAGTAAAATTATTCAACGAACTATACATGGCTTTAAATATTTAAGTGAACAATTACATTCCTTTTTTTAATAAGAAGTATACTTCCGTATATATGCGTGACGTGTTAGTAAAAAATAACTTGCTATAAATACATAGGTTTCAACATTTGAATGAACAATTAGTTTCGCTACCGAGTACTAGCAACAGTATGATGGAACCTCCAGCAAAAAGAATTAAGCTGACAACATGTGATATTTGCAAATGTACACTTCAATCCATAAATTATTCTGCACACCTTAAATCTATTAACCACAAAAATAAATGTTTGGAACATGATGCTACTCTTGGTTCTAATGTGCATAAGGTATCGTCAGCATTCGATCGAAAAGTGATTTCCTATCGTTTGATGCCTAATACAAAATTTGCCAATCTACCTATAAACGATTATAGTAACTTATTATTAGAATACTTCATTGATAACATACGGAATGAAATCATGACCATTGTAACCAAAACACTTAAGGATTTTACCATACTGAAAGTAAATTTTGAACTTTATGGAAGTTTTCTGAAGCCTGCAGCAGTAAATTCAGATGAAGATCGAGAACCTATCTTGGAAGTAAAATCTTTTCTGGTACCATACCAAGTTGTAGATAAATCTGTCAACATTAATGAAATAATTGAAAATTTAACTACAAATCTAAAGAAAAAGCTTGAGGAATTTCAGGTAAATCAAAACTAGTCTAGTTTAATAATAATCATACTATTAATATGCTTACGTTTGTTTTAAGGAACGTGATAGTGGATACACCCTTCAGGAACTTTTATTTTTGGAAGTCAATTTGGTGAAATACAATCCGCTGAAAGGTTCCACCTATGTAAAACTTCCGTTGGACATTGAGCGCAAAAAGGCTGTTATTAACGTTAAAAATGATGATAATATGTGTTTCGTCTGGGCAGTTCTTTCCGCTCTATACCCCGCCAGATATCGTGTAAATCAAGTATCAAGTTATATGAAATATCTTTCAAAGCTAAATTTAACAGGTATGACCTTTCCAATGATTTTATCTAACATTAAGTTGTTTGAAAAATTGAATCCTAATATAAAAAACAAAAAGAAAAAACAATAATTGTAGGACCATATTATTTTTCTCAATGTAGAAAATTAAACCACATTAACTTATTATACCTCGAAGAGGAAAATAAACAACATTACTGTTATATAAAAAATTTAAGTCGTCTTATTTCAAAGCAGTTAAGTAAGAGAAAAACTGCTAAATATATTTGTGATGGTTGCTTGCAATATTTTGGTAGTGAAAAGCTTTTAGCTGATCATATGCGTCAGGACTGTGCGAAATGTGTAACCATTTTACCTTCAGTTGGAAATAATATTTTAAAATTTAAACAAATAGAAAAGCAAATTAAAGTTCCTTTTGTTATATATGCCGATTTTGAATCTTTGCTAGTTCCAATTCAATCTTCAGAATCGATGAATACTAAAACAGTATCTACCCATATTCATAAGCCATTTAGTTTTGCCTTTTACGTTAAATGTTGTTATGATGATTCACTTTCGAAATTTTATTCGCTTCGTGGAGAAAATTGTGCAAAAGTTTTCTGTAATATTATTATTATTATTATTATTATTATTATTATTATTATTATTATTATTATTATTACAGGCGGTGGCCTTTTATACATAAATTGAAAATCACAATAAAATAATACAAATTCTCATAAACAAATTAACATTTTCGTAAAATTAACAAATTCAATAATCGGAAAACTGAATCAACACTTTCAAACTAATTAGTTTCACAATACAAATGCAGACATTGCTCGATTGGCTCCCAAAAAAGCATTTACAAAGAAAACATTTAATGTTAAAAAATATGGGACCTCCAAAATTTTAACAGTCTCCCCAACTAGCATATACCCAAGTAATCAGTTAAACCAAATCTAAACCCCTCTCACGTAACATTCTCTTAAAGGTTGTAACGTTTTTTTCTATGAAAAATCCCGTTACTGAAGTTTTATTTATTTCGATTCACTTTGTGTTTGTCTTGGTTCAGTTTTGTTGATTATTTCTTAATGTTGATCGACCTTCCGTCTTATCATCAAGGCTAACAACCTTCGCGCAGGACTAGGCGATCGATGGAGGGATCGATGAAATTTTCCGGTCGGTGCTCGAGGTCTTTTTCCTCGATCCTCGACACTGACGTGACGGGTGTGTGTGTTTTTCTCTTGGTGATCTGTGCTTGGTTTTGCGTGAGAGTTTTTTTTTTTGATCCACTTACCTTTGCATTTTAATAGTTCATGTAAAATTCATTTAAATTAATTATTTCTTTTAAAAATTTTTATATTCACTCAATATTCATTTTTTGATGTAACTTTGATTAATTTTTTTTTACAAAATTTTCCTTATTACCACGTGGTCTCTTTTTTAAATATCTTACAGTATATTTGTAATCGTTTGGGCCTTTGTGGCCAATTTTAAATCTTTTCATTTAATTAATTTTTCTCACTTTTTAATTTATATATTTTTATTAGTCAAAATTTTTTTATGGTATCTGGGGTGTATCTTGAGTGCATGTTGGTTTAACGACGGACACCCCTACTCCTCCCCTTTTATCCGTTTTTTTTTTTAAGCATCTTCAATGCGAACAACTTTTCAACATTTGATTAATATTTTTTAGTTTTAGGAAATTTTTTTTAGCACTTATTTGTGCCCTTATTTGTCAGCCCATTGAAATTTTCTTAGAATAGGTTCCAGTTGGATTAGGGGGCTGGGATTAAAGGGTAGGGGTGAAGACTTCCTGAAAACTATTTTACAAACGCAAATAGACAAAGCTCTGGTGTCCAACTAATCTCAATAACCTGTTAGAGGCCGATAAATTCCTGCAGGCGGCCCCCTGAAGATTAAAAGGTTGCTCCAAGAAGCTATTTCGCTGTTATCCTCTTGCCTCACAACACAGCACAAGAAGTCCCCGATTATACCCTGAAACCAGCTTCCAGTCCCTACAGTGGAGCAGGGAACCTTTCTTTTTGGTGGGCTACATATGTTGTCGTAAGTTATGTTGTTATTTTGTTGTGTGTAATTCTTTGTTAATATACTCTTCAAGTTTTTTTTGTTTTTTTTAAGAGAGCTTCGAGCTCTCTTGACTCTCAGGATTCTGCAGGAACCACCGATGCACTACCCGGTGCCCAAGAAATTTGTCGTTTCATTTATTCTTTTCTTTGTTTGACAAAGTGGCGCCCGAGCACGTTTTCTTATTAATATTTCATGTTAATTAAATTAATTTAAAACAAACTATTAATAACTTCAAAACCCAAGTAATAGTTTTGTTAAATTGGCGCGGCACGAGCAGGGACCTGAAGAATCCTGATTGCAATTTTTTCTTGTATTTATTGTAACTGGTAAACAAAATTTTTTTTGTGATTAAATTTATATTTTGTAAATTATTTTTGCATTTACTGCATTTAACCTTCTGTAATTTATCTCTGAGATCTGTTTTGTAAAAGTTTGAAAAACATTGTCTGTTTACTTGTTTAATATCTTTCAAATTTGTTTGTACAGTTTCAAACTTGTGTAAAATTTTAGGTACTTGTTTTGCATTATGGATGTATTCTCTATTAATCCTCTGGTGATTGACTTATCCTTCCTGATGATGACGTATTAGACGAAATTACAGTGAGTGACTTGGAAAACTTGGATGTTTATCGTGAGTTTGACGAATTCCTACAGTATGTAAGTGATTACAGATACCATACGAAATCATACATTAATTGAGTTAACTTTTGTTAAATTTATTTGTCTTTGAAATTGAGTACAATTGCTTGGAAAAGAGAGCCAAGAGGTTTTTTTCATGTAAATTCAAGCCAAGTAAAATTGGCAAGTTATTTCGTAATTTGAGTATTTTACATGCTGAGTTGCATTTCAAAAAGATTATGTTAACTATTGATTGTAATTCAATTGCTCACTACCTTTTTTGTCTATTAGTATATTAAATAGTCGACTAATTGATACGTCATCGCTTGTACTTCCTGTTAATTCTTCTTTATTGGTTAAGGTCGTGTCTACTCCACGTATAATTTCTGCTCCAGGTTCCAGGAATGATGTTACTGTATTAGGGAATAATGTTGGTTTAAGAAACCTAGGATTTTAAAATTTTCTGGACAATTTTTTGGTACATTCATTTTCGTTCAGATAACGAGACTTGTTCGGTTAAATCTGCTGATCCAGACGTCGCTGTAGTTCACGATCCAATAAATCTCTTTTCTTTTGGAGCAGCTCCTCTTCGTGTTTGTTTTCATACATTAGTTGTGTCAGTGCCAAGGACTGTTGTTCTATCTCTTTCTTCTTCGTTTCTCACACCTTGAGTGAGGGGTGCTATCAGCTCTCACTACATGTATGATGTTGGTCAGGAGTCCCTCTGTTCCCTTTTTAGACTCTTGTTTGCTTCATGCATGTGAGTAAATTCCAACCCTTTGTCTCCAACATGATTCCAGTCATTTTTACCTTTTCTCGTGCTTTCCTTTGGTAGTGCATCTGTGAGTGCATGGGACAACCCCATCGCGAGTTTTTTTAGGGGCATGAATCGGCCAAAGGTTTTGGGTTCGTAGCGTATGCGTGCCTTAGGGGTAATCGGGCTCACAACCAGAGTGAATGAGGTTCTGTCTCCCCTTCGAAGAGTTTCCCTTGTGTATGCGTATCTTACTTCCTTTCGTATTCATTATCATATTTTTCGATTCATAATTTACCTATAACAATTCCTGGCTTCATTTCCCAAGTTCACCTCTGGAATTTACTACGTTTCACTTTCGTTTTTCGCCTCCTCAATCCTAATACTTTCAGGTCATTTTACTTCGGGCTGGAACCCCAACTGTACACTTTTTTACTGTTATTTGGCATTTCGTAGGAAATGGATATCAGTTTTTCAGGTCTTTCTTTCTTTCTTGCTTATGTTCCCGTGGGGTCTTACCGTCCCTTTTCAGTCATGTAGTACCTGACTGCATACTGGAATAAAAGAAAAATTTTTCTGTATTTATTTTTGGCCATTCCCTTTTGTTGTTGTTTTCTTTTTACTGTTCTCTATGTAGCTCTACAAATGTCCTCTTTTGGCTCATGAAAGCCACTCCTATTTTACGTATGGCTTTTAGCCAATTAATTATTTATTTTTTCGTTTTTTAAGAATTCTATGAATTCCATTTTGGATTAAGTTTCGTTTTATTCCCGAGTAGGTAAGTTTTTAGTTTACGTTTTCGACTTAAGTCGGGTTGGTTCCACCGTTAAGTTTCATTCTAGCTTAGAATGCATTTTTTACAGCTAGGAATGTTGATTTAAGTTTTTGAATTTTATTTTCACTTTCAAGTGATTTTTTTTTGTTTTTTTTGTTGGTGCTCGATGCACATGCCTTTTGAGTTTAGTCTACTGATTTCGATTTTTTCTAGTTGATACCTTTTATGAGTATTGGATGGTCTATGAGTGCGATGTTTATGAGATGTGATTTGGTATTGCGTTTTGGTTTGCAGATAGCTGCAGTTTAGATTCCTGCACTTGTCTTGGTGCAGTTTAGATTTTTTTGCATTTGTTTCAGTGCAGTTTAGATTTTTGCACGTTTTCGTGCAGGTGATTTGTTGTTGCACACTATTGGTGCAGTTTAGATGCATTTTCCCTATGCAGGGTGGTTTCTTATGCAGTTTTGATGCAGTTGTGCATTGCGCATGTTTGAGTGCAGTTTTGATGCAGTTGTGCATTTTTGATGCATTTTTTTGTGCGTGTTGGTTTTGCATATGATGCGTTGCAGTGTTTGACTGCAGTTAGGTTTTTTGCTCAATAGTGAGTGCTATGGTTTCCGGATGCGAAATGTATCTGCGTTTTCAGGTTTGAGTCCTGATATAGTGTAAGGCCTTTTGTTGGTGCGTTTGCGTTTTGCATTTTAGATGCAGTTTTGGGCTTTAGGCCTATTGTTAGTGTTTGAGTATTGCATTTTAGATGTGGTTTAGGGCTTTAGGCCTTAGTGTTTGAGTTTTGCATTTTAGATGCAGTTTTGGGCTTTAGGCCTTTTGTTGATGGCTTTGCGTTTTGCATTTTAGATGCAGCTTTGGGCTTTGGGCCTGTCTTTGGCGATTATGAGTTTTGCATTTTAGATGCAGTGTTGGGCTGTGGGCCTATTTCTGATGTTTTAGAATTTTGCATTTTAGATGCAGTGTTGGGCTGTAGGCCTATTTCTGGTGTTTCTGAGTTTTGCATTTTAGATGCGGTGTAGATTGCGATTTTTTTATGCTGAAAGAGCGAAGTTTTGAGAGTGCTGTTTGCACATGAGATTTGCCTATGTGATTTTCGTAGTGTGATTTAGAGGTGATTAATCTCTTGAGTTTGTTTGCCTGGGTATGGTACCCAATTTGCCGTGTGCAAAAATTATTTCGTGCGCTGGCTATAATTAACCCTTACGTCTGCTATAGGCGCTTACATAGTAAGTGCAGAATATTGAATGCCGTTCTTTTTAATTTATTTTCGTTTGCCTTGGGCGCTTGATTATAAGTGCTATGCATTTTAAATGGAGTTTTAGTTTTCGTTTTCCAATGCAGTAGCATTGTCTGGTCGAGTTGACCAATAATTTTCGTTTAGTTAGGCAATTAGCCTCCATTTTTTATATTTAGTAATTGTCTGTTTGAGTTTAAGTTCCTCGATTTTTTTGGATTAGATTCGTATTAGATTTTTGGTTCCTTTGCTTAGCTCGCGTACCCTTATTATGTTTTTCGTTTTTGATTTCTGGTGAGCTGGCTGTCAGTCCTCTTTTTCCTGGTAATAGGGGTTTGTAACGTTTTTTTCTATGAAAAATCCCGTTACTGAAGTTTTATTTATTTCGATTCACTTTGTGTTTGTCTTGGTTCAGTTTTGTTGATTATTTCTTAATGTTGATCGACCTTCCGTCTTATCATCAAGGCTAACAACCTTCGCGCAGGACTAGGCGATCGATGGAGGGATCGATGAAATTTTCCGGTCGGTGCTCGAGGTCTTTTTCCTCGATCCTCGACACTGACGTGACGGGTGTGTGTGTTTTTCTCTTGGTGATCTGTGCTTGGTTTTGCGTGAGAGTTTTTTTTTTTGATCCACTTACCTTTGCATTTTAATAGTTCATGTAAAATTCATTTAAATTAATTATTTCTTTTAAAAATTTTTATATTCACTCAATATTCATTTTTTGATGTAACTTTGATTAATTTTTTTTTACAAAATTTTCCTTATTACCACGTGGTCTCTTTTTTAAATATCTTACAGTATATTTGTAATCGTTTGGGCCTTTGTGGCCAATTTTAAATCTTTTCATTTAATTAATTTTTCTCACTTTTTAATTTATATATTTTTATTAGTCAAAATTTTTTTATGGTATCTGGGGTGTATCTTGAGTGCATGTTGGTTTAACGACGGACACCCCTACTCCTCCCCTTTTATCCGTTTTTTTTTTAAGCATCTTCAATGCGAACAACTTTTCAACATTTGATTAATATTTTTTAGTTTTAGGAAATTTTTTTTAGCACTTATTTGTGCCCTTATTTGTCAGCCCATTGAAATTTTCTTAGAATAGGTTCCAGTTGGATTAGGGGGCTGGGATTAAAGGGTAGGGGTGAAGACTTCCTGAAAACTATTTTACAAACGCAAATAGACAAAGCTCTGGTGTCCAACTAATCTCAATAACCTGTTAGAGGCCGATAAATTCCTGCAGGCGGCCCCCTGAAGATTAAAAGGTTGCTCCAAGAAGCTATTTCGCTGTTATCCTCTTGCCTCACAACACAGCACAAGAAGTCCCCGATTATACCCTGAAACCAGCTTCCAGTCCCTACAGTGGAGCAGGGAACCTTTCTTTTTGGTGGGCTACATATGTTGTCGTAAGTTATGTTGTTATTTTGTTGTGTGTAATTCTTTGTTAATATACTCTTCAAGTTTTTTTTGTTTTTTTTAAGAGAGCTTCGAGCTCTCTTGACTCTCAGGATTCTGCAGGAACCACCGATGCACTACCCGGTGCCCAAGAAATTTGTCGTTTCATTTATTCTTTTCTTTGTTTGACAAAGTGGCGCCCGAGCACGTTTTCTTATTAATATTTCATGTTAATTAAATTAATTTAAAACAAACTATTAATAACTTCAAAACCCAAGTAATAGTTTTGTTAAAAGGTAGAGATTCGGCAGTTATGTAGCCATTCATTTATATCGAGGTTCAGACTGTTAAATTCCTGACACAGCCTATTAACAATAGATCTATGACACAAGGTAACAGAGCGGAGGTTATAAACAAATTTCATCCTAGTGTCTCGTATATTTCTAGCTGGAGTTCTCATTCTAAACCTCGCTCGTAGACAATCTTCATTAATAAGGCCATTGAGCAATTTGTAGAGAAACATCATGTCATTATACACAAAACAGGATTTTATCGAACAAATTTTTAAATTATTCATTATTTCACCATAGTCATGATTTTTTAATCCCATAGGTTTACCAATTCTGGCTGACATTACACGTAGAAATTTGTGTTGTATGTTCTCCATTGGTCTCATAAGGGTATTAGTTTTTGGGAACCAAATACAAGATGCATATAATAAAATGGATTTGATATAAACATTGAACAACAAACAAACAGTTTGAGGTGACCTAAATGACCTGGTGTTCCTCAACACAAAGCCCAATGATCTAGAAGCCTTACTACAAATCATGTCTATGTGAGAATCAAACTGCAATCTGGTGTCAAACAAAACTCCAAGATCCTTAATAGTATCAACCCTGCTAATGGTCTCGCCACATATCTTATAAGGAAAATGTTGGTTATTGTAACGTGCCATCCTTTTATCAAAGGTAATTGTGAGACACTTTTCGAAATTCAAATTAAGATAGTTTTCATTAAACCAATTTACGGCTCGATCTAAATCTGTTTGTAGTTTTAAACAATCGTCTTGTGATTTAATAGTCATTGATAATTTGAAATCATCAGCATACATCTTTGGAATAGCAAATTTTATCACATCAAATAAATCATTTACAAAGATAATAAATAGAAGAGACCCACAATGTGAACCTTGAGGGACACCACTATTCACATCTAAGTACTTCGACGTAAACCCATTCACTTTAACCGCAATATGATAAAAAATGAAGCTTTACTTATATACCATACATACTTAAAAAATATCATCCCTCTAAAAGAATTAGCTGATGAGGATTTGCAAAATTTCGCATCGGCAACAAACTGTTATTTATGCAATGGAGATTTAGGTTCAGATAAAATTAAAGATCACTGTCACCTCAGCGGCAACTATAGAGGCTGTTGTCATAATTCCTGTAATTTAAAAGTAAAAACGGTAAACTTTATCCCGGTTTTCTTTCATAATTTTAGTAATTATGATTGTCACCTTTTTATACGTGAGTTTGCAAAAGATGAAGAACCAAAGAATGTCATTCCGGTGAATAAAGAGAAGTATATTTCATTTACAAAGAAAATTTTAGTTGATAGAAAAAATAATGAGAACATTTACATAAGTTTACGTTTTGTAGATTCTTATCGATTTATGAATCGAAAATTGGAGACACTCGCCGCAAATTTATCGGATGAAAAAATTATAGAATTAAGAAAATTTTTTCCAAATCATGAAGAATTTAGATTAATGCGTCAAAAGGGTGTTTTCCCATGCAATTATTTAGATTCGCTGGAAAAATTAAATAACGATTGTTTACCGTCAAAGATAGATTTTTACGATACAATGCAAGATACTTCAATTTCTGATGAGGACTATCAAAGAGCAAACGATATTTGGCATAAATTTTCATGTAAAAATTTAGGTGAATACAGTGATCTTTATTTAAAAGTAGACGTAATGTTATTATGTGATGTTTTCGAAAATTTCCGAAATTTATGTTTGAATACATACCAATTAGATCCAGCCCATTTTTATAGTTTACCCGGCTTGTCATGGCAGGCAATGCTGAAATTTACTAATGTACAGTTGGAGTTGTTAACTGATTGTTCAATGATACACTTTTTCCAACGAAATATCCGAGGCGGTTATGCTGGAGTGGTTCAACGTTTCGCACAAGCCAATAATAAATATATTCCGTCTAAGTACAATAATTCACATACAACATCTTTCATAATGTATTGGGATGCGAATAATTTATATGGATATGCGCTTTCGGAAAAACTACCTATATCAGGATTTCGATGGCTTTCACAAAATGAAATCGATTCATTTAACCTGAATGAATATAATGATTCTGATGATCAAGGATATGTTTTGGAAGTCGATATTCATTATCCAAAACATTTGCATGATTCTCACAATGATTTTCCAATGTGTATTGAAAAAATGAAACCTCCAAATTCAAAATGTAAAAAATTATTGCAAACCTTTTTCGATAAGCAAAATTATGTTATTCATATCAAAACACTTAAGCAATGTATTAAAAATGGTTTAGAGTTATTGAAAATTCATAGAATCCTTACGTTCAAGCAATGTGCTTGGATGAAACCATTTATCGATTTTAATACTCGCCTAAGACAAAGTGCTGCAAACGCATTTGAAAAAGATATGTACAAATTAATAACTAATGCAAACTATGAAAAGTGTATCGAAAATATAGAAAAAAGGGTCAACGTTCATTTAGTCAATTCATGGGAAAATTTGGGTCATAAAAAAGGAGTTGAAAAGTTAGTTTCGAAACCAAATTTTCACAGTATATCAATTTTTGATGAAAATTTTGCAGCAGTACAATTGTTAAAGTCTCAAATCTATTATGATAAACCAATTTACGCTGGCTTTGCAGTACTGGAAATTGCTAAATTTGTAATGTTCGAATTTCACTATAACTTTATAAAAAAAAATATGGTTCTAAAGCATCACTTTTATATACAGATACTGATAGTTTGTTGTATTTCATAGAAACGGATAATGTTTATAACGATATGAAGAATAATTTACATAGATTTGATACTTCAAATTATTCTACCGATAATATTTTTGAAATTCCTTTGGTAAACAAAGCCATTCCAGCACTTATGAAAGACGAAGTTTGTGGTAAGATTATTTGGGAATTTGTTGGGCTAAAAGCTAAAATGTATGAAGTAAATATAGAAGGAAGTTTGGCAATGAAAAAGGCTAAAGGTGTTAAAAAGAATGTTATTAAGTCATTAACGGAAAAAGATTTTAAAAATGTATTAAATGAAAACGAGATAGTACTGAAGCGACAAAATGTATTTAGGTCTTTAAAACATATAATTTATTCTCAATGCATTAACTAAATAGCTTTGTCTGCGGATGACGATAAACGTTTCCATTTACCAGAAACGTACAAGACTTTAGCGTGGGGACACTACAAAATTACTTGTAATAATAATTTAAGTTAGGTTGTTTTAATGATTTATGTATTACAAACACCAATGTCATTTAATTATTTAAGTATTTTAATTTAAGTTTAGCCCTTTTAAAATAATTCAATACAGCCGGTTCGCTAGAGTTTAAACCAACAGTTCCATTAAATGTGTATCCTATTGTAAGAATGTTTTCTGTGCAAATATGATATGGTCGACAGGTGAAGGTCGATTTAGGATAATTTGAGTATTTACTACCACAAAGGTGAACCAACAAGTTTAAAAAAAATTCTGATAAGGACAGTTAGGTTATGTTAATTATTTTTGTAAACTACTCTAATGAAAAAATGACATTTAATATACTTGAATATACTAATCTAAAACACTTGGCTAGATGTGTTTTATTTGTATGTTAATGACCTTAAGGCCTAGGAGGAGGAGGAGGGGAAAAAGAGGAGTTTTTAGTTTTTACTTTAGAACCTAAAATGGCAGTTGTACAGTTAAAACCGGGAAATAAAATCAAAGTTCTTTCAGCATTTGAATTAATTCAACTGGCAAATGTTGTGCAAGCGACTGAGGATTGGCACAGCAGTATTGCAAATTTAGAAGAAAAATGGAGAACAAGCACTGACGTGTTTGATAGTGATTTGTTCAATATTGTAGCTTGTCCGCTATCTGAAATTTTAAATTATCCAAAAAACTGCGATTCTAATGGTAATAATGAAGAAATTTACCATACAGGAAAAGCGTTAGCGTTAGAAGTGCAGAAAAGAAGAGATATTTTTAAAGAACCGAAAAAAAGAAGAAAAGTAATTGAAAATGGGAGAAAAAAACAGGGAAATAGAAACGAGAAAGAATCTTATGCATTAATACCACCACCACCACTACCATTTTCACCGCCATCGCTGCAACCGCCTCCGCCTCCGCCTTCTACAGAGAAAAACGAACAATGCTGCTATCTATTTGATAATATTTATAAAGAATTGCAAATTAAAGATTTGTAGGATATTTTAAAATAAAGAAAATCTTATTTATATGAGTATTTTATTATTATTGTTATGCATACAAAAAAGTATTACATTAATTCTTGCAAAATATTGAAAACATTTTTAGTCATTAGAATAAATTGATGGTAATTTTGTAGAATCTAATCTTTTGTCATCATCATCATCATCTTGCCAACCTACTGGCAGTCCTTTTTTCGCTTTTTCTAAATTACCAACAAGCTACTGAAACACTGCTTTCTGTCTTCCATTATGCAATGGTTCAAATTTATAAACCAGTTTATTGGCATTCATAATTTGTATTATATAGTACAATAGTTTCGGTTGTGCATAATAAGCAGTTTCTAGTATGATATCATCCAAACATACTAATACATTTTTATAGTTTTTCTTAAGATTACTTATGGGAAATTTTTCTAAATTGCAAGGATTATAGTTTGAAAGGAGATCTTGAATAAAAAATATATCATTCGTGCACAAAGTCATCGTTTCCTTCATTTCAGTTAAAACACTCAATACATCGAATACACTTAAAAAGTTTAAATCACCTGGAACATTATTCAAAAAAGATTGTATAAAATCATCACATATAATTTGACGATGAAATAACAAATCCAGCAATGATAGAGATGGAACACTCTTTGTAATCCATGTGAAGGCTTCGAAGGGCACTTGAAATCCTAATTGCATAAAAATATTTTTGGCTATCTGTTCATTATTTTGAAGTAATGCATAGTAAAGTTCCTTTTTCAAAATATTAATTTTGCTTTCATAAGTTGTATAGGAAATTGGATCCATTCTTGTAGATAATTTTTAATTGTGGAAATAAATAAACTCGTCACTATCGCTACTGCTGCTGTTGCAATTATTAGCAGATGAATCAGTTGTGGCCAGATGATGATTGAAATAATTACCCAATATTTCTATTTGATCATATGCAGAGACATCAAATTTTTCAAAAACGTTTACTAAACCATTAGCTTCGAGCGTTTTGCTTACAATCAGCACACTATTTTTGGAAAACTTTATAGTAATATAGTAGTAACAATCAGACATGTTTTCTCGTCCAATGGTACAAACATACTAAACAATTCTATAATAGTTCTTTGACAGATTGAAGAGTAGATGGAGGAGAAGGAGAAGTGGACGTCATTAATTCGATTCATTGTTTAATTGTTCATTTTGTTTCCTATTACTAATAAAGTAGAAACGAGATGAAGTAAAAAATTATATTTTTAATCATTATCTATACATGTAAAGTCTTTTAATAACCAACTTCTTAGAACAAAAACGTTTTCTAATGCACAATTATAGTTCGAATTTTGGTGGTGGTGGTGGTAGATGCATAGTGATGTAGTAGCGACTTTATAATCTGCAAAGAGTTTTGTTAGAGATGGACATTTTAAATCTTCCAAGTTTATAATGTTCTGTAGATAGGGAAATTCTTGTGATAACCATCTTCGTTTCTCCAAGCCTTTGACATAAATAGTCGTACAATCACTTAAAATTTTCCCTATTTCACCTATTGTCTCGTAATAACTGTGCATGATAATTTCTAGTAAGCCATCCATTCTGACTTCTATAATGGGCTGTAAGTTGCGACCAAGGAAATGGCGGGGACAGTAAATACCATACAATTTTTTCTTCACTGCTTATTTTACTGAAAGCAAATTCCTTAAATATGAAGGCATTACCCTCTGCCTTAAAACCTTGCACATCCACTATGAATTCCATCTAGAATAGTTACAATACTTGAACAATGTTGGTGGAGGGGTTGTAACGAACCATTCGATCATGAAGAATTAAGCAGTAAGCAGCTGTATTTGCCGGAATTGCTTCATTAGTTTCAAAATCTAGACGTACATCTATAGCGCCCGCTTTCACAATTTCGCTTTGATGTGTGCAGTCGATTACAAATAAGGGAGCAATTTTCTTAAAATCTGACGGTTTCAACACCGGTTCGCTAACTGTTCCGTAATAAGACTGTTGAAATTGAGCATACATTTCGTATAATATAGAAAATTTGTTATTCTTAAAATCAAGATGAAGGTTATCGTAAGGATACATAGAAGAGCCTAAATGTAATTTAATATTATTAAGTTCGCAATGATCAAACTGGGCTTTATTTTTTTCAGCTTTATTATTTCTATCTGTTTGAAATGCAACTATCACAAAACGAGGCTTTTCAAGTTGTGACGTAGTTTTCACAGCCCATGTGTGAATGTTTGTTTGAGGCAGTAAAGGATACTCATGCAACTCCCAGCTACGGAAATTAATTTCCATTTGTTGATTTCTTTGCAAGTATTTTAAAAGTTTAAGACGTTCTACATCTGCTACAGATATATGCGGAATTTTCCAAGAAATTTTATTTATTACTACGTTTAAAGTTTCAGATGCATTTGTATTTATTATAGCATTTGTATCGATGCTACTTCTTATTAAAATAAGTTCTTGTTTTATGTTGAGAAGAATTTTTCGAAAATCTTCCGCGAAACCTAAAAGCAGACGTAGTGGAATGCATACGTTAAAATTTCCACTTTGATCTATTGGCGAAAATGTTTCATCAGTGGGAGCCCAACCAGCATTCTGAAGACGCAAGCTCTCGTTTACATTGTAAGATACATAGCCTTTTATGGTGCTAGTTATTCCGGGATTTCGAACGCGATCAACAGTTTTACCACCGATTTCGTAACGAATTTCATCGAAAAGATGTGCAATTCCATTATTTACAAATTTGGCGGTTGCTGATGGTGTACCATCGGTTTTTAGTAATTTTTCTCCAACATATATAAGACTATCCCATGGTAAAGTCTACACATCTTCGTTTTCAATTGGAATGCGGATTTCATCATTGTTTTTAAACGTGGTATTTGTATACGGTTGATGAGTATGTTTTTCGGCATTGGTTCTAGATAAATCAAATAATGCACGTTCGGTAACATTCAAGATTTCAGAATGCATGATGGTTTTAGCTTCTTAACTTGATATCCTAAACTTTCTAAAAAGCGTGCGTTTGAAGGTGTTAATCGCTTCACTTCTACTTTTCTACTGAACGATTGTGATAATGCCGGTTTCCTATTAATCTCCTTACGTTTGTTAAAATTTTTGTAACGGTAAACCATTATGCTTTAGGTACCTATGTACGTGCATAGATTATAGAGAGAGACGTTTCAAATGAAGTCTTACTGTAACGGTCTCTCCACGAAAATTAACCAACTTACCGTCTTGATCAACTATTTTAATGACTATGGAGTCAATAATTCTCGTATTTATAGGCAAGTAAATAACATTGGTTGGATTTTCGACTATTTTGTAGCCTGGCGGAACGTTTGGGAAAAGTTGATGAATAAAATGAACTTCTTCATTGTTTCTATATGAACCAGAAACAAGGTTGCAATGGATGCATATTGCGTTTACTTTAAAAATATTTACAGGATAATCAGACACTTCATGACTATTGGCTTCAAGATTCTTGGTTTAAATCCTAGCAGTCGTCCTATTGAATCCGTTTTTGTGAAATCAATTTGCTCTGTACACTTAATTTCCGAAAGCAAAGTGGTATTGTTGCCAGTTATATTAAGAAATATAGCATCTCTACCTTTGGCTCTCGGGTCGCCTAATTGACGGCGCAGATAACGATTTATATCGTCAAGCTCATACGATCCTTCCGGTATGGTTATTACTCTATCCCCAACATAAAATTTGTTATTACTTTGATCTATATTTGGAATAGAATTGTACGTTTCGAAGTTGACAAGACCTAACGAATACTCAAAATTATCATCCAAAACAATTGGAGGGCTAATATTAGCTTGCAATATTGATTTGACATCGGTTAAATTAAACGTATACATGTTGATGGTCTGTTAACGTTAGATCAAATGGAACTGTTATCGTCTGCTAACGTTTTTTAAAAGTGTAAGGGTGGTATGATATTATGTAAAAATTCTAATACTAGATGACCACAGTTGAATGAGTTGTACATCTGTTTGCGATCATAATTATAATAGATTTTGCATGGTTGAGAAGAATTTAAATACTTGACAACTTCCGGAGGTGGTCGCAAATTTCCAAAGCTGTCAAAATAAACTGCTTTGCCGTTTTCAATTTTATATGCTGTCCAATGCGTACCTGTGCCCGTTTTCTTATCATGATTTACAACTCCACATTCGATGGCATGCACTTTCCTAGGCAAACTGTCACGCATGAATATTCCGCGAAAGTAAGGAATTCGAAGCATTTTAACATACTTGTGTAAATCTTAATGCTCGTTGAGGCAGATTTAGGAAGTTGAAGTTTTTTTTTTTTTTTTTGGTATGGTAATAAAGACCCAAACCTTTTTTATATGGTTTCAGGAAAAGACCTTTTCCAATAGCAATTGCTTCCATAGCCTTATTATGTCGTGCAGATTTACTAAAATTTTTTTGAGCTGCTTTAGTGGTATTAATGGAAGAAATCCACCGCTTTTTGGAACCGGTATTATCCTCGGAGAATCGGTTAATTTTTTCTGATTTGCATTTAACTGTGACATTGCTAATCGTGCTGCTCGAATGATATTTTCTGGCTTTTTCTTTTTTAGAACATTCGCAGCTTTTGTTGTAAATTTTCGAAAAGTTATTCTTCCACCCTTTCTTTTTTTCATAGAACTAGTTCGTTTTCTTCTTTTTTGAACTCCCATACCTAACTTTGTTTTCACATTCATAGCGGTTGCAACAGCTCGAGCAGCTAAACGTTCTCCAATACTTGCATCCGATGAATGAACTCGTCTAAGTGCTGCTCTAGCTAAAATACTATCTGCTTTGTGTCTTTGTTCTAGATTTTTAAAATCAGAGTATGGAATATCGTGAGCTTTGCAGGATTCATCCAAAGGATTTATTCCTTTGTCCCCTCTTTCCAACCTCTCGTTTAACCTTGTACCTGGCCCACAAAAGCGATAGCCTGGTATATGAAATTCAAATGGTAAAGAATTAATTAGTTTATTAAGTAAACCATCGCCTTGTTGCACTTTCCGCATTGCTCTCTTTCTCTCTCTTATTTGCACCTTCAAAGTATCTGTCCAAATAGACCAATTCCTACAGAGTTACCATCTTATAAAATAGAAAACACTGAACATATTTTTCATTAGTTTATTAACATGCGAACAGTTCAACAAAAAGCTGCGCTGCCTATTACTAACCGTGATTTTAACGATGTGCCAAGAGCAAACCGACATGGACCCCTACTACCGTCAACAATACGATCAATTGTTGCAGGTCCTTCCAATTGTGGGAAGACAAATGTTATAATTTCACTTTTAGAACATCCCAATGGTCTTTGATTCGATACGTTTACTCTAAATCGCTAACTCAACCAAAATATGAATACCTAGACAAGCTTTTTAAACCAATAAAAGGCATTGGCTATTACCCTTACAAAGACTCTGAGAATATCATTTCTCCATCACATGCGAAATCTAATTCAATATTTATATTTGACGATGTTGCCTGCGAAAATCAGAATGTAATCAGAGATTATTTTAGTATGGGACGTCATCACAACGTCGATTGTTTTTATCTTTGTCAAACATACACTCATATTCCTAAACATCTAATACGCGATAATGCAAACCTAATTATATTATTCAAACAGGATGAGCTAAATCTTAAGCATGTCTATTCAGATCATGTCAATACTGACATGTCATTTGAAATGTGTAAAACCATTTGCAAAGTTTGTTGGGATAACAAATATGGGTTTTTAAGTATTTATAAAGATAGTGATGTTAAAAACGGTCGATATCGTAAAGGTTTTGATCAATATATATATTTATAACCATTATGATATATCCCTGAGTAATATAAGAGCAGTAAACGAGTGAGGAGCATTTCTCTTGTACTTACATCACTGTTATGGATTCAAAAATTAAACAGGAACTTGCAAAGATGAGGAAAGATGTAAAACAAAAATTGCAAGCTTTAAAAGAGGGCGCGATAGAAGAAGATCTATTGCGGAAATCCTATAAACCTTTAGTGGAACCTTTAATGAAATTAAAAGAAGAAATACAGTTTTCTAAACCGAAAATTAAGCAAGAAATTAAAAAGGAAGAAGATGATGTTGAACAATCATTTATAGCACCAGATTTATTCTCACCATCATTATCACCATCGTCATTACCAACCTCATTAAATACCTCGACAAACGCTTCCGATCTTCCTACAATGCTTCCAATAAATGAAGAGGAAGAAGATAAGATATTTGATTATACTAAACAAGAAATACAGAAAATCGTAAACGATCCATCTTTTAAAGATATATAAGATGATTATGAAGAATTACCGAGATATTATATTGAAGGAATATTAAGTGATACTGAAGGAGAATATGACAATAGAAATGATATGCGATATGACTGGCTTCAGAACAAATTGTACATTGGCGATGAAGAAATGAAGGTGATCGGTAAAGATCTAGAAATAATGGGACGTAAATTTGTCGGAACGCCTGGACTATATGAGTTACTTTTCAAAAAAAATCCTGTCGGAGATAAGCAAAAAGATAGGGATATCTATAAGGAAATAATGGACCTCGTTCGATTAGATAACCCTCAAACTTATATAAGATATCTAAATCATGATACTAAAGGAATTTTCGATACACAATACGGTGTAAGATTTAATCCAGAGAGACAAAAATATTTTATCGGAGATTCCGAAATAAAGTTTGGAAGTAACAAAATAACCATCAAAAATATACGTTATACGCTTTCCAGAGGATTATTGGAGCTTTTGTTTAAAAAGGAGCCTAGTGGTTATAAGGAATCTGATTTAGCGAAATATAAAGATATAGTGTATAGAACAAATGCTCACAAAATTGGCTACAAGAGTACCGCTCCAATAGCTGGAAACAAAGGAAAAAAATATCAGCTAATCAAGAAACTCATGACCGGACTTCTATTTCCTTCCGCCGCTGCCAATGTCATAGCTACTTCGACTCCAGTTAGAAATCCTTCGGGTAAAGGTTTATGGATGAATTTAAATGATAAACCTATAGAATATGTATATTTTAATGATGTTAACGAATTATGTGATCGTTTAAAATTACTTATTTCATCCCAAGCTGCAGGAAACGCCAATCATACTAATGAAATCACATCTATTGTAGAAGAACTTCGAGAGTGTGGTATAATAGAATTAATAACTTATTTTCTCACTTAGTCTCAATATGGTTGTTGATAAATTCGGTCGAGCATTACCATCGGGCTCTAAACGAAAGTTCGAGGCGATAGATAAATCTTTCATCGAAAACAATAATATATTTGCTCGAGTTAATACGAACGGCAACGATGGAGAAGAAGAGACTGAATATGAAGTTGTTACAAAAAAATACTTGGATACATTGATGACCACCTTAGCTACAAAAGCGTATGTTGATAATAAAGACAACGTTACTAAGAATCAAATAAGAGTAGAATGTGAAAAAGTCAAAAAGGATGCGATGGCTGAAGGAGATAAAAAACGTGAAACTCTTCGAAACGAATTATTATCCTTGATAGACTCCCTCAAGTCTAACGCTGACATACTAAACACTAATATTCGTTTAAATACTTTGTATGTAGATGCTATCTTTAAGCATCTTAACATACAGAAGAGCTCTATAATTATTAAAGAGCAAGTGGTTGCTGAATTACACAAACCAGCTCGAAAAAATTTTACCAGACGAAGAACAATTATTAAAGAATTATACGATCTATTTCAAGCTGATCTAGTCGAAATGATTCCGTATGCAAAAGAAAATAAGGGATATCGATATATTCTTGTAGTAATCGACACTTTTTCTAAATATCTATGGGCATCACCGGTTTTAAGAAAAAATGGTGAAGATGTTTCGAAAGCATTTTAGGATATATTACGCAAAAGTAAACGTATACCGACAAACCTGCAAACTGGTATGGGACAAGAGTTTTACAACAAATGGTTTCAGAATTTAATGAGAAAATACAGAATTAATCACTATTCAACCTTTAGCAGTAAAAAGGCCGCTATAGTAGAACGAGCCAATAGAACATTAAAAGGTATAATGTGGAAAAAATTTACATTGCAGGGAAATTACAAATGGTTAGATTTATTACCTAAACTAGTTCATAATTATAATAATACGAAACATAGAACTATCGGAATACAACCAATAAATGCTGTGAAGAAGGAAAACGAAAAGCAACTATTAAATACCGTACATTTGATTGCGGAAATAATTGTTAACAAATTCTTCAACTGCCTTTGCAGATTGCTCTAAAGTCTAAAGCAATGGCAGCCTGTTCCTGAGCTCTAGCAGCAGACACTTGTGCATTGGCTGCTTCAATTTGCTTTCTTAGACACATTTTTTGTAATTCTACCAGTGGCATTTCTTCATCCACCTTGTTTATTTCACAATGTTCTGTATTCCTCTTTTTAGAACTGTTGTCTGCCACTGATGGACTGTGCAAACGTTTTGCTATCCCTTAAAAATAAATTAAGGAAATCATTCGCAAGTGGATACACGCACATCTGTGAACGGAGAGCATTTCAACATTCCGTATCAGTATAATTTGGAACCGATACAATGGCGTCTTGCGACCGTGTTAAAATATTCCTTCTTATAAATACTCCTTACAAAGATTGCCCATACTTGTTTAAAAAATTACTAATTTAAACTTTAACCTAACCTAACCCTCCAAACAACAGTATTTACATGAAATAACATTTTAAAACGGTGCCAAATGGATATTTAAATGCCAACGCAGAAGGATTTTGTGCTTACCCTTCTGAATTTTCACTAACACCAGCTTGGGATGCCCCTGGTACACGATGTAGTACTGGATTTGCTGATACGTTCCATAAATCATAGAATTTTTGTTGCCATTCCGATAAATGAATTTTTTTATTCCCCGTCTTCTTGACATCAACAATGTTTTTGATTTTCGTTTTCATATTATTGAATTTTTTTATAACTTGCTTTGTGTCAAGTTGTTTTTTCGTGTTATTATTGAAGTCAATCGTTAACCTCTTAAGTGCTTCATCGTTTTCATTTTTGTTTCTAGGCGTCATCCCCTTCTCAAATAGAATTTTGTAATCCTCTAAGCGAAGGACGAAGGCTAACTGCTCATTTCTTTCCTCTTCCACTTCTACTTCCCGTTCTAATTCAGAATCACTCATAATAGTGATAATCAAGTCACACAACAAAGTTCACTTGTGATTTTCCTACTAGAAATAGAAATACAGCCCACGAACAAGTCGTAACTTGTACCGCTTTGACAACGCTCACTGCAGTAGATATTAATATTATTACATGATTATTACCACAGCGTAGCATTTACTTCGAGTTATAGTACTTACTTCGCTTGCGTAGTTTTTGCTTAAAAAATGTAGTAGATATCTGCTTATACATAAAAGTAAATACTTCAAAGCAAATTATTCTTCTCAAAGTATTAGCATCTACTTCTTTTTATGCATACCACCCATTATGTTTAATTTTTATTGATTTTCCTAATTTATGAAGTCTCCAGCGGTTTGTGTCTTTGAAGTTGCTATGAACACAAACCTCGTGAAATGCTCCACAATAAGATGTAAATAGTTTTTTGTACTCTTGTTTTCCGCAAATCCATCAAGTGTGTCAGTCAAAAGAAATAATCTCATATTGTTTTCGTACAGGCCCTAATTGTGAGAGTACAGCTTTTTAGTTTGCAATCCTCGATTTATTTTTCACACATGTCTCACATGTGCGACATATCACCTTTGTATGCTTGTGCGTATTTTTGAAATAAAATTTTCTCGTTATCGTAAGTACCTTGCTTCCCTCCCACATGCCCTTGTTTTTCGTGTACGATTCTTATTAATTCAATTCCGAATTTTTCAGTTATACACATTTTCCTTCTATTATTCTAAGTTTTATAAACTATCTCATTTTCAATATCACATTTATCGTCTATTTTCAATTGCCTTTGATCATTTATTATGTCAGCCATCTTAATAAAATTTACTAATTTAACAATAGAGTGTTAACAATCACTTTCTCGTTCTTGCAGGACTGGATTTCTGGATAGGCAATCTGCCTTTAAATTTCCCTTGCCTGAGTAATATTATTTCAAAATCAAATTGTGATATGTAATTTAAGATTACTCGTAATTCCGGATCTTTACAATTTTTAATATTAAAGTGTTGCAACGGTTTATGATCCGTGTAGATAATGAATTTACTACCCATCAAGTAATATTGCCAGGAAAATATGGCTTCTTTTATTGCCAGGCACCCTATTGTTACAGAAACTCCTGTGGAATATTTTCGTCTTTGCTTTATTGCGTCAGGCTACTGAATGAATTAACAAACAAACTTACAGAAGTTCTCACAGTTATTAATACATAAATAAACAAACAAACGCAGAGCCGGGATCGGAGAACACGTCAGCCAGCGATAAGACGCCAGGACAAAACATCCTGTCGCCACTCAACAACAAAATTTGTATCATTCGGCCTTCCTGACGTGTTCTCGTCCCGAGAACTCATGGTTTCTCAAACGAACATAATTAGAGCGTACATAAAATCATATAATAACAATGAAAATACAAACATTTAATATATCAATATAAATTACAAAACCAAATTAACAAACGGCATGAACATTAATGTATAAGAGTTTAGAAAATTGCAAAACGATTTAAACAATGTTGTCACCACCTACTAATTTTAGTTTGTCGACAGATACAATTCCCTTGTATAACCTGTTACTCTGTTGTTCACCCTGTATGTCTTCAATCAAATATCTATCGTTACCCAAAGACTTCACAATCTCGTAAGGTCCGCGATATTTCGGGTGTAATTTTCTACTCTGACCAGTGGCCAGAACCGCGGATCTTACTAAAACCAATTCGCCGGGTTGAAATTCGCGCGCCCTACGCCTCTTTTTATTAAAATGAGTACACATTTTCTTTTCATTGTTCTTCAATAAAATGTCAACAGATAATTCCGTTTCGTTATTACCCACTTCATCATTTATTCGTCCTATTTCCTCAGTAAGCGGGTTATCGACAAATCCGCGTCCCCTATAAGTGTGTATTAAACTGAATGGTGTCCTTTTTGTTACACTATGTACAGCGTTATTTATCGCCCACTGTACTTCATAAATTTTAGTGTCCCAATCGGTCCCTTCAACGTCCGATGAACTTGTAGCGTTACAAGTCAGAATCAGATCATTCAACTTCTCAACCTGCCCGTTCGCTCTAGGCATACCGGTCGCTATCTTAACGTGTCTGATACCATGAACCTCGCAAAATTTTTCAAAAATATCAGCAATAAAGGCTGTACCCCTGTCACTAATCAATTTTTCTGGTTTACCATAATGCATGATAAACTCCTTAACAAACCCCAAAGTTACGTCGGCAGCTACAGATGGTACCGCTTTTAGTACACAATATTTGCTATAGCCGTCTATGATTGCAGCTACGTATTTATTACCATCCGCGGTTGTTATAAATGGACCCAAATGATCGATATGTACGACCTGAAACGGTTCACTGCCCTTATCTAACGGGTGTAACATACCCGGTTGTTTTCCTCGAGGTGTTTTATAATATAAACAGTTTATGCAGCGATTGACATACCGATTCACGAAATCTTTCATCCTAGGAAAATAATAATACTGTTTAACATGTGACAACGTTTTGTCTATCCCTAAATGTGATAACTCTCTGTGAGCATTGCTTACAATATCGTAACGTATGTCCACGGGGACATACAACCGCCAAAGTCCGTGTTTAGATATTTTATAAACCCTCCCCTTATATAAAGTATACTTTTCGTGTGTTGCTCTGTCACCGCTCTCTAACTTTTCAACAATTTGTTTGGTTTCATCACAAGAACGTTGTAACGCAGCTACCCAATCAGTATTTATATTTATTCCTAAAACGTGTAAACCCTCCACCGGAACCTCTTCAGCGTCTTCCACAGGATTCCTGCTAAGAGCGTCGGCCACTAAGTTACTCTCAGCCTTCTGATATTCTATCGTATAATTAAATTCAGACAATTTAACGAACCACCTACCGATACGGCGATTCAAATCTTTTTTGTGTGCTAAAAGTTTCAAACTATTGCAATCGGTTCGTATGATAAACGGAATTCCTAATAAATAAATGCGAAACTTGTCCAAAGCCGCCACAATCGCTAAACATTCTAATTCAAATGAGTGGTACTTAGCCTCTTCAGGTGTTGTTTTCCGACTATAATACAAAACAGGCCTTAAGCTGCCGTCTTCCTGTTTTTGTAATAAAACTGCGCCCAGCCCTACAGACGACGCATCTGTATGCAACTCCGTATGAGCCTTAGGATTGTATACACTTAAAATTGGCCTTTTAACTAAACTGTTTTTTATGTTTTCAAAAGCTTTTTGTTGAGGTTTTTCCCACTTAAAAACCGATCCCTTTTTTAACAACTCGCTAATAGGCCTGGATATAATAGCAAAATTCTTTATAAACCTTCTGAAGTAATTAGCTAATCCCAAAAAGGAACGAACCGCGTGTATATCCTGAGATACAGGAAATTCAGAAACCGATTTTAATTTTCTCTCGCCTGGTGAAATACCTTCTATCGAGATTGTGAACCCTAGGTAATCTATACACTGTTTAAAGAAATAACACTTGTCTAGTCTTAGAGTTAAATTTGTAGCTCCCAATCTATCTAATAACAGTCTTAATCTGTCAAGCCCCTCATCTACAGTGTCGGATGGAATTATTATGTCATCCAAATAGGCTAATGCTGTACCCTGTTCTAATTTACTTAATACTAAATTAATCAATTTCTGAAATACACTGGGAGCATTGCATAAGCCAAAGCTCATTCTTTTGAAACAATAAACCCCATCTTGAGTAATAAATGCTGTCTTACCCCTAGAGTCCTTGGACATGGGTACCTGGTAGTATCCGCTGCTCAAGTCTAAGGAAGTGTAGTACTTCTTTCCTCTTAATTGATCGAGTTGATCATCGATATTCGGTAATGGATAGTGTTGTTTTGCAGTCTTCTTATTAAGTGCTCTATAGTCGACGCACATTCTTACGTCACCTGTTTTTTTTCACACTAACAATACGGGGCTCGCGAACGACGAATCACACTTTTCGATAATGTCCGCTTCTTGTAACTTGTTAACGATATCGCGCACTTGTTGTCTTTCACTATATGACACTCTGTATGGTTTGTAGTACACCGGGTTGTCATCTACAAGCTGTATATCCATCTCCAGTAGGTTCGTGCATCCAATCTGTTCAATATTTCTTGCCACTACGTCCTTATAATCGTTCAGTAACTCTTCGAGTTTGCAAGCTTCTTTACCCTTCAAGTCTGTGTTGATCTCACACGGCTGTATTGGCTCCGTGTTTACTTTTCTTTTTCTTGTCTCCTCTTTGCAGGGTTCCGCTCGTGCAATTGTTATGTTTTTGGCGTATTCCACATCCTTTCCACTGATGTTCAATACTGGAAGAACAGTCTCACCCTCTGTGTCAGTTCTTAGGATGCATCTGGGTGTTATTCCACCAACCATTCTCAGTCCTCCTTCTACACATAAATCAGAATTCGCCAGTTCGGATTTTACAACAATATGACCCAGGAAATTGTTTGGGATGACAGACACCTCTTTTGTCCATAACGGTATTTTCCTTTGGTTGGATCCTTTAATAATATCTTCGTCAGTGATATGGCTGAAAGTCAATTCATCTGCGGTCTTTACAATTTTTAAATGCGGCTGCTCGGTAAAAGGATGACCAACGATCAAGGGAATCTCTTGCACTTCCCGGGGTATAATGTAAATTTTTACCGAAGCAGAGACGCCATCAGCCTCCAATTCTACCACCGTTGCACCAAGAGTAATGACCTTTGCACCACCATATCCAGTAATTTCTTTTTTATCTGTCCTGTCACAATTTAATTTCAATTTCGGTACATAATCGTCACGCAATACGCATATTTGGCTTCCCAGATCAAAATAACTTTTGACCGTTTCTCCGTTTATCTTTACTTCTTTGTAATACATTGCATTGGGGTCACTCACGTCAATAATTTTAATGTCGGTGTCTCTTGATGTGCTCGGCTGTGCATCGCGTCCGACAGAGCGTCGCGCACTCAATTGTGAAATATGTCCAGAACGCGAACAACGAAAACACATAACACTACCCTTATCGACGGGCACCGTACAATTCCGTGCATAATGTCCTTCCGAATTACATTTGAAGCAACGCACCTTTGTTGTTTCTCTTCTGAAGTCTCTCTTGACGACACTATCGTTTTTATTGCTCGATTCGTTCACCGAAAAGGGGATCCTTCGATGTCTTGTCAAACGCTCGTCTTCGCGAATGTCTCTCAATAATTCTTCTTCACAAGTATGACGCACCAATAACAAAACACGTGCCGTTTCCGTATTTCTTAATCCAGTCAAGACCAACTCTTTGCTTTCAATGAACGGTAAATTCAAAGCTTTGCACATTCTCATCTTATCGTAAAAATAATCTTCAGCGTTTTCTTTGGTACCTTGCACCCTCGACGCCATTTCTTGAAACCTTTCTGTAAGACTCCGACGATCCTTGTAATTTTGTTGAAACTTTGTTTCAAAGTCCGCCCAAGTTTTTATTTCCGACTGATGATATCTTTACCAATTTAATGCTGTACCCGTTAGATGTTGTCGGGCCACCTCCAAAAGAATGGAATCTCCCCAAAACTGCCTACCAGCCATAGTTTTTATATCTTCGAGCCAATGTTGCGCCACCATGTACCCTCCCAGGTACTCGCCCTACTTAGCAATACACCAACGGATTCGATAATAATTCAACTGATCAACCCTTATTTTCGACCCCACACCTGATAATTGTTACAGAAACTCCTGTGGAATATTTTCGTCTTTGCTTTATTGCGTCAGGCTACTGAATGAATTAACAAACAAACTTACAGAAGTTCTCACAGTTATTAATACTTAAATAAACAAATAAACGCAGAGCCGGAATCGGAGAACACGTCAGCCAGCGATAAGATGCCAGGACAAAACATCCTGTCGCCACTCAACAACAAAATTTGTATCACTATATTGATAGCTTTCTTCGTTTTCTGTCTCGCCGTTAATTTTCGAGAAAAATAGAAGACAGGTTTGAACTCATTGTCTGCCTGTGGCTGTTTTAAAACTGCACCTATACCCTCTAAACAAGCGTCAGTGTAAATATAAATTTGATTATTTGGGTCAAAAACAGATAAAACTGGTTCAGATGAATGGTCTGTGATAAGAGTGAAGGTGGTGTGTTCTAAAGTAGTGGGGGATAACAGCTTCACGCTCAGAGGAGGAGAGGATGACGTAACATTATTGAAATGTGAATTAATTGTGACGTAACATTATGTATTAACGGGTTCATGTTAAGAGGAAGAGAGGATGACGTAACATTATTGAAATGTGAATTAATTGTGACGTAACATTATGTATTAACGAGTTCACGCTCAGAGGAAGAGAGGATGACGTCTACATCGAGCAAATATGAATTGCAGACGCAGCATTAGCTCGACGTTGAACACTTACCTTTTTTACTAATACGTACTGTTGAGTTCAGGTATTCTGGGTTCGGCAGAATGTTACCGTAACTCACGACAACGAAATTTTTATTGGTCGTTGTTGCACCAAATGTTCAATTATGAAACAACGTACCGGACAGTACACTTAGTTGCCAAAAAGAGTCTCTAATTAAAGGTTATTCACAACGTACATAAGTACACTAAGTTGAAATAACTGTAGAGTAAAAATGAGTTTTAATAAGTCTCGTCAAGAGTACATCCGATATTAATACTGCTTAGCCTAGGTCAGCTGATTATATTTATATGTTTATTATATCTAAAAAAATATAAGTTGCTTGGGACGTAACAATCCTCCCATCTTAAGAATTTTCATTATAATTTATTTAATTACAATAAGGAAAATTTACTGAACTTTAAAAATGAGAATCCCTTAATTAGTCCTTAATTTATTATATATTTGAACCGACACTACCCGTTATTATAATCATTGTGTGCACTTCACGTATCGTCGTTCACTTCACACTTATTAGTCTTTTCGAGACCACCTTGGTGACCATCTGACTTTCATTCTTTTGGTTGGAGAAGGCGTCCTATCCACAATTCCCGTAAGTTCGGGCGAAGACGCAGAACAAGCCGAATATATTACGGTTGGCTCCTCAGGACCCCCATAGTTATCCCTGTCGCGAACGACCGCAGTCGGCTTATTAATGTTAAAGATTTTAATGCACTTCCCGCAACCGCAATCAAACCTTGGTTTAAACAAACGAAAGCAACCGGGACAACAGCAATAACACATGCACATTAGGATGCATAAACTTCCAGTTACACCCAAGATTGACCAGAACCAGCCCGACGATGCAACGGTAGTAAACGACTGTAAGATTGCCGAATGAACCCTCGTTTCCAGTTGTTTCACTCGGTGTCGATTTAGGGTTAATTCCTCCTGACTAAATCTGGACAACTTGATAGGGGCAAGGCGTAAAGGCTTAACCCTTTCCTCCTCGGCCAAACAACAGTCAGCGGCAATAGGTATTTCTTCGACGGAAACATTAAAATTTGATGTACGATTTCTTTCTGCATTCAGCTTTAAACCATTGGAAAGGTAACCATTGCAATTGGCGGACAATTCCAATACTGAATTTCGTTTAATATCATGTGTTTTGATATCCTGGTCAGGACATTTGTATGTATATTTTAACGGTTTTGTAATTAGGATTAACCATCGGTTTGCTTCCAAGTGAATTGCAGTTTCTTCCTCTATGGGTGGTGTTAATTTCTCACACTCGTTTGACCATTGTTTCTTCAGTAGCAACCCAACCTCACATGCAGGTGCCATTGAGACTGAATAAATCTCCAAATTTTAATAATTTTAATTTGGCGAATAACAAGTAATTCTTTACAATTGAAACGTCTCTCTCCAATTCCTGAATGATTTCTGAGAGAAATAAGGCTAAATTTAAAGTTCTAATTCGAAATTTGTTTTTATTTATTATGGACGTATTATTATTTAACTTTTCAGAAATAGCTTTAAAGTTCCTATTGATTACTTTTTCATCTAATGCAAGCGATTCCAATGTTTGATTAAAATTCCTAATGGTATCTTTTAGTATGCTTAAAGATTCGTCAGTGAATGACAATGATTTCTTTTCGGAGTCCTGAAGTTCCTTTAATATTTTATTAATTCTGTGCTCATCATTAGCATCCATTGTTCCGAACAAGGTATGCAAACCAGTGCCAAAAATATCAAACCAGCCCCGCCTGTTACGGGTCAAAGGAAATGTAGACTTTATTGCAGTTAAGTCCTTATCTATATTATTTAAATTCATTTGAATGATGAGTGAATGGACATAACGCACATCTAAATTACCCTCAAATGATTTTAATTTTGATAACAAAAGCCGAATTTGATTTGATGTTTCAAAAAGTGGGCTAATATCCTTTATTATTATTAGAGACCAATAAGAGTTTATAATTTTTAGGCTACCTAGAGGTTGAGCATATAGGCCAGTATTATTACTTATCTCCTCTATTCGGATTGAATACACTCCCAAGGTCAGGGTCAGAGACCTGCAAAAGATTAATTTTCTTTAATGATCGTAGTTGCTCTATATTAACGGTTTGAATGGGTTGACGAGTATTCCTAGTACGGACCTTATAATTTCTATCATTTACTATTTCAATTATAGGGTAGGGACCGTCCCATTTAAATTTGCGCCCAACAAACTTTTTAATAAATACTTTATCATTTACCTGCAATTTAGGGGTAGTTTTACAAGCGGTTTTATCATATCGTATTTTTGAATTTCGTTTTGCATTATCCTGATTTGATTTTGCTTGTTCCCGTAAATTCTGCACAAATTCGTTTTTATTTCCTTCTAACTGTATACTATTTGATTCACAAAACAAGTTCGGTGGTTTAATACCAAACATTAATTCAAAAGGTGTGAACTTGGTACTTGCATTGACAGATGTATTATAAGCGTGGACAGACATATATATTAAGTTTTCAAAATTAATTTTGTTTTTATATTGATCATACAGAGCATTCCCGGTCTCTTTTACAGACGCGACTACCCTTTCAATAGCGCCATTTGATTTTGGATGATAGATAGCTGATTTTGTATGTTTAATTCCTAATTTGTTTACTAATTCAACAATAGTTTTATTAATAAATTCGGAGCCAGAATCAGAATGAACTCTTTTCGGGAAAGAAAAGGCAGAGGCGAACTGATAAATTTTATTTAGGACAAATTCCCCAGTAATGGGTTCGATAGAGGGGTATATTTGGATAAATTTAGAAACCTGATCCTGAATAAGGAGGCAATTTCTTTTCTGTGCTCCTCCCTTTAGTACACAAATATCTACATCAATTCTGTCAAAAATTTGGTTTGGTGTTTGAGTAATTTGCATTGGTATTTTATGATTTTGTCTATCAAATTTATTTCTCTTACAAATTTCACACGAGTTAATTAAGTCTGAAATATCTTGTCTCATATTAAGCCAACTGTATTTTTCTCTAAGCTTAGTATATGTTTCGTTAATACCTTTGTGAGCTGTAGTAGGAGAAGCATGATATTGTTTGATCAGTTTATATTTTATTGGCTTTTCAATTATATCCGGAAATTTTTTCATTGCATAAATTTTTTGCGTATGATTAATTGATGTAATTAGCATTTCGTCAATTATTTTAATATATTATTCATTTTCACAAATAATTAAGATATTACTTTGTTCGAAAAGGTAAAAGATTCCAAGCATATTTTCCTTAAGATCGTCATTATCTTTACTTGTGTAAAAAATGTACTGATACTCTTTTAATTTTGAAGACGTTATTTCAAGGTTATCCTGTATCTTTTGTAAATCTGTGTCTAAAAGAATGGTATTAATCTTCGTTAAATTATTATCAATTGGGAAAGCAATTACTTCAACATCAAGGGGAAGCTGGTTGACTATTTCTATTTTATGCGGATTTAGGTTGTGATCATGTGTTTCGTTGATTTCTAAAGGTATTTCAGGTGGGTCTTGGATATTAACAGGTTCTTCTAAATCATTTAATAATTGATTACCACTAGTGGGATTCATTAAAGGTTCGATGTTTTCAACTGAAGGTTCGAGTTCAGAAGGAGTCGATTGATTTTGATTTTCCGCGATGTAAATGCGAGACAATGCATCAGCATTCGTGTTAACTTTGCCCGACCTATGGATTATTTCATATTCGTATTCCTCTAATTTTAGGCGCCAACGCATTAACCTAGAGCTAGGATCTTTCACGGAAAACAACCACTTCAATGGCTGATGATCTGTTACTATCGTAAACCTTTTTCCGTAAAGATAGGGCCGGAAATGCTTCACCGCCCAAACAATCGCGTGCAATTCCCTCTCTATAGTAGAGTAGCGCGTTTCTGCCGGGTTCAAGGTTCGCGAAGCGTAAGCTATAGGCAAATCGTTTTTTATGGGACCCTGCGATAACACTGCACCAATCGCAAATTTTGAGGCATCGGTTGTCAACACAAAAGGTTCATTAAAGTTGGGATACTGTAGGATAGGGGGTTGGATCACACAGTTTTTTAATTTTTCGAATGAATTTTGACACTCATTACTCCACTGGAAGCTTTCATTTTTTTTTAGTAATTTAGTAAGAGGTTTTGCGAGGTTAGCATAGCCTGAAATAAATTTCCTATAGTAACCCGTCAAACCAAGAAAGGATTTAATTTGTTTGGGGTTTTTTGGGACAGGGTAGTCTTTAATTATTTGAATTTTGTCTGGATTCGGTTTAATACCCTCTGTTGAAATAACGTGGCCTAAAAAATTTGTTTCCCTGCGCAAAAACTCAGATTTATCAAGTTGTATTTTCATATTGTGTAGCCTTAATCTTTCAAAAACGTTTTCTAATTTTTTATTATGATCAACTAAAGAATTTCCGTAAACTATTATATCGTCTATATAGACCATGCACTGAAAAGGTGTTAAACCGTTGAGTGCTAAGTTCATCGCGCGCTGATAGGTTGAAGGAGCATTCTTTAAGCCGAAAGGCATACGTAAAAATTCATACAATTTTCCGTTAGCCGTAAATGCCGTTTTAGGGATGGAATTTTTTTCTAACTTAATCTGATGAAATCCCGATGTTAAATCTAACGCGGTAAAGTAAGTTGCACGCCCTAACGAGTCTAAAATTTCTTCAATTAAGGGAAGGGGATACTTATCACCCACAGTTTTTTTATTAAGCTCCCGGTAATCAATTACCATACGCCATTTTACTTCACCTGACGCATCACGCTTTTTTGGTACAATCCATAAAGGAGAGTTCCAAGGTGAGAAGCTAGGACGAATAACACCATCTTCAAGTAATTTGTTTATTTGTTTTTCAACCTCCTGCTTATGCACTTGCGGATATCGATAAGTTTTAGCTACCACCGGTGATTCATCTGTTGTTATTATCCTATGTTCTAATATATCCGTACTAGTAAAAATATCTCCTTTCAAATGAAAAATATCATTATATTTGGTAATTAAACTAAATATTGACTCCTTTTCCTCATCATTCAAATGCTCAGTCCTAATCTGTTTTAAAAGTTCGGCAATGCGTTGTTGTTTGTTTACTTTATTATTATTATTAGTTTTATTGTTCAAAGTGTTTACTGAGTTACAATCATATTGCAAAAGTTCAACATTTTCGATTTCTAAAGTTTGTTCTTCGTTAGTCAAATTGATTGCCGTTGTTGTAATATCACCGGAAGACGATACTTTAACTAAACATTCTGGAATAATTACATTGTTTTCAATATTTAATTTTGGAAAAAGATAGTCTTTATTTATTTTAGCCTGAACTGGAATTCCAATAATCTGTTCACATCTTGGTTGTATAGTGATATGATGTAGGACTTTACTTTTGTTTGGTTTAAATTTCACATATTTATTATTGGGAAACTTAAGTACATTTCTTCCATAATCAATTTGAACGTTATTTTCTGAGAAAAATTTATTACCTAAAATTCCATCTACTTCTAAATTTGAATTACTAATTACATGAAATTTAACAGGAAAAGAATCTATTACTGTTTTAAGGGTACCTAAGGTGGAAAAAGGGTGACCATTCATGCCATTAAGCAAGGTGCTACCTTCCTTTCTAATTTTAGGTAAACTTTTAAATGATTTCAAAAGATTAATACTTGCCCCTGTATCAACAAGTAGTTTGCATTTTTTTCCAAACAATTCACAACTAACTACAGGTAATTTACTAGCTGTTTGATTATTTGTTGTTTTCATAATCATTGAAGGACTTTTGCTAACTAATCGGATTCGGTGCCTTCCTCTGACGAATCCCTGAAGGAGTTTAAATGACTCTTAGAAATTTCTGGCTCCGATTCTGAGTCCGAATTTCGTTCTATTAATTTAACGGTATTTTTTAATTTGTAACATTTGTCGCAGGTATGACCTAATTTGCCGCAATGCTTACAAACTATAGGTTTTTCTTCTTTTAATTTACTGGTAGATGGTTCGGAATTTTCCGTTTTTAAATTTGAAGAGAACTTAACTTTAGATTCTTTACTGACTAAATAATTGCTAGATTTTGATGACTTAATTGATTTATTTTCTGTGTCACATAATTTAAACATTTTTTCTTGTTGTTTAGCCTGCTCAAATATGCTATCAAGATTTTTGAATTCTTTTGACATTAAAACTGTTCTAATGTGTTGTGGAAGTTTTCGCAAATAACTAGTTGTAGCTATTCGCTCAAAAGCGTTCGCCAAAGCTCTCTGTGCCGTAGGCTCTTACTCATTTCCACAGCAGAGGAGCAAATAGCGTCGCGTAATGGAACAATTTTATTATACAGTGATTTAGCAGTACCTTCCCTATTCTGAACCGTAAACAGATCCCAAATTAAATTTTCAAAGGACTTGTCTAAATCGTACGCACCTTCTAAAGCTGAGAACAATTCATCCGCGTCCACTATTATACGCGATGAAATTAATCGTCTAGCCCTACCGCTTATTTTTGAAAAAATTAACTTATTTAATATAATTCTAAATGAAGAGGGGATGGTCTACATTTCTCTTGAGCATAATCATAAGCTTGTTTAAATTCGAAAAGGCTAATACCATTTTCACCTCCATTAAATTCTGGAATTTGAGTGACAAGATAGCCAAAAATGTCACTTACTTTAAAACTTTCTTGGGTAGTCATATCTACTAAGTTTATTATTAAAGGAAACTCAATATTCACACAAGAGGAAAGTTTTAGGTAGTAAAAATATGGCGATTGATAAAAGTAAATCAACCCAATATTATACAAAGAAACTTCATGTGAGAAAGAGTTGGATGGAATAAGTCTGACGAATTTTCTTCTTGGACTATACTAATTCCAGGTGATGTAAATCCTCCGGTAGTAACTCCTACAGGTGTTGGATGGACTGGTGGAGGATCCTACTGACTGCGCCAATGGTTGAGTTCAGGTATTCTGGGTTCGGCAGAATGTTACCGTAACTCACGACAACGAAATTTTTATTGGTCGTTGTTGCACCAAATGTTCAATTTTGAAACAACGTACCGGACAGTACACTTAGTTGCCAAAAAGAGTCTCTAATTAAAGGTTATTCACAACGTACATAAGTACACTAAGTTGAAATAACTGTAGAGTAAAAATGAGTTTTAATAAGTCTCGTCAAGAGTACATCTGATATTAATACTGCTTAGCCTAGGTCAGTTGATTATATTTATATGTTTATTATATCTAAAACCAATATAAGTTGCTTGGGACGTAACAGTACACACACACACCTGCGTTCTCTTGTTTAATGCATACGTCAACAACTTTATCATCGTAATCGACATTCGTCGATATCACACACACACATGTCTATTTTAAATATACCTGTACCCGTTCTTCTATGTCTATGTATTCAACAAATTTGAATTCACGCGCTTTACGTCTTCCATCTTACTCTGTCTACATCGAGCAAATTGCAGACGCAACATTAGCTCCACGTTACTTTTGTTGCTTATATGTATACATACATACATATATACACACACATATACACACACTACTTTAACTTTTGTTTTCGAGAAAACCTACCACAACATTCATATCTGCAAGCTATCATTTTACATGTGTAAGTTCATCACATACAGACATCACTTGTCGTCGACAGTGAACACCTACAGTTATACATATACGCAAACACAAAGCAATTTTACCTAGCATCTATACAACCGACATGGAGTACACACACACGCTTATTGTTTAAACAATATTTCGACACACATGAACCGATGAAAATTGACTCGATTAATAATTATATATATAAAAGGTATATACACTTGAATATTTTATAGTATCTGCTCTATGTATCTATTTCACCTTGTAAAGCTTCTGGAACAGAAAAGTGAGTGAGAGGATATTGATTTGTAACGATTGAAATGTGAATTAATTGTGACGTAACAGTTATTGTATTCTAACGGAAAGTGGGTCAAGGTCATAAATGTTTAAAAAGGAAGGGAAAGGGAAGGGAAAAGAAGATATTGAAATGGATAGCTAAGTGAAAGATGATTGCATCATTGCAGACGCAGCATTAGCTCGACGTTGAACTCTTACCTTTTTAACTAATACGTACACACACACACCTGCGTTCTTTTGTTTAACGCATACGTCAACAACTTTATCATCGTAATCGACATTCGTCGATATCACACACACATGTCTATTTAACATATACCTGTACCCGTTCTTCTATGTCTATGTATTCAAATTTGAATTCACGAGCTTTGCGTCTTCCATCTTACTCCGTCTACATCGAACAACTACGTTTCTTCTTTCCACTCCATTTTAGTTTAACTTTTGAATAAACAAACTCATGTACAATCATCAAGAACTACTACAACGTTCATACCAATCACTTTTACTACAACCAAACAATAATTCTGCAAACTGTCATTTTACGTTTGCAAGTTCATCACACACACTGACATCACTTGTCATCCACGGTGAACACCTATGTTTTTGTTATATACGTCAACGACTTTGTTATTATAACCAAAATACGCTGATGTTGTGCACACATGTCTACTTTACGCATACGTCTTAAACCTGTGCCCGTTCTTCTACGTAAAAAAATTTGAATTCATACTTTATGTCTTCCATCTTACTCTGTTCACATAAAACAATTACGTTTCTTGTTTCCACACCGTTCTACTTTAACTTTTGAATAAACAACCTCATATACAATCATTTCGAGAAGACCTACTACAACGTTCATACCTATCAATAATTCTGCAAGCTGTCATTTTACGTTTGTAAGTTCAACACCTCCTCCTCCAAATCTTTTCGCCCCACTTCTTTCAACTCCTATAAATACCTAAACCTTCCCTTCGTTGTGCAGAAGACTTCTTCATTTCAACACATTCTCTATTACATCAAAAAATTCGAACTATAACAACATGCACTACTTCATAACATTAACTGGCGATTCCGTTGCAATGCACGGAAACAACTTTTATAATTTATATAAAAAGGTGTTTTACACCAGCCAAGGAGAGGTAACCATGTGGACGATCAAGGACCGAGAGCGCTCCGTAGAATTTTGTTAACGGTTTGAAGACTACCTTCGCCAGAGACAATGGAGCAGAAAGGGGGTGATTCAATATGTGAACCGTGGTTCTTTGCTGTGGACCTCTCACTTCCATAGTGACTGTAGTTTTTATTGACATCTTTATTAATATAATTATAAGTTTACAATTAGATATAATAATAATAATTGTAGAAGTAAGATTAATATAAGTATAAGTATAAGTTTACTATTAGCTATATAATAATTATTTTAGAAGTAAGATTAATAAACATTTTAAAACTATATCCTTTTTTTTATTTTTAAACCTATCTATAACACAGTTATCTCCTACAAAATTATCATCTTCAAAGTGTGCTACGGATATGTTACAATATCCATTAGACTTCCATCACCACTTGAAACAACACCTCCGTCGGATGGATTGGATGGGAAGCGGTAATGTATTTTAATAAACAGCCTCATGTACAACATTTCGAGAAGACCTACCACAATGTTCATCACTTTTACCGCAACCTAACAATAATTCTGCAAGCTGTAATTTTATGTTTGTCGATGACTCTCCCTTAAAGCCTGGCTGTAGTATACTTTCATCACACATATCTCCTGTTGTCAGTGGTCTTCCGCATTCGTAACAATGATGATGGTGTCTCCCGTGAAGGTGTAATATGAAAACGAACACTACATCCACACATTTACAAACCTCCTCCCCAACATCGTCTTCCATGTAACAACTGTTACACAACAGCAGCGTTGTATTTTCATATACGTTTAACAATACTCTTCCTTCGATGTATGTATATTCATTAATGTTTTCACACACACTATGTCTTAGAATATGCTCCAGTGAGGTAATACTCTCCAAACTATACTTATGTTGTACATAACCATTAACTTTTTGTTTCTCACTGTTATTACATCTCTCACCGCTCACAGGTAGAAACTGTCTGTAATTGTTAGGAATATTCAAACCTGATCGCCATGATTGTGCCCACTCATCCTCACATATATCTACACCGAAGTCTGTGCAATGAGGACCGTGCTTCTAGACTTTTGCGCCAACTAGTGGCAAGTATCCAAAGCAGTTGGGATCATGTATATAACGTAAACATACGTGATTTACTTTTTAATAATTATAAATAAAAAATATTAAAGTTTTTTTATCAATGTCAGCTTCGAGGAAAAATTGTTGTATTTTCGGATGTAATAATACATCACGGCGAGAACGTGGATTCAGTGTGGAAGTGAAATTTTATAAATTTCCAGAGAGCGTGTTAGGAGCCTCATGGAAAATAGCAAAACGTAAACAGTGGATAAATGCAGTGAAAAATTACGTGTAAGTATAATATTAAAGAAAATTTAAAAAAATCAACAGTAACATTCAGTAAAATTATTACATTTAAATGTGACTTATATGAAAATTAATCATTTTGTGGGTGAAATATCAAATATTTGTGACATTTATATTATAATTATGGCTTAACCTCTAAACTATTTTCTTTGATTTCAGAGAAAATCCGAAAGACTGGGTACCGAATAAATATTCAAGAATTTGTAGTACCCATTTTGTAAATAATGAAAAATCAGAGCATCCGTTACATCCATCTTATGTTCCTTCGATTTTTCCTGGACGTGAAAATATAAAAAGAAACATTCAATCCTTAGAACGTTTCCAACGAGTCAGAAATCGTGAAACAAACGCAGTCCACATCAATAAATGTATTGTCAGTGAAAAAAATAGAAATAATATTAGCATCGAAAATATGATGGATACAGTAATGGAGCCCGGTGATGAAGAACATGCAAGTAGTGTTAAAGAAAATCAGAGTGAAATTCATGTTGAAACTGTTATGATGAAGCCTGTGCAACGGAGCATAAGTTGTCAAACAGAAATAGTCACAGACGAAGTTTATGAAGATATGACATATTTTTTTTGTAATCTCAACTATGATAACGATTTAAGCACGGCATCAGTACAGGTTAATATTCCAATAAAAAAAACACAAAATAAAATGTGTGAAGCCAACATACCAATTATAAAAAATGTTCAAGATTCGAGTTGTGATCCAATAAATATAGATATTAGTAAATCTTGTCAAGGTTTTCATGGACTCTCTTCAATTAATACCGATGAGGCAATGAGCAGCTTAACGGGTGTAACATTAGCAATTTTTTCATGGCTTTTAACTATGTTGCCAGACTGTAAAGCCTCAAAAGTAGACAAAAAAACAAGTTTCCTGATAACATTAGTTAAATTGAAGACGGGTTTATCATTTACTGCATTGGCAGTACTTTTCAATATTCATCGAACTTCTGCCCATAGGATATTTGTGAAACACATACAGCAGTTAAATATTTTGCTCCAAAGTTTTATTGTTTGGCCATCAAAATCAACAATACGTGCATCTCTACCAGAATCTTTTAAGCGGCATTATCCAGACACGCGTGTGATAATTGATTGTACTGAAGTTTACACTGAAGTACCACCAGAAGTGAGACAAAAAGTATTAATGTATTCTGAATATAAACATCATCATACTGTCAAGTTTATGGTGGGTTGTGCGCCAGATGTATTTATAAGTTATGTCTCCAAATGTTATGGTGGCCGTGCTGGTGATTGCTTCATTACAAACGATTGTGGTTTGATTGATTTAATTGAGCCCGGTGACGTTGTTCTTGCTGACAAAGGATTTCCCCAGATTAAAACTCAAGTCGAAAATAAAAATGCTATTTTCATCATGCCTCCTTTTGGCCACAAAGATCAATTCACTCCTGAAGAAGTTGACGAAACATATAACATTGCTTCTGTGAGGATACATATAGAACGAGTAAATCAACGAATTAAAGACTTTAAAATTCTATCTAAAGTACCTAATTCATTATTTCCTCACATTGATGAAATTGTTTTTGTTATTTGTGCTTTGGTAAATGTACAGAAGCCATTGTTTAAAGAAAAAGAAGTTAACGAATGAAACTTTTACGGACAATTGTAAAAAGCAAATTAAATTTCTAATTGTATTTAATAAAAATGATTTAATTGTTTCCAAAAAGCAAAAGTTTTATTTCCTTAATTAATTTCACATTTGATGTTTATAATTTCTTTGTTTTATAAGTAACTCTGACAAGATAAGTACAGCCTCAGAAAAGATAAATATATTTAAATTATATTATTTGCTAGTAATTATAAATATTTGTAACGAAGATAACATATATTAAGCTATTCGTAATTAATCCGTACCAAAAATAATTTCTTAAGATAATAAAAATAATTTTAGGTATTTTGAAAATTTCAACAGTCTTAGAAATAACAACTACTACATAATTTTTTTTAATATTGCCAAATTAATGCTTATCTTTGATAATTAATCTGTCAATTTATAATTAACTATTCTTAATGTCAATGTAGTATCACATTTGGTCGATTGCGAAATTATTCTTAGGTCATTTTATAATTTATAACTAAAAAGTAATGTACTAATGATAATTATAAATGTACTCTTACTCTGTAGAGTATTTGGAGTATAATTTTGGTATGTATTGCATGAAATAAAACTGCTCAAGATGAGGTACTAATTTAATCAACAATTGATTGTCACGTTGAATGGTAACACACTACCTTTAGGCGAGTACACGTACAAATCACAAAAATTTATATTAGTCACATACATCTGAAGTTGGACCTGAATGTTAATCGAATGCGTTGTACTTAAATGTAATCCATTCTCATCGACTTTTAGATATGGAACATTAGACTGGTTTGAATCGTCATCCCAAACAGGAATATCGCGACAATTATAAGGACATTTAATTTCTATAAGTCGCTTTTGCCATACTTCATTCCCATAAACGAGGATTGCATCCGGAGAACAGCATAGCCACGGTTGTTGTAGACTAATTATTACACCAACTTTAACAATCTTCCACTTTGGATCAACTACCTGTCGATACTCTTTTAGTGCTAAATCCTCATTGTTTATTCCGTAGGTCAACGCTGCATTTTTAATCATTTTTGGGTATAACATATCTGTCACAACTTTTTCAACATTAAAACGTTGACCTTTCAGCCTGTATCCATTACTAGCAGTTATTCGCAGTGCTCGTTGTGCAAACCATTCACTACTTCTAGATTGTTGAATAGTTAAAAGGCTTAAATTTAATGCTGTCCTAGCATCACAACATATCTTTTTTTGATAGAATGTGTACATTTCCTTGGTAAGTATAACTTCCTGACTAAATATTACATTCGAATTTTGCAATGTAAATATATCATTCACTACTTTTTTTGCTTTCTTCTCGAGGTCTTCTTTAGCTTTAACTTGTATCATTTCTAACATTGATCCTGCTGGTGTTATTGCAATATCTTCTTTCTCTTCAAGCTCCAAGATTTTTCGAAGCGGTGTATTTTTCAAAGATTCAGGCATACTTGCTACTGTAAGTTTAATAGGTTTTAACTGAGTCATTTCAGCAGACAAAACTGGGGGAGGAAAGAGTTTAGACATCCTTTCACCTTTGTCGTACCCTAGTAATTGCTTCTGAGTAGGCTTACCCCATTGCTGAGAATGACTCGTTTTCGATGAGGATGTTTCAGGAGAATTGACGTACTCAATTAACGCACATATATGCTTACACTTGCCCCCAAGACCAGCTTTACAGGTGCAAACAGCGGTACTAACGTGTCGGTTTGTATCAACCTGAAAATAATGATTATATAATTATTCTTACAAATAAATAAAAAAATTTCCTAGCTTTCTAATTTTAATGCAATAAATATTTTTTGATTTTACTTTTATACGTACAGAAATTGTCACACCATAAAGATTTGATACACTTGTCTGTGGCACAACTTTACCGGTTATGACAGTTCTAATGTTATTTGTTTTTTCAACAACACCGTACACGTGGTTTGCTTTGTATAATTTTTTGCCTTTTTCTTCGTTCTGGCCATGTATTATATTATTAACTACAGGTTGAAATCCATATTTTATTATTTTTTCCATAGTTATAACTTTTTTTTAATGCTATTAAATGTTTGTTTTGATCCCACTATGTTCACCAATCAAGCACCAGAGAGCGCTCACTCCGACTGTCGTGCTGCCTCTATATTTCACGCACGGTCCCCATATAATATAGGTAGTCTATCGACTCCTCTACCACTAATCAATTCTGATAACGAACGGTTCTTGAACCATGATTTTCTACAAACGAATCCCATGCTGCTTACACCACTGCTCCTTGTATAACTTAATATTCGTTCTATATTAACTACTCCAACGATTCTCGCTTCACCTCACTCTCATCTTTTTTCCTCCCCCAAAACTTTTCACTCCACTCACACCCCACTCCTTTAAACTCCTATAAATATCCACACCTTCCCATCATTCAGCAGAAGACTTCTTCGCTTCCAAAAGATTCGCTACAACTATAACGTAACTCTTTGTAACATGCTCCTACCTCATGTAAAAGTATATCTTTCATTACTCCCCTACTAAAACTTGTGTAGATATTCTTTTTTAATACAACACTACCATCTTTTATAACAAATTATTAAAAGAAAAATCACTTTATAATACAATTTTTATTTTATTATCCTTTTTACATTAAAACTTAAATTTTTCATTAATATGTGTATGTAAGTCAACCATTTTATTTCCCATCTCTTCCACACGCTTTCGATTTTCCATAGTCCATATATCACAGTTTTCTAAAGTTGTTTTCATGTCCTCCAACTCCTTCTCTTTCTTTTGAATTTGTTCTATCAAAGAAGCCTTCTTCATTTCCTGTTCCTTCATTTCAGCCTCTCTTTTCAGTTTTTCGCGGTGTATAGCCTTCGTCACTTCTCCTACTTGTTCCACCAACTTCGGGTATTCAAACGCCCCACCCAACATCTTCCTATTATACGTCCGCTTCTTCGGCTTCATGACTATACCTTTACCACCTCCTGATATCGTTCGCGATGTACTCGCCACAGGCACTATCGCTGTTTCGCTGACTACATTTCCTCCATCGACTGCTGTTGTCATCGATTTCTCATTGTTGAAGAACTCGTCCAACACCGCTGACAGATCAGAATCATCCAGATTATGCAATGGTAAATCACCTTGAACACCTTGTATCTGTTGAGCCATTTTACTTAATCGTTTCCTCTGTATATACTCTTTATACCTCTCTCTACTAGGACTTCTGAACTTATCAATCGTTTCCTCCGTAATGCTCTTTTAAATATCTTCAACCCCTCTCTTAATAACCTCACCGTTTCCATTTTTTCCCACTCCTCCCAATTTCCATACACTTTTAAGTCTACTACACACACGGTAATCCTCAGTTTTTGTCGAGATCTCTCCACACCTAATAATCGATATGATTCGTTGTCCGGACTGCGATAAATCCTTTACGCGATCTGACAATTTAAACAGACATCGAAGAACTTCGTGTCGTAAACGGGCACAGCGCGATCCTAAGTCGTCTGTACTGACTAAAAAACTGAAGGTTGTTACACCTTCTACCTCTTCTGACCTGTGGTGTGAAACCTGTAAAGTTTATGTTCCTCAGTCTTCCTACAACGGTCACCTACGCACCATACAACATAAGAAAAGGTGTTGCTCACCTCTAGAGGAGGGAATCAGTTTCCTTACCTCTGCTTTCACCAACAGAATTGTTTCGTTTCGTATCACGTCTAATAAATACCATCTTTCGTATACCGACTTTTTCAGTGATATTCTTGACAAATGTTTGCGCGTAATACGTAATCAGATCCACCTCGACGACGCGTTTAAAATAAATTTCGAAGTTTTCGGACGTTATGTGCACGAAACTAAACAGTTGATTGAAATTAAATCTTTCAACACTAATAATAAAGTTGTGACGCGATCGATCGATCTTTCCAATCTTCTACAACATTTCTTCGATATTGTTAACACCAAAGCATCAGAGTTTCAAGAACGAGAGTCAGGTATATAATTATTTTAACAAAATGTTTCTTTTTCCATCATCTTCCATTACGTTACTTTTTTCTACAGGATGGAGTTTAATAAGGGTTCTTTTCCTCGAAATCAACTTTAACAAGTACAATCCGCTGAGAGCGTCTTCTTACATCCCTTTACCCAGACAAATTCTACTGAAGAAGGCGGTTGTGAATGTGAAAAACGATGATATAGCCTGCTTTGCGTGGGCAATAACGTCGGCTATGTTCCCCGCACAAGCAAATTCGGACAGAACTACTTCCTACCCACACTATTCGCGCACTTTGGATTACGAGGGCATTCAATTTCCTATGAAATTAACTGATATTCCTAAATTTGAAGCGAAAAACCATTGCTCTGTGAATGTCTACGGAACCGAATCCGCTTTGAAAGATGGAAAGTGGATGTGGGAAATAGTTGGTCCCCTTTACTATTCACCCATCAAGCAAAGACTACACTTCAATCTGCTGTTGCTCGACGATGATCATGGAAATAATCATTACTGTTGGATTAAGAATATGTCTCGTTTACTTTCTCAACAACTTTCCAAAACAAGACGTCAAAAATTCATATGTGACGGTTGCTTACAGTATTTCTCCACCGTAGCCCACCTTCATCGTCATCAACACTACGACTGCAACCATGTGTGCAGCAGCCTTTCTACCGGTGATTGTAAAATGGATAAGTTGGGTAGGTTGGTCCCTAATCATGTTTTTAAATTTGAAAATTATCAAAAACGTATCAAGGAACCCTTTGTTGTATACGCCGATTTTGAAACCGTATTACAACCTATTCATACATGCTTTCCTGATCCTAACAAAACATCTACCACATCTACCAACAAACATCAGCCCCATTCATTTGCTTACTTGATAAAGTGCTCATTCGATGATTCCCTCTCTAAATTCAGATCGTATCGGGGACCCGATTGCGCCTATCAATTTGTTACGTCTCTTCTCCGATGCTATCTCTTGTAATATTTGTGAAGAACCGTTTCTGGACGATGACGTTAAGGTGCGAGATCATTGTCATTTGACCGGTAAAGTTCGATTAGGGGCAGCTCACTCCAGATGTAATTTAAATTATAAACTTCCCAACTTTGTACCTGTTTTTTTTCCATAACCTCTCAGGATTTGATTGTCACTTGTTTCTAAAGGAAATGGCAGCGAGCGATGTTAAATTTGACGTAATTGCTCAAAATAAAGAAAAATACATTTCCTTTACCAAATTATTACGAGTTGATACGGTTCAAAATGATTCGGACAACTTAACTAAAAATGTGTTTGTAAAGATTAGATTTCTCGACTCTTTTCGTTTCATGGCTTCTCCCCTCGATAAGCTGTCGGAAGAGCTCGATCCTGATCAATGTGTGCAAGTGAAAAAGTATTTTCCAGATCCTCAACATTTTCAACTTATGCGTAGGAAAGTGTTTTCCCTTATTCCTACGTGGATGATATTTCTAAGCTTGATCAAACAATGTTTCCACAGAAAGATGATTTTTTTGATAAGCTCACTTGCCTCCCCATTTCCGATGAGGATTATGAAAGAGCTAAAACTGTTTGGAACGCTTTCTCTATTTCAACTCTCGGAGAATACTCTGACCGGTACTTAAAAACGGATGTTTTGTTATAAGCAGATGTTTTCGAGAATTTCCGAGAAATATGTATTACCACTTACGACGTAGACCCAGCTCAGTATTATACTGCACCAGGGCTTGCGTGGGATAGCATGTTAAAATTCACTCGTATTAATTTAGAACTTCTAACCGACATCGATATGTTAAAATTTTTTCAAAAAGGTATACGTGGAGGCATAAGTCAATGCGTTCAAAGAATGCATTTCGCTAACAATCCACACCTCCCAGATTATAACACCTCTCTTCCTACCTCGTATATTATGTATTTGGATGCTACTAATTTGTATGGACATAGTATGAGTCAACCCCTTCCTATTTCCCACTTTCGTTGGTTAAACGAAACCGAAATTGATGAATTGAATGTTCTCTCTTTAGATGCTTCTTCTGAATACGGTTATGTACTTGAAGTCGATGTTGAATATCCTCAGCACCTCCATGATTTACATGCTGATCTCCCCTTTTCAGTTGAAAATATTATTTCTCCGGCTAATGCTAATGGTAGAGTAAAAAAGTAATACCAAACCTTATGAATAAAACAAAATATATTGTTCATTATCTAACGCTGAAACAAGCTCTTCGCAATGGATTAAAACTACTTAAAATTCATAGAGCTATCGAGTTTAAACAATCCGATTGGCTTAAACTTTTCATCGATTTAAATACTCGAAAACGTAATTTAGCTAAAAATAAATTTGGGAAATCTTTCTTCAAATTAATGAATAACAGTGCTTTCGGAAAAACGATGGAGAACGTTGATAAACGAGTTGATGTCAAATTAGTAACTCATTGGCAAAATTCAGGTCGCTGCCATGGTGCTGAGACGTTAATAGCTAAACCTAATTTCAAAAATTCTAAGATTTTCACTCCCAACTTTGTAGCCATTCAGATGAACAAATTGCGTATTGTTTACGATAAACCTCTCTATATAGGTTTTACCATTTTGGATTTATCAAAAGTTGTTATGTATGACTTCTACTACAGCTTTCTGAAACTAAAATATCACCAAAATATTTCTTTGATGTATATGGATACAGATTCTTTCATTTTTAAAGTGTTCACTGAAAACTTTTACCGTGATATTGTTGAAAATATTCATTACTTTGATACTTCTAATTATCCTCGCGATAATAGTTTCAATATTCCCATTACCACATCCGTTATCGGTAAATTCAAAGATGAGTTTCCTAATAATCCTATTAAAGCATTCTACGGAACCGGAGCTAAAGCATATTGTGTTGAAGCGGTTGACGAAATTGCTAAGAAAGCTAAAGGTGTTAAGAAGAACGTTATTAAACTACATCTAGGAATTGATGATTATCTTCACGTTATTAGGGACAATTCCACCATTATAAAATGTATGAATGTTTTTGTTTCTGACCTCCATACTATGTACACCCAAATGAAAACTAAAGTAGCTCTTTGCCCTAAAGATGATAAAAGTTTCTTAATTCCGAAAACAACTAATACGCTTTCTTGGGGTCATTATAATATAAAAAACTCTGAAAATTCCATTTCAAAGTTGAACAATAACATCGACCAAGTACCGTAAACCGGGGTTACTTTGTCACCTTTTGAACACATTTTTATTTATAACTCCGGTATCGTTCGGAATTTGGGTGGGTAAAAATTATGAGTCTACCGACGAAGTCATCCTCTACAACTGCAACTATGCTAGTTTTTTTAATAATAAGCGATTAAGTTAAAAGAAATATATATTTAGGGTGACAAAGTAACCCCGTGGATGGGGCTACTTTGTCACAAAATTTTAAATACGTTTAAAACACCTAAAGCGACGTTATACTGACAAAGAAGCCCCAGATATGGGCTAAAATGTTTTGGCGTTTGTCATACAGGTAGGTAATTTTTTTTTGTAATATCAAAATGGTGAAAAACATGAAAAGTAAACTACTAGCTTATACAAAAGTTGCAAAATATTTATTTCTAATAAACAAAACAGCAGATACATATTAACGAATAGAAAACAAACATAAATACATTTAGGCAATTAGTGCCTAAAGAAACAGGAACTTTGATACCCAAACCTTAATGCTATAATAAACATAAAAAAAATTCAACTTAATATAAACTCAACCTAACAAACAAAAAGTGAAAACTCAACTGAGACTAATCAATATGGCACTAAACGTTAAGACACTAGACTTTAGTGATCAAGCACATATTCGTCCTCTTCGTCTGTATGGTAGGGATCTTCATCTGAACTGTCTTCACATAAATCACAAATAAAATAGGGATCTTTACTATCATTATTACAGATGCCGCAAATCCATTTTTGACATTTGCCGCATTTTATCCATTCAACTGGACGTCTGTACTTTTCCCACAAACACTTACAGATGCCACATTTGTTTGAATCATCTTTTTTTCGTGTCGAGTTTCTTGGTTGGAGACGTTTTTCTTTACCCTTAACACCCAATTTTGATTTATTTGTTGCGCTCTTCGAATTTCCTTTAGAGGTGGATGGTTGTGCATCATCAACGACAATATTCAAGGCGCTGCCGTCTACTTCTGAGGAGGTGATTGACGAAACATCTTGCCCTGCTTCTATTTTCTTTCCTCGTTTCCTTTTCTTCTCTTGATTTTGAACTCCCCTATGTTCTTTTAACAACTCAACCAAACTTTCGTCTAATGTTCTCCCAATTTCTTTTTCCTGAACAGCAGCATCGGGAAGTTTTCTTAAAACCTCTTGTGGATTACATGGATATAAGCCGGTGGTGCGAAATCCTGAAATCAAATTTTGCGACACTGTGTCACTAATGCCCACCCAAAGTCTGTTCAGTAAAATGGGAAAGTGTTCTTTTGGAATTGATCCAGGATATCGACTTTCTTTTCGCCAGGTTTCGAGAATCTCACGCCATCTCTTTTTCATTGGCCCGAATACTACTACTAATGGTTGCATTAGATGTGTGGCATTGGGAGGAAATGGGCTCATATATATATCATGTTCTAGTGCTGCCTGTACGACACTTGGAGCAAAATGGCTGGCCAAGTTGTCTCCTACGAGGATCACTCTTTTTCCAGGTTCTTTTGTTCTTAGAACATATGGAAGTAAAATTTCCTTAAACCATATCTCAAACAAATTGGCGTCAAACCAGCCACTTGAACTATTTTTGTAAACAGTTTCTGGTGGGCCGCCTTTACACCAGTTTTCATAAATATTATTGGCTTTGTATACCACCATGGGCGGCAACAAGACTCCACTGGCGCTACCGCAGACCATTATGCTAATGGCTGTTCTGGAATGATTTTGGACACGTTCGACCTTTTTCGAGTTTCGTGGAACAATGACCTTTCTAGCACCGGGGTCATCAGTGACGTTTGTTTCGTCATAGTTGTATATATGATCCCCACTGGACTCTAATAATGCAGGTGTAATGTTTTTAAAAAACTTTAAAACGTCTTCTTGGTCCACTGAGGATCGGGATCTCTTGATATTTGATGCTATTCGTACAGATAAATTGTTTCGTTTTATGAAACCTCTAACCATATCATCCCCAGGGTTGTTGTCTTTTAATACAGGTATAACAATACCCTTTTTGTCAAGGTATTTTTTAAGAACCGCCTTTATATCTGGCTTTGTTGTGGAAATCCCCATTCTGCCACCACTCCCAAGGTTCGTGAAATTAACTCTTCTTCTTCCTTACTAAGGACTGTCGGATGTCCCACAGACTTCGTGTGCCTTCCAAGGCATCTATAGACTAGAGTCATGCGTGGGATCCCATAGGTTTGAGCAGTTAGTTTTTTGCTTATACCACTTCGAACTGCCTCCACTGCTTTTTCTAAATTTTCTTCGCTATAGTTGGCATATGGCCGGCTGCCAGGAGTTTTTTGGTAGGTCCTCATGGTTTAATTAGTGACTTGGATATGTAACAAAACAGAAATCATTATTTTTTCAAATATTCGCCGCACATTTTCGCCTTTATAAATAAAACAACGGTGCGCTACTGAGCGTGACAAAGTTACCCCGGGTGACCAAGTAACCCCGGTTTACGGTAGTCGAAAATTTTAATCTACCCCATAAAAATAACGTAACGGTTGGAGAATATTTTATTCAAAAACTTTTCGAGGCTTCTTCACTTCCATAAGAATCTATTGATACTATTTATGAACAACTTCTGTATTAATCACTTGTATGAATATGTAAATAATGCTCCAATGTTATATTTTAAAACTTTATCTTTATTATTGATTGTATACTCTTGTCTGTGTAAATAAATAAACGTTTTGACCTACGTTTGTTTTTTTATTATTTTAAAAATTGTGTTATTTTCCTAAACATATAAAGAAAACCCTAAATGTTTCTGTAGTTACAATTTATTGAATTAATAGCTGTAACAATGAATAAACTTTTTTATAATCTTCAATATTAGTGGATGGCCATTTTTTGCCTGAGTCAGGACCATTTCGCCAGCCTGGAGCCTTTTCCGTTCCTTGTCGTAAAATGTTTTCTTCTAACCATCGCAACACTGTCTGATGACGACCGTTAATGCTTGGACTTAAAGTATATGGAATCTTGAACAAGTTGATTAACTTAATAAACTTTCCCAAATATTTCGGTTGCGCGTAGTATACCACATCCATTATTAAATCATCTACACACTTCAATAATGGTGTGTACGCGTTCTTTATGTTAATGATGGAGAATTTTTTGTTCTTCACTAGAACTGATGCGTTTGTTAGCATTTGCTTTAGGAAATATATATCATTTCGCATGTAATTATAATTTGTTTCATTTGAAATCCCTTGGACATCATCACCGGTTATCTCCACTTTTTCACTACAAGCTTTTAAAAAGTCGTTAACGAAGGTGTCACACCGCTGTTTTATTTCGAGAACGAAATACAAAATATCGTATGATGTATCTTGTGGTAATGTTAACCATTTGAATACTTCCTTTGGTACTTCAACTCCCAACTTCGAACACACAACCTTGACTCTGTCTAAATCATTAGATAATATTGCTCTTCGCAAATTCGTAATGAGGACCTGTCTTTCTGCTTCATACAACTCATAGGTTAAGGAATCCATTTTTATGAAAATTCGATTTCTAAATCGTCTGGATCGCTCTCCTCGCTTACTAAATAGCCTGTTATTGCAAGTTTATCGTATCCACCTTTCAACTCAAATTCTTGTACCACGTTTTCTAACTCTGATGCAACCAAATGTTTTCTTTCAGATAGGAAGCCGTCTTTGAAAAATTTCACTTCAATTACATAACTTTCAACCATTACTACGTCTTTAACTTTCAATGCAATAACTAACTATTACAACTTACTACTACTACACTCACCGCGTTTCATCTTATTTATAATCATACTTTTTTGGGGGAAAGGGTACATAAATTTGTAAACATGTTACCATTTATGAATACAAAAGCCTACATCTCAGAAAACGTTTTTTTTTATGAATCCAACTATTATGAGATGTGTCAAGCCCTAACCATTTCACGTAAACCATATCACCTCTACGTCGTAATACTCGTTCCACTAAAAACACGTCTGGATGAGTAGCTTTCTGTAATTCCATACCATAAAATCCTTCTTTTATGTCTTCCCCATTATCATCTTTTAAGTTATACATAATTGGATCAGATAATTTTATACGGCTTATTGTAAATCGTTCGTTGGACCAATTCGGTGTATAACCTTTCCTAAACAATTCACGATATTTACTTATTCGCACCCGGTCTCCAACTTTAAACCGAATTTTTCGTAAATCCATCTTTTTTGGGTTGTTGTAAACACTTTTCAAAAGTGTTTCTTCGTTTCGTTTAGTGACTTTGTTTGGTTTGATTCCGATGGTTCTGTGAATCCTATTGTTGTATTCATTTACTATATCTTGTAATATATTCAGCCATTTGTAGGATCCTTGTAAACTAAAGCGTTGCCACATTTTGGATTTTAGTGTTCTATTTACTCGTTCCACAACTGATGCCTTCTTCGTGCTATACGTTGAGTAATGGTTAATTTTATATTTTTCTATCACTTTTCTCACTTGTTCGTTATAAAATTATTTTCCTAAGTCAGTTTGCATATTATCAGGAATACGTTTACTTCTTTTGAGAATTAACTGTAAAACTCTTCCAACATCTTCACCTGTTTTGCGTTTTACCGCTTGAGCCCATACGAATTTTGAAAAAACGTCTATTATAACTAAAATGTATCGGAAACCTTTATTCTCTCTTGCATACGGAATCATTTCAACTAAATCGGCTTGATGAAGATCATCCAATCCCTTAACAACTACCTTACAACGTGCGAAATTAATCCTAGCGGGTTTGTGTAGTTCTTTTACTACTTCTTCTTTTACGTTCGACATTTTTTTTTTCTAAAGATGAACTATGGTTGTTGATTTAGAACTGCTCCGTTTTGCGTCACCTACTGCTCTTTGTTCTAAAGTATTTAACCTTACTTTAATCTCCCTCCCTTATTTTTTTAGTCGGTACAGACGACTTAGGATCGCGCTGTGCCCGTTTACGACACGATGTTCTTCGATGTCTGTTTAAATTGTCAGATCGCGTAAAGGATTTATCGCAGTCCGGACAACGAATCATATCGGTTATTAGGTGTGGAGAGATCTCGACAAAAACTGAGGATTACCGTGTGCGTAGTAGACTTAAAAGTGTATGGAAATTGGGAGGAGTGGGAAAAAATTGAAACGGTGAGGGTATTAAGAGAGGGGTTGAAGATATTTAAAAGAGCATTACGGAGGAAACGATTGATAAGTTCAGAAGTCCTAGTAGAGAGAGGTATAAAGAGTATATACAGAGGAAACGATTAAGTAAAATGGCTGAACAGATACAAGGTGTTCAAGGTGATTTACCATTGCATAATCTGGATGATTCTGATCTGTCAGCGGTGTTGGACGAGTTCTTCAACAATGAGAAATCGATGACAACAGCAGTCGATGGAGGAAATGTAGTCAGCGAAACAGCGATAGTGCCTGTGGCGAGTACATCGCGAACGATATCAAGAGGTGCTAAAGGTATAGTCATGAAGCCGAAGAAGCGGACGTATAATAGGAAGATGTTGGGTGGGGCGTTTGAATACCCGAAGTTGGTGGAACAAGTAGGAGAAGCGACGAAGGCTATACACCGCGAAAAACTGAAAAGAGAGGCTGAAATGAAGGAACAGGAAATGAAGAAGGCTTCTTTGATAGAACAAATTCAAAAGAAAGAGAAGGAGTTGGAGGACATGAAAAGAACTTTAGAAAACTGTGATATATGGACTATGGAAAATCGAAAGCGTGTGGAAGAGATGGGAAATAAAATGGTTGACTTACATACACATATTAATGAAAAATTTAAGTTTTAATGTAAAAAGGATAATAAAATAAAAATTGTATTATAAAGTGATTTTTCTTTTAATAATTTGTTATAAAAGATGGTAGTGTTGTATTAAAAAAAAATATCTACACAAGTTTTAGTAGGGGAGTAATGAAAGATATACTTTTACATGAGGTAGGAGCATGTTACAAAGAGTTACGTTATAGTTATAGCGAATCTTTTGGAAGCGAAGAAGTCTTCTGCTGAATGATGGGAAGGTGTGGATATTTATAGGAGTTTAAAGGAGTGGGGTGTGAGTGGAGTGAAAAGTTTTGGGGGAGGAAAAAAGATGAGAGTGAGGTGAAGCGAGAATCGTTGGAGTAGTTAATATAGAACGAATATTAAGTTATACAAGGAGCAGTGGTGTAAGCAGCATGGGATTCGTTTGTAGAAAATCATGGTTCGAGAACCGTTCGTTATTAGAATTGATTAGTGGTAGAGGAGTCGATAGACTACCTATATTATATTGCATAGACTTCGGTGTAGATATATGTGAGGATGAGTGGGCACAATCATGGCGATCAGGTTTGAATATTCCTAACAATTACAGACAGTTTCTACCTGTGAGCGGTGAGAGATGTAATAACAGTGAGAAACAAAAAGTTAATGGTTATGTACAACATAAGTATAGTTTGGAGAGTATTACCTCACTGGACCATATTCTAAGACATAGTGTGTGTGAAAACATTAATGAATATACATGCATCGAAGGAAGAGTATTGTTAAACGTATATGAAAATCGCTGCTGTTGTGTAACAGTTGTTACATGGAAGACGATGTTGGGGAGGAGGTTTGTAAATGTGTGGATGTAGTGTTCGTTTTCATATTACACCTTCACGGGAGACACCATCATCATTGTTACGAATGCGGAAGACCACTGACAACAGGAGATATGTGTGATGAAAGTATACTACAGCCAGGCTTTAAGGGAGAGTCATCGACAAACATAAAATTACAGCTTGCAGAATTATTGTTAGGTTGCGGTAAAAGTGATGAACATTGTGGTAGGTCTTCTCGAAATGTTGTACATGAGGCTGTTTATTAAAATACATTACCGCTTCCCATCCAATCCATCCGACGGAGGTGTTGTTTCAAGTGGTGATGGAAGTCTAATGGATATTGTAACATATCCGAAGCACACTTTGAAGATGATAATTTTGTAGGAGATAACTGTGTTATAGATAGGTTTAAAAATAAAAAAAAAGGATATAGTATTAAAAAGTTTATTAATCTTACTTCTAAAATAATTATTATATAGCTAATAGTAAACTTATACTTATAATTATATTAATCTTACTTCTCAAATAATTATTATTATATCTAATAGTAAACTTATAATTATATTAATAAAGATGTCAATAAAAACTACACTAGTCACTATGGAAGTGAGAGGTCCACAGCAAAGAACCACGGTTCACATATTGAATCACCCCCTTTCCGCTCCATTGTCTCTGGCGAAGGTAGTCTTCAAACCGTTGACAAAATTCTACGGAGCGCTCTCGGTCCTTGATCGTCCACATGGTTACCTCTCCTTGGCTGGTGTAAAACACCTTTTTATATAAAATATAAAAGTTGTTTTCGTGCATTGCAACGGAATCGCCAGTTAATGTTATGAAGTAGTGCATGTTGTTATAGTTCGAATTTTTTGATGTAATAGAGAATGTGTTGAAATGAAGAAGTCTTTTGCTCAACGAAGAGAAGGTTTAGGTATTTATAGGAGTTGAAAGAAGTGGGGCGAAAAGATTTGGAGGAGGAGGTGTTGAACTTGCAAACGTAAAATGACAGCTTGCAGAATTATTGTTTGGTTGTAGTAAAAGTGATTGGTATGAACGTTGTAGTAGGTCTTGATGATTGTACATGAGTTTGTTTATTCAAAAGTTAAACTAGAATGGAGTGGAAAGAGGAAACGTAGTTGTTCGATGTAGACGGAGTAAGATGGAAGACGCAAAACGCGTGAATTCAAGTTTGAATACATAGACATAGAAGAACGGGTACAGGTATATGTAAAATAGACATGTGTGTGATATCGACGAATGTCGATTACGATGATAAAGTTGTTGACGTTTGCGTTAAACAAAAGAACGCAGGTGTGTGTGTGTACGTATTAGTAAAAAAGGTAAGTGTTCTACGTCGAGCTAATGCTGCGTCTGCAATGATGCAATCATCTTTTACTTAGCTATCCATTTCAATATCTTCTTTTCCCTTCCCTTTCCCTTCCTTTTTAAACATTTATGAACTTGACCCACTTTCCGTTAGAATACAACAACTGTTACGTCACAATTAATTCACATTTCCATCGTTACAAATCAATATCCTCTCACTCACTTTTCTGTTCCAGAAGCTTTACAAGGTGAAATAGATACATAGAGCAGATACTATAAAATATTCAAGTGTATATACCTTTTATATATATAATTATTAATCGAGTCAATTTTCATCGGTTCATGTGTGTCGAAATATTGTTTAAACAATAAGCGTGTGTGTGTACTCCATGTCGGTTGTATAGATGCTAGGTAAAATTGCTTTGTGTTTGCGTATATGTATAACTGTAGGTGTTCACCGTCGACGACAAGTGATGTCTGTATGTGATGAACTTACACATGTAAAATGATAGCTTGCAGAATTATTGGTAGGTATGAATGTTGTAGTAGGTTTTCTTGAAAACAAAAGTTAAAGTAGTGTGTGTATATGTGTGTGTATATATGTATGTATGTATACATATTAGCAACAAAAGTAACGTGGAGCTAATGTCGCGTCTGCAATTTGCTCGATGTAGACAGAGTAAGATGAAAGACGTAAAGCGCGTGAATTCAAATTTGAATACATAGACATAGAAGAACGGGTACAGGTATATGTAAAATAGACATGTGTGTGTGTGATATCGACGAATGTCGATTACGATGATAAAGTTGTTGACGTATGCATTAAACAAAAGAACGCAGGTGTGTGTGTGTACGTATTAGTAAAAAAGGTAAGTGTTCAACGTTGAGCTAATGCTGCGTCTGCAATTCATATTTGCTCGATGTAGATGTCATCCTCTCTTCCTCTGAGCGTGAACTCGTTAATACATAATGTTACGTCACAAGTAATTCACATTTCAATAATGTTACGTCATCCTCTCTTCCTCTGAGGGTGAACCCGTTAATACATAATGTTACGTCACAATTAATCCACATTTCAATAATGGTACGTCATCGTCTCCTCCTCTGAGCGTGAAGCTGTTATCCCCCACTACTTTCTAAGTAGGGTCTAAAATGTTCAACTGCCCAAACTGCAGCGAGAAGTTCCTTGAGAGTGACTGTGTAGTTGCGCTGAGTGTAATTAAACATATTGCTAAAATAAGCAATGAGTTTGTTACCTTCATCAAATTGTTGAAATAGAACTGCCCCTACACCCCTATCTGAAGCATCACTCTGTACAAAGAATGGACGCGAAAAGTCAGGACTCGCGAGTACTGGGGCTGACACTAATGATTGTTTCACCTTATGAAAAACTGATTCGGCCTCATGGGACCATTCAATAGTTTGTCGTTTCTTCTTATTCTTTATAGTATCCATAGTGGGAGCTATTAAATTTGAAAAATTAGGAAGGAAACGGCGATAATACGAAGTAAGACCAATAAATCTCTTGACCTGTGTATACGTTTTGGGAGAAGGAAAATTTAGTAGAACCGAAACTTTACCTGGGCCTGTGCCCTGTTCGTCTACAATATAACCTAAAAACTTTCGAAAAAATACAAGTAGAGTGTTAAATTTAAATTAAATTTGCAAATGAAATCCATACTTTAAATTAATTCAAGGGACAAAGATAGAATAATTAAAATTTTAAAAGGATTTGTTTTATCCTGTAGCGAAACATCTACAATGACTTCAGATGACACCTGAGCTGGAGAACCGTTTGCAACTACAACGTCTTTAAACGTGGTTTTTTTATGAGTTAGGTTAAGGGAAGAAAGTAAAAGGGAGAGCAGCCTTGTCAAAAATACTCACTTTGCTCCAGTATCCAATAGAGCAATAATTTCAATATTATTTACTTTAACTTTAATATAAGGACGACTGTTTTCGTAATAAAACAGGAGTTATAAATTTAATAGGTGTTGCAGAAAAGTTTCGTACTTTATCAAGCCAAGCAGCCCAAGAATTACTATCGATTTTAAGGAAGTGGGTCACCATGCAAAAATAATGACAAAGTAAAAAGCTAAATTTGTTTAGATTCAATTCATGTTTTGAAAATTTTCTATGTTAAAATTAAGATAATTAGGAAGCTCTTCGGTCAGAAAATGGAAGAAAAGATTACATTTAGTCTTACGGAAAATAAGTTGAAATCGTCGACAAATTAAATGTTTTTTTTTTAGCTCAGTAAATAATAATGCCAGAAAACCCAAGTTTTACTATGTTATTATGTGAACGTCGACTATTTTTTTTTTTTTTTGACAAAATTGAAGTGTTTTTTTGGGAATTTCCTTCAATTTAAAAAAAAATAATTGAACATCAGTAACTCACACTTGCTACCCTAAATTAATTAGTGAAGCGGCAACGCTGTAAGCTGTATGTGCTGTGGAATAGCGGAAAATTCGAATTTCATATTTTTCCAAGTACATATTTTCAAACGCATTTTATCAATAATGATGAAGTCAATATCGAAATTTTAAATTATTTTATATTAAAGCAGGTCAAAATTATTTAACAGTTTTAAATATTCTAATTATGTTAATTTTTGGCAGCATTTTTTTTTCAAATATTCCAATAATGGAATTAAAACCCGTGATGACTTTGTGACACGAATTTTTTTATTTTCATCAAAACCTAATAATCTTTTAATTCCAGATGTTTGATGTAGTTGGTATGTTTCAATTAGCAAAGTGTAAGAAATGTTAGCAGATGCCATTTTTTTTTATTGCCAATGAATGATACACAAGAATTTTTCACCTTTTCCTTTTTTTTTAGTCACTCTTCGTGTTATTGGTAGTGTATCAACGAATCCACTAATAATTGAACCAAATTGTTTAGTCATAATTTCACAATTTATTGCTTTAACGAAACGTCTAGAATCAAATGCACAATTATGTGAAGATAAAATACTTCTTCTCCCTAAATTACTACAATATATAAGAAACTCTTTTAAAACCACTTTGCGAGGTTTCGATTGAACTCGTATTCCATTTAACAATAAATTACCACATTAAGACTTAAAGAAATAAAACACTATGGTTTGTTTCACCAACTTTTTTATTGTACTCGACAATTGTTTCGATCAGTGTGATCATTCTCAAGAGTAAACAGTTCTACTGATAATACATAGATTCTTCTTACAATTTATAGATAACTTAGAATAAGTGGGGATGCAAAACTGCCTAGTTCAACCTGGTTGTTTACAATATTTTCAGAGTTTCTGATGGATCTGTTTATCTCTAAACATTCTAACATAGATAGACATAGATATATTCCATTCTTTTGGCTCACATCTGTTATTATTATTTGGTATTAGTGAACATTGTATCAAGTTAAATCATAGTTTAAATTTGGGGAATACGAAATATCTACATGTTAACATACCTAAAAGTAAGAAACTATCTATGTTAGAATGTTTAGAAATAAACAGATCCATCAGAAACTCTGAAAATATTGTAAACAACCAGGTTGAACTAGGCAGTTTTGCATCCCCACTTATTCTAAGTTATCTATAAATTGTAAGAAGAATCTTTGTATTATCAGTAGAACTGTTTACTCTTGAGAATGATCACACTGATCGAAACAATTGTCGAGTACAATAAAAAAGTTGGTGAAACAAACCATGGTGTTATATTTCTTTAAGTCTTAGTATAACCATGTTTCACAAAAAGTGCACCCTTGATAGTTTAAGTTTAATTACCACATTCATTAATGAGATTATTAGCATTTGTTGCTTGAGGAACATTTTTTTGTTTTGGATTAATATACGCGGAAAAAGTGTGATCTTCACATTTTGCAGCTATTTGTAAAATATCAGCTGTCATGGAGAAACTAGAAGTTTCAAGATAAAAAAAAAGAAGAAGAATACATGGAGATAGATCCCAATCTATTTCGTCGATTTTAATGACATCAATTTACATCGCTTCTGAATCTAACAGGCCCATACCAGCAGTATATTTCTTTACGATTGCGTAACATAGTTTTATTTTTTTTTTTCAATAATAAGCGACGTTTCTTGAAGTGAGGAGTTTTTGCACGTAATTTTCTATCACTAGATTGTTTATCAGTCTTTTTTACGTATTTACGAATATGTTCTCCACTCTTCAAACTAAGTCGATCTCTTACAATGGTGATATATTGTTCACCTAAATTTGTTTGGTTCACACCACACGCATACCTAAAGTTAGCCGATTCAGATCAAGAATAACAGCGGGATTTTGGTGCTTTAGATGCCATGATAGCATTCAAGCTTTCATTAGCTTGGCTAGATGCCCCTGAAGCAAAACGATCTACATAAGCTGCTAATTTCATAAATATTTTTTTTTAAATCTTTAAATAGATACAAATTTTGAAAATATTCATGAGGCTTATAATTTTCAGGATCCTGTTTAAACTTGCACCATTCACCACATTTGTCATGTTGATTGAAACAGTGAAAAGGGATATTTTGAATTGCTTCTGCCATTGCAGCAGTTTGATTTATATTTTGTTCTACGGCATACGTAAAACAACGTTTCAATTTATCAATAGCTTCACCAGTCATGTCCTTACAAGTCTTCTGAGTTTTGTATAATTCTTTAGAAACCCCTTTTGTCGTGTGATTTTTATCTGAATGCTTAATTACTTGATGATCACTAGCATTCCTTACTGCTGCAATGGTGGAACTATCGTCATCACCAATCAGAACACCAACTTTAAGATTAAGTTTTTTTTTAAATATAGCTTTGAGTCATTACTTCCACAGCTGCATTCGGTTTTATGGCCTTCGCACTCCCAGTAATTTTTTTTCTACAGTCATGATCATTTACAGGATGCCCTGTATCACACATACGGCATTTCCTACTTCGAGAGGTGTATTCTAAAACTCGTCCATAGCTTCTTCCGGTACCTCTTGTAGACCAACCCATGTTATAAGAAACTATGATACGTACGACGTCATCAAACGTAACATCTGTTTTTTTACCTAAAATATTTTCTCTAATATCCGTGCTTACTCCATTTTCCTCAATATCATTCATATTATGAATTACAGAAGTTGTACTATAAGAATGATCTTCACTTAGTTCTGTTACATTTTCTTGAGCAAATGACATTGTTATTGTTGTTATCTTGGATTGCACTAACATTCTCAATGACAGAAACTGGAGTTCGAAAATTATCTTCACTTAATCGATGCGTTGAATCATTCAACTGAGCCTTTTTAATAATAAAACCCGTTTGTAAATCCTGAGGCCTATAAAAGAAAATAATTGCACATACATAACATTTATATTTACATTTGAAAAAAAAAATCCAATATTATTAATAAATCATTTTTTATTTAATATGAACATAATTGTTATAAAAATGAATGTAGGTTTTGTCAGTATTTCTTGCTTCTTCTTACTTGATTACTAACTGAAAAGAAATCTTTTAGGTTACACTTTGGTACGATTTAAATGATTGAATTTTTTTATGAAACGAGTAATAAAAAAAAATATCTGCTTACAATACACTGTTTATTTTATCTTCATTTTCAATAGTTAACTTCCGTTCAACTTCAGCCCACTTGGTACAGCTTTCTGTTGCAATATTCTCAATCATTTTAGTTCATCGAAGTCAATTCAAATAATGTAAGATTTCGTATGGTATCTGTAAAATCACTTACATACTGCAGAAGTTTACCACACTCACGATTTACATCCAACCTGTCCAAGTCTAGTACAGATTCTGAATGCAGGCCAGTTGAAAGCCAAGAAGTAAGGCTGATTCTATTCTCCATTTCAGAATCAGTTATGGTGATACCTCTCAGTGTCAGTTCGTCTAATACGTCATCGTAGGTGAGGAAGGATAAATCAATTTCTACAGGATTAATAGAAGACACATCCATGTTGTAAAACAAATACCTAAAAGTTTGAAACTGTACAAACAAATTTAAAAGATATTAATGAAACCGACAATGGTTTTCAAACTGTTATAAATGTTATCCAAGATAAATTACAAAAATGTAAATGCAAAAATAATGCACAAAATATTAATTTACCAGTTACTAATAGTTACATGAAAAATTGCAATCAGGATTCTTCAGGTCCCTGCTCGGGCGCCAATTTACAAAACTATTAATTATTGGTTTGAAATAATTATAGTTAGTTCGTAAAAAATGAAATTAAATAAATTGAGAAAATTGAAATGCTCCGGAGAAAGAAAAAATTACTGTGCTCCGGGTAGAACAGTGGTGGTTCCAGAAGAACCCTGGTGCTGTACGCGTTCTCTACGACAACGTTGTGACTGCCGCTGGATTCCGGGTATTTTGGGGACTTCCAAGTTGGGGCCAGATAATATGGGAATTTGAAACCAATCTTGTTAGATAATACAGGAGCCGCCTGAAGGTGTTAATTGGCTCGTTTTTTGGCTGGTCCTATAGACTTAGCTTGTTCCCCTGTCTTGGTAAAACGTCTATTGAGTCTTTACCCCGACCTTTCCTCCACCTGCACAGTCTGTCCGGAACCTAATTAGAACTGCGGATGGGCGACAAATGAACAACAAACAATTGAAGGATATCTAAAAAATCATTAAATATTTAATTAAAATAAAAAATTAACATGCTAATAAAAATTAGTCAGAACACACGTACATCACACAAGTTACTTCCCAGATACCACAGGAAACAAATATTAATTTAAAATAAAAAAAGGTGAATTTGAAAATAATTACAAAAATTTCACAAAAGCCTAGATGATTATCTAGACAATTATGCAATGAAAAGTGCCTGGTGGCAACAAAAACAAATTACTAAGAAAGTTAAAGATTATTTAAAAAAATAACAATTGAAATTTATTAAAGGCTTCACGCGCTAAAAAATAAATTTAAAAGAAGTAATTGATTTTGAAAAATTCACGGAAAAATATAAAAAGGGTACCTGGTTCAAAAAAAAATGCCTCACTCAAAATCAAGCACAGAACATAAATAAGAAATCACACACAAACACGTCTAGTCAGCAGAAACGGTAGAGGAAGAAGTCCTCAGCACCGACCGGAAAAATTCAACGATCTTTCGATCGATCGCGTAGTCCTGCGCAAAAGTTGTTAGCCTTGATGATAAGACGGAAGGTTGATCAAAATTAAGAAATAATCAATAAAACTGAACTAAGACAACCACAAACTGAATAGAAATACGTTAAATTTTAGTAACGGGCTTTTTCATAGAAAAAAAAAAAAACGTTACAATATGTTATTTTATTTTGAGCGAACAAACATTTTAGTAAGTTTAATTTGAAACCAATTTCCAATAACATCTGCAGAAATATTCAATACTGTTACGTAATTTATATATCACGTATTTTTTTAACACTTTTTATTTATCAATTTGTAACCCAAAAACCAATAATTCACTACTTCGCTTCTTAATCGCTTTTTCCTTCACTTCTAACTTATACCTGTCACTCTTAATCTTAGTCAATAATACTGTTCTAAAAAAAATTTTTATTGTACTAAAAACAAAATTATAAATTCTCATATTAAGAAATATTTACATGTATATAAATGATATGATATGATATGAATAACATAATGATTTTTTTGAAGACATTAAAACATATTATATATAAGAAATTAGTTATAATATCATATTGATCTCCTTTTTGACATTCATATAAGGAACATGAGAACAATAAGAACAATAGAAAAAAATTATCTTAATTATTACAATAATTGTATCTGTACCTTTCCGTCTTTATCCTTGTTTTCATTTGAATCTCTTTCTGGTATGTTAAAAATCGTGGGTGGTTTCGGAATTGAATCAACGTTGGGTGTCTTCATGTGAGTTTTCAGTGTATGTTGATATAGAAAAATTATAAAATAATTGAATAAAGAGGGACATAAGGATCAAAATGAAAGAATAAATAAATTATTTTACAAACTCACAGCATTTATTGTTAAATACTCTTCGCGCTTACGTAAGAGAGTATGTATATCTCCATCCGATTAACTGAATAATTTGTGTAACTCCTTCGGGAAGAGACAGAAATATCTCACGATTAATTTTTGTCCTATATTTGAAAGTTAGATGATTTAGTTTATACACGAATTGATAAAAAGAAGTTGAAACAAAGAAACAATTTTATTATGCGAGAATTTCAATTAATAATATTTTTTTCATTTTTATTATGCTACTACATACTCAAGATTATGCTGTATGGAATACTTATTTATTCTTTTGAGAATAATAAAATACCTAGAGAATATTAGTCGAGAAAAATTACTTACGGTCAAATTCTCCAACCAATTGTTCCAGTCCCCATTCCTTCAAGCGATCAGCAACAAAGTTATCTTCGATTATTTTCAGCACTATACACTGAGAAAATGCGATAAACGATATACTGATATAAAATCACCTTACGTTTAAAAGTCACTTTCAGAAGTAATATGCACACCGTGTGGTCACTACGATTCCTTGAGGAACACTGAATAAGTTGCTCTAAATTATACGTATGTACATACGGTAGTGTAGATGTGACGATACTTAGGATACTGGTAAGAGTAAAAACTTTAAAACAACAATCGATCGCATAATTTTAGGAACTAAAAATGAATAGACAGACACTAGGGACAGACATTCGAGTCGGCTCCATTGACGACATTCGAGTCGGATCCATTGACAACAGCCGACAACGCATCGCAAGGTTTAGCACTATATGTTTGTACGAAATATTGCGGCGTGGATTAAAGCAAAAATAACGTGTTTCTTTATTTCTTTAGAATTCTTTTTTCTTCTATTATTCGACGAGTTTCGACCAGTTTAAAAATAATAATACTTTCTCAATGAGCTTTTTATGCATGTTAAAAATTATTGGGTTTTACTTTTACGTACGTATTCTGCTTTCAACTTAGACGGTCATAGGATCAATTTCAATATGATATCTTTGAAATCAAATGAGTTATGATAAAAAAACATTTTTTTCGGTGTTTTCTGTGTGTAAGACGAAGAGGGAGAATAGAGCCTTAAAGAGGCGGAGACCGAATAAACGCAAATCCCTCACTTCATCTTTTAAAAAGTCAGAAATCAATTGTACCCGCAGGCAATTTCTGTTGATGCTTGGATATGCTATAAGTATTCATCGTGCACAAGGAATAACCTAAGATAAAGCTATAGTTGACCTAGGAGAGAACGAATTTTGAGTTGGCTTATCCTATGTAGGATTATCTCGAGTTAAAACACTTAATAAAACCAGGTTTCAATTATGATAGATTAAAAAAAATTAATGAGTACAGTCATGATTGGAAGAAGAAATGAATTACAAAGACTGATAAAAATTGCTGATGTATAATTTATATTTGTTACAAAACTCATAAAAAATTAATTTGTTTATTTTATATTAATAAAGCTTCTAATATTCATTATTATTGTTCAAAATAAAAAATATTTTTTTCACAGAATAAACAAGTGTTCTTTATTTATTAAGTGTTACACAATCATTAAAAAAGGTTAGAAAAATCATTTGGTGAAAAGAAAAAACATAAAATCATCAATTACATTTTCGTAAAATTTTATATTAATCAAACAAGGCTTCGCCCGTTTATGAAAGGACATTTCCTATTATATATTATATTTGTACCTTTAGGACCTCCGTTACATTAGCAGGCGCTCAAGCCTCCACTACACCCACTTTGTATATAAGCAGGGCTGTAGCTAGAGTCGCATTTGAGGTAGGGCAGCATTGGTTACAGGTAGGGCGAAAGTAAAAATTGATCATAATTGATCTGCCCTCGAAGCACGGGCTCCTAATTCAATCACCATGTATATCACTGACCTCTAGGTCAGTGATGTACATTCAATAGCTATTCGTAGACAAATAATTTCTGTAACAGAGCATGAGCATGTATCTAAGAACTATTAAATTCTCAATGATGAAGAACAAGCGAACAAGATGGTTGAACTTCCAAATTTGGATGTAGAGATCCACGTCTGAGTGAGAATGAGGTAATAATTAATTGTTGGGTGGGGTGATACGAGTAAATAGATACGACCGAAAATACCATTTAGATCATATTTTTTCGGCAAACTTTGTGCAATATCGGAAGGAATACCATAGCTAACATTACCAACATGTGTTGACCAATATGCTGCTATGGAACTAGGAGCTGCTACGAGTAGCAATTGTATTTAGTGTTTCCACCTGTTTTGAGCATTGAGGTTCTTCATGGTCAATTTGCTCTTAAACTCCTCGTTTTTCTCCAAAGAAAGCCCGTATACCCATCGCGAAATCAATGAATCTTCAATTTATAGCAATAAAAATAACAATTGTATCGATTTTTGACTAAAACACTTTACCGTACATTTCAGTTAACCAAACTACAAACAATCATAAAAAATCTCTAGTTTATCTTTATTTTAGTTTAAAAAGGGATTCTCCGTACCATATCTTGCAATATAGCCCATATTGCAATTCCTATATGCTACGGGGAATCCCCTCTGCATTACAGATATTATAATATAAACCCATCGCTTCATGTGATGGCGCTTCAAATGCCGTCTATACACAGAGCAAAGAATTATTATACATAATATGAAATAAATGTCACAGTGTGGTATGTTCGAAAAAGTTCAGATACCTACCTATCGCTACATTTTTTTTTATCTCAAACTATGCACAAACAATTTAATTATAATAATTTATCCTAGTTTTTGGTATTTTTAAAGTAGGGCATTGTGATTTCAAGGTAGGGCATTGCCCCACAATGCCCCCCCCCCCTAGCTACGGCCCTGTATATAAGTAAATTTGAATCATATTTATCACTATGGGACCGTCGGTATTACAGATTTCATTAGAGGGGCAACACTTTTCTAAAACATTTTGTTTTGTAAAACCAGGTCGCTCTTACTTCCTTATATTTATTAGACTGAGTGTACGTTGAAACCTCTCGCGCTGTTGCCAGTTAGTCAGCTTATACACTTGTTAGGTACCTAATGTTACATAGCAACTGTTTTGTCTTCGTTAAGGACAATGCCATTATCTGATTGTTTTAATTTTAACAAATAAACAACAATCAAGGTTAAAAGTGTA
>CM055656.1:20166743-20190882 GCA_029378335.1 Agrilus mali
TACCCATTTCTTGATTGGATAGTCATCTTTTCCGTCGAATGGTCTGATATTATCTTCAATGTCCCTAAATGTGAGTGAGAAATTATCCCTTCCGTTGGTAGACCTAACTCTTTGTGTATCAACTAAAGGAACAGCGGCTCCCGCCTGGTCGAAGATTTCATCCTCTTCACCAGATGTGTCTTCATTGTTTTCGTCAGATTCTTCTCCCTCAGATTCTTCATAATTTTGATCAGCTTCCTCTTCCTCAGATTTGAAGTTAATCAAAAACGAACAAATTCGATCGGCTATTTCTTCAGCATTACCTTCATAGTCCAATTCGAGTATATTACATACAGCAATTAAATCAGCTAACTGTAAATTATTTGTGACATACTGTACTTTAGCGGAATACTCGTCAGTGTGTTTATCCCATTTAAAACCTGCAAATTTACGCAATGCTTTTCGGGATTTACGAGGTTCGCCTTCGCTCTCAAAACAAATTTTGTGTAGCGCTCTGATTGCAGTAATCTTAGCCCGTGTAATATGGTTTCAATTCCCGCAAAATTTCCCAGAGTCGACATGGTAATATCGCCAATCGATTTCTCAAGGAAAACAAAACAATGTAAATTATTGTCGACAGTCAAATAAAATAAACTAAAACTGTTTACCAAAACTACGTGACTGAGTCAATCTGGTCACTCTCGTCTTGTTTCTGTTATCTAATCGGGCGCGACAGCAATCAACGACAGAAATTCTTTGAGTCGGAAAAATAAACAGTAGCACTTTAAGCGATTGTACTTACAAAGGAAAATACAAAAGAAAAATAAAATTCAAAATTAACAACTGCTTAATGAAATATTAAATTGAATCGAAATAGTTCACCAAAACAAAATGCAAATTGAATAAAATTTTACCACCAAAATATGAAATAATAACAAACAATTAACTCTTCCTCTTCGTGTTGATTTTCTTTTACTTTCAAGTTCGAATTGAAATTGTAAAAAACATACATCAAACCTTATGTTAATACAGTCCGATGTGAGTGGTGTAGGTACTCGCCAAATCCTTCGAAGTTCGGACAGCAATCCACAGGGATGAGCAAAAACAATGACTTCTAGACACAATCTTGATTTTTCGACAAACAAACACTCAGTTTTATTGCACCAAAAGTTTTAATTATTTTTTAAACTTTATTTAAAATTCACTTCGTACTTTGGAATCACAAATCCAAACTCACTGGATCACTGTTCGTCTTTCACAATTTACATCGTTACACTTTCTGTCTTGATTTCGTCGTGCTATTCATAAACAGGAACATGTAGGATCTTATATTTGTTGCCTAGGTTGTTGAAATAAAAAGGCCTCCGAATTGGTTGATGGAAAAGAATAATTACGTATATTAAGCTGGTAAGTGAGTCTTGATGAATGTACAGTTGCAGGTAACAAAAGTGCGGTTAATATGAACAACTTTTAATCGACAATCTCTGAACGGCTTTACTTCACAATATATTATTATTAATCTCCCAATAATTTACGTCTGTATTACACTCAGTAATTAGTTTGATTGCTACCGGTACACCCTTTACGTCTAAAAGTTAGCAGTAGAATGCCCGCTCTTTCCGCTCTCCTCGGGAATCATATTATCAGCATCATTACTACAACCAGTCGCAAAAGAATGACTCACATTGTACCGTGAATAAAATAAACAAATGAAAGCGTAACTTGTTAAAATAAAGTAAGATATACCTACAGTTATGAACAAAAATGATAATAAGCAGGATTAAATGAAATCCCACATACATGGCTACTCGCGAGAGGCTGTGAACGCGAATGAAGCGAGCCGAAATTTGTCGGTTTTTGACCACCGCTCAAAGAGAATTATGCGTCGCACGTTCACGCATACGTTCTCAGTGTGGACGATACTTGGGCACTAGTATCTATTTACATTGTACAGAGGTGAGACGTTGTTATTTATGTGCAAATGAGCAATGTTTGCAGTTAATAGATTGTTATGAGGAATACCGTTTATTATGGGATCCTAAACATCCGTTTTATTATTCAAAAACAAAAAAATCCGAGGCGTGGGACGCTATTGCAGAGAAAAAATGGCAATGAACGTAAAAACGGTGCGACAAAAAATGTTAAGTTTGCTGGGATCTTTTCGGTCACAAAAAGGCAAAGGAAAAAAGTCAATTGGAACAGGAAAGGGTAATTGAAAATTACTGATTTGTCCTTTATTAGTAGTAAGTATTTTGATTTATTGTAGTCGATATAATTGCATGTAACCTTAAATTAAGAAAATTGTTGTTTGTTGTAGGAACGAAAGATGTTTATGTCTCAAAATGGTTCGCGTTTGAAAGAATGCACTTCTTGATGGACCGAGATGAGCCGAGGAAGACAGTTCATACAGAAAGTGTAAGTAGTTTGTTTTTAAGCATATGTATCTTGCCACGTTACGCGTCCATTTGTTATAAAGTAATTGGCAAATTCGTCCCTAATGTTTTTTGCACTTTCTGCCGCTCTTCGAGGAATAGCTACAAGTGGTGTAGGTAATACTTCCACCTGCAACAGTTCTCCAGCTTACTGGAACAAATTTGCCACTTGATTCACTGTCAAACGTTCCGGGTGGATTGTATAGGTTTCTTGATGCGGCAGAGGTCCTTAGAAAATTGTGAAGATAGGCTATAGTTAGAACAACTATTTGTGCTTTTTCTGGTTCTAACAAAATTGGTTTTCGTAAAACGCGAAAGACTGCAGAGGTAATACCAAAGACATTTTCAACTACCCGACGTGCGCGACTTAATCTGTAATTGTAAATTCTTTCCATCGTCCCTTTTTTATGCGTTCCCGAATATGGTTTCATAATATTGTTTGTAATTGGAAATGCTTCATCGCCTAAAATAATTTCTTCTTGGTAATCAATCAATCATTTTATTAAGTTCAGTATGTTTGAAAACCCCGCCATCGGATATTCTTTCCCTGGCAGCCTACATCAACGAACACAAAATTGTACTCTGCGTCTACTAGTGCGAATAGTACAATGCTAAAAAATGACTTGTAGTTATAGTAATCACTCCTACTATTGACAGGACATTGCAACATATTATGTTTTCCATCCATTGATTATTGAATCGCTCAGAAACGGTTTTCCATTGCTCCACAGTTGAGGGCATCTGAAAAGAAACGAGTGCCACTTAATATAATTGATTAGTAGTTTTAAATTGTTTTTATTAATTATTGGTATTAATAAATTTTGCTTTATTTACAGGAACTATTGGATGTAGGTGACACAGACGATGTATCACTAGAATCAGAAGCAAGTAAGGAATTTCATTCATTGTCAAAAGATTCTCAATTTGAATTGACAGCAGAAAGTAATGAGAACTGTAATTTACCGACTCTATCAGAAACCACCACTGCAACTTCAGCAAACCTTCCGGAACCTAAAAAGGCTAAAAAATGTAGAGCCCAAGAGGATCCAAGATTCGGAGAGGCTTTCAAAATATTAAAGCATACTTATTTACGCTACACTGCATCACAAAGTAAACCTATAGAGGCACCTGATAACTGCACTATTTATGGTCAATATGTGACAAGCAAATTACAAACTTATTCACAAAGAACTCGAGCTACGGTGGAACATGCTATGAATAATATACTGTTTAAGGCAGATATGGGAAATTATGACAGAGACATTTACATTTCTACACCTTCTTCACATTCTTTGGTTCCTAGTCCAGCCCCATCTAACTACAAGTAGTAACGGGGTCGGTTGACCATATTTAAGGGCCCCATCCCCCCAATGTATTTCTTATGGGGAAATGGCGTCATCATCAGCTGTTTTATCCCCTCTCCTTCTTTTTTGCCCCGCCCTCACTCGTTTCCTATTGGTCGGTTTCACCATCGTGACGTCACCATCATCAGCCAATGTCAGCCATATTTGTTTGGTTAGTTCGAGGGTGCTCCGCCACCTTCGCCGGGTGCTACGCTAACTTCGTCGGGTGCTTCGCTGCGCCCCATCATCATCAGCTGATGTCGGCCTTTTTTTATTCCTATGAAAAAAAAGTTCACTTGTGCGCGCCGCGGTTCGAACCGTCGCTGCATAGGAATGTTGTTTGGGTCGCAACCACGTAAACCAATCACCTACGAAAGGAGTTTGGATAATGTTGCATCGTAAGCGCTTAAAAAAAAAGAAACAAACCAATATATATCTATTATAGCTGGTAGAACTTTAGATATTTTAATATTTGTTGTGTATGAAATAATAAATTGCATAAAGCGCACAAACAATCGCTAAAAATCCTACAAGATAAATATTACATTACATATCTATAATGTAAACACTAATCAGCTGTGCTATAGGACGCCATGTTCTTAGGAGGTACAAGTCGCGCATGACCGTACAGTTCAAAATTTGACCTTATCACCACTGGATAGAGATATACGAACATATCTGTTAAATTTTTACAAAATTAGGTATCTACCTATACACCTATTACAATTCAGTGGACGATATAGGTACAAACAAGATAGAAAATTTATTACAATAACAATTCTTACACTCTAAAGAAAATACTCGTACGTATGCGTAACGGTGTGTGTGTCATTCAAGATTACAATGCAATTTTACCAGGCATCTACGCAATCGGCAACGGACACACACACACACACGCTTATTGTTTGAACAGTTTCGATACATATGAACCGATGAACGTTGGCTCGATTAATAATTACGTATAGGTACTCTCCTGACCCCCGCGTCCCATCGGTACTATCGGTACTGTTCAGTACATTAGTCGTAAGACGCAGTAATCGAGGTAATCGATATACCATACCACTTCGATTACCAATATTATTTTGTGCAGGATATGGGAACATATATAAAATGTATTATGTACCTAAGTACATACCTAGGTATATATGATGTATGTGTGGAAATGAAACAGAACGAAGACTATTTATGACGAAGACAAGCTCGTGCGTGAAGGACTACATACATACTTGCACCGTTCATCGTGTTATTATTATTTTATTATAAACATGTACAGCAGCATAGCATCGTCGTTTGCGTCAGCATAATATAAATAGTTTTATTAATAGTTACGTATAATTTAGGTACTAGGTACAATGCTATTGAGAATCGACTAATAACTTTAAACGATCACACAATTCATTAGCGTCATCAATATATTTGTATTCTATCGGCTTGTCGTTGTTGGAAAATACAGTACCTACAAAATGTCTTCCAACTAACGATTGTTTGCAACGATGTCCTCCTCCCAAACGTCATAGAAACGGTTTATGTATAATGTTTGCAGTTTGTGATGAAATGAGTAATTTTACGGTTCAGCAAGGTGTCGACCTTTGCAATATTGTAAACATCATGCGTGCAGGTTCAGGTGAAATGTAGGGATGGTGAATGGACTCGAAAAATACATAGGTGTAAGCAGAAATTGAGAGCTCAACTAAATAACTGGCTGTAGTATGTACTGGTAAATGCGTACGTACTTCACTTGACAGAAAATATTAATGTCGATGCCTTTTTATACATATATATCTATCTATCTATCATTAAAAAATACAACGTCAGCGTAGTCGCTCGCATTGTTGCTTTGTATTAGGTGTGTATTAGGTATCAATATTATTACGCCTCATTCAAAAACGGTATCGGAAACATGTCTAATGAATAACTACGTTATCAGCAGTTTTACCGAATATCATGCTTAAATACTATCCATATCTACAGCAATAATTGAAAGCAACAAAACTACTACCGGTATATTATTTAAAGAAGAATCGCTCTTTTGAAAAAGCTATTTGGATTACATTAATGCTAAATGTAAATATTTGTAATACCTACAAAAATTAGACCTCTGTATGCCTGTTTTCTCAATATTACAAAATTTCACCGCCTGCATTTTTTATCAATAATAATAGATTTAATTTAATTACACTCCATCTACGAAATCTGTGGATGGTGAATGGACGCGAAAAATAGGTGTAAGCAGATAATTGAGGGCTCAAGTAACTAACTGGCTGTAGTATGTAATGTCGATGCTTTTTTATACATATGTATCTATCTATCTAAAAAATTAAAAAATTTTATATATTTATTTATTTTAAATGAATAGTCTAAAAAAAGGAAATTTTACTATTGGTTAAGCTAAATCTTATATATAATAAAAAAACTTACTGAAAACTCTGATTATAAACCTGAAGAAGCAAGTATTGGTGATCCGATTACTGTAACCTGAAGAAGCAGGTATTGGTGACTTTATGTCTACCAAACATATTTAGACGGTTGAGTGGGGTTGAGTCTCATTCTGTTCTTAGACGTCGTGGTGGAATGTTTTACAGAAAATTTTTATAGTGAAAATATGGTTGGCCAAAACAAAAAACAGGCAGTGGTGAAATCCCGTTTTGAGAAGCTTAGGACGGGTGCGGTAAGTAGAATGAAATATTTATTGAAATATTTATTGAAATATTTTTATTAATTATGTAATTTTTAAAACAATTACGTTTTGTTTGTAGTATGAAATGGCTGGAGTTGTCACGACGATGGTTGCTTTATCCATTGCTACAGCCACTACGACTGTAGCAAAGGGTGAATACCTAGGGTTGAAGCGGAGAAGCGCCGTGACGTCTCTGACGTGGAGTCAACCGGGACCACTCCGGCAGAAGAGACTGTTAAAGACATTTTAATGGAAGAAGGGATATGTGCCATAGATGTGACGATGCCTCCATCGCCAATATCATCTCTACCCGACACCCCATGACGCTTTCGCAGGAGATGGATCGCTTAGAAAGCGCCATGGCAAGTGCCCCTCGCATCCTAGAGATGATGACAGCACTGACGACAGCTCGGGAGAGGAAGCGCGATGCTCGAAGTACGGTAAGCACAGAGCTCGCCCGAGTCCGAAAGTGCAGGACCATTCTTGAAGCCGAGCTCACTCGTCTTCAAGGAGAAATCCTGCATCTGATGGAGAAAGAGACACAGCTATTTGAAGAAGATGAGAAGTTGTGTCTCGAAGGAGACATCCTGAATCATGAGGTTGAGATGAAGCGTCCGAGGTTCGAGCGTCTCTGCGTGGGTGTGCAGAAGCTGGCGCATCAGATGGCGCATATACCTAAAGACCCCGGAAAACAGATGTTGGCTGAAGAGGACATCTAGGTCCTATAACAACCTGAGGTAGGGGGGTTTAAGTCGGTAGGTCCGAGGAAACCTTCCACGGGAATCCGACACTACCTAGTCGTATGGACGACTGGGTGACTATGAAGATTTCCCCTCTTCCACGAAAACATAAAAAGAAAAAACAAGTAAATATATATTTTTAAATTTTTTTTAGATAGTTATATATGTATAAAAAGGCATCGACTAATATTTTCTGTCAAGTGAAGTAGTACGCACGCATTTACCAGTATATACTGCAGTCAGTCAGTTAGTTGAGCTCTCAATTTTCTGCTTACATCTATTTTTCGAGTCCATTCACCATCCGCAGATTTCGTAGATGTAGTGTAATTAAGTTTTGTGTTAATATGTAGATATATAGACGTAGTGCAATTAAGTTTAATGTATGTATTGTAAATAGTGTATAGATGTATGTAATCTCTAATTAGTGAATAATAATACTTAAGAAAAATAATAAAAAATTAAAGATTGGGGTAGGCTAAGGTGTGTAAGTATGTAGATATACAGATGTAGTGCAGTTAAGTTTAATGTATGTATGTATTGTAAATAGTGTATGGATATATGTAATTTGTAATTAGTGAATAAATTTCCTTCGCTTTTAAATATGTTTTTTTAATTTTGTTATTTAACAGCAAAATCAGAAAGTTGGATGTTTTTAAGTTCATTATTTGTTGACGAATTCGAATTATTGACTTAATGAAATTTATTATTCCTAAAAGAAAAAAAGAAAAGAAGAAAATATACGTCTGTTCAAATTTAATAATGCCAGTGATATTGATACCTAATACAAAGCAACAATGCGAGCGATTACGCTGACGTATTTTTTAATTTTTTAGATAGATAGATACATATGTATAAAAAAGCATCGACATTACATACTACAGACAGTTAGTTACTTGAGCCTTCAATTTTCTGCTTACGCCTATTTTTCGCGTCCATTCACCATCCACAGATTTCGTAGATGGAGTGTAATTAAATTAAATCTGTTTGTTTAAAATTCTAATTTTTATTTAGTTTTTTTATATTTTTAATGTAAGGCGCATGAGCAATTTTTTTTTATAACGACTTGTGGTCAGAATAGCTAGTACTGTTCTCAAGTACAGTCCACTTACACTTACAATAAACCGGAATTTAATATGATCTGTGTTTTGATTGAATATAGCCCTTGTTATTCATTCTGGTGCAGTAATTTTTAATCATTATCGTTTTAATGGTGCAAAGATCGTATCAGTTCATCAAAATTAAAGATATTATACATTTTTTGTCCTTCGAGCCGGATGTTTCTGAGAGAAGATGGACCCGGATATTTCTTGGAGAGAAAAAACCGGATATTCTTGGAGAGTAAAAAGTAAATATCTATTTTTCTCGTCCTCTTTCTGAGAGAAGATGGACCATTTTTAAGAAGAGCAAGATAAAAGTGTAATAAAGTAATGTTTTGGCCCCATAGAAAAAATTTGTCATTAAGTTCACTAAAGAATAGTGCGTTTTGATTATTCAATTATTCTCTCGTTGAGTTTTTTCGTTAAAATCTTTTGTCTTTGTTTTCGGTATTCAAATTCTTATATTTAAAAATGGCTACCAAATTGCAAGATTTAGTCGATGCGCAGGTCAAATTAGTAAAAAAAATTAATGAAGTCTATAGTAACTTTGCTGCAAGAGAAGTTGACAGGAAAACCAAGGGCGCAGCGCAAGCTGCATTGCAAAGGTTGGAAGAGTATTTCAATACTTTTAATTCTCACCATGCTAATATCCTTCAACTAAAAAATCTCAATTTTGAGGATGAATATTTTACTAAAGTTTTATCTGACGCAGAGGATTCTTATTATGAAAACAAAGGTCAATTTAACGATTTCTTTTTAGAATATGATCAGTCACATCCTGCTAACTTAAACAATTCCAGTTCAAATCAGACTAAAGTAACTTATAAAAAATTGCCCCCTATGGACGCGCCAAAGTTTTCTGGGAAACATGCAGATTGGGAGTCCTTTCGAGACTTATTCACTACTATTATTCATGGTGTGGATACGCTTACTAATGTTGACAAATTTTATTATCTTAAAACCAGTGTCAGTGGTAAAGCTAAAGAAATTGTTGAAAAATATAAGCTTACTATACTCTCGTTTGGAAAGAGTTAGTTGATTATTATGAGAATAAAAGGCGACTCGTACATATTTTTTTAACTGATTTGTTTAAGGTCAGGCCGATGAAAAATGAAACCTCTTCCTCACTTGCACGACTTATTAAGGAGATTGATGCACCCATTGAATCACTTAAGTCAATAGGTAGAACAGACGAACAGTTGTGGTCAAATATGGTTGTGTATCTTATTTCGAATCGTTTTGAGGAAAATTCCATGAAGGATTGGCAAAAATATTTAGCTGATTCAGTACTTCCTCCTACATTGGAAGATCTTAGGAAATTTTTGCGTGCCCAAGCTTTATATTTAGAAGCTTTAGAAGCTACTGGAAAAGATGTAAACCTTACTTCCTCGTCCACTCCTAAGAAGAATATATCGTCTAGTTCACATCAAACACGTATTTCAAAGGACGAACTTAAAAAGGATGGATTTTGTAAGTCTTGTTCTCAAGATCACTTTATTACGAATTGTAATAAATTTAAAATGTTAGGTCAATCTTTTGAAAATCCTGAACGGACGAAATTTATTAAAAATAATAGGTTGTGTTTTAGATGTCTTGATCGCCATGACAATGGTCTCTCTTGTAAAAGGAAAATTAAATGTGCTGAGTGCTATAAAAATCATCATACGATGCTTCATTTTTCTAGCAAAAGTCGTAACACATCATCTCCAAACGATGATTCGTGTCACAATAGTTGTAGCTATCCTGAGGCAAAAGTTAATTGTAAAGATTTGCCATCAAGCTCAATAAATTCAAAAGATGAAAGTCAATCATCTGTTGTTACACATTCGTGCAATAAGTCCATTTCGGGCGGAGTTTTGTTAGCCACGGCTCTCATTATAGTTGAAAGTGAAAATGGTAGTGAGGTTATGGCAAGAACTTTAATCGACCCTTGTTCACAGGCTACGCTTATTTCAAGTTCTTTGTGTCAACGTTTAAAATTACGTACACAAAAAGCTAATGTTCCTATTAAAGGGACTGGTGATGTATTATTATCTAATGTTACTAAATCCGCTAGGGTTTTAGTTAAACCTAAATTTTGTTCAAAATTTTCTTGTCAAGTAGAAGCATTCATTTTACCTAAAGTTTCATGCTACAAACCCCCTTCAATGCAGACTTCCTTAAACTTGCCCCATTTAAAAGGTTTAATGTTGGCAGATCCACAGTTTATGGAAAAGGGTCATATTGATGTATTGTTGGGTGCAGCAATTTATTCCCGCATAGTTGAGGGAAATGTTATTAAAGGAAAATTCAATGAACCCATCGCTACCAGTTCTGCTCTGGGATGGTTGTTGAGAGGAGACGTACCTATTGGTGGTACTCAGAAATCATCGTATTTGACTTCGTGTCATATTTCGCAAGATTTTCATCTTGATGAAATTTTTAAAAAATTCTGGTTGCAGGAAGAAGTGCCGAAAGCCCCACTGCACACTAAAGAAGAGCTAGATTGCGAAGAGCACTATCTTCGTACTCATACTCGAAATGAAGAGGGTAGATACATTTTGAAACTCCCTTTTAAAAACCCTGAGAGTAGGGATAAATATAATTTTAATCAGTCATTTTATCCTTCCTGCACACTAAAGAAGAGCTAGATTGCGAAGAGCACTATCTTCGTACTCATACTCGAAATGAAGAGGGTAGATACATTTTGAAACTCCCTTTTAAAAACCCTGAGAGTAGGGATAAATATAATTTTAATCAGTCATTTTATCCTTCCAAAAAAATGTTGTTAAGGTTGGAGGATAAATTTAAATCGGACCATGAATTACGTAACATGTACGGTAATTTTCTTCGAGAATATGAGGAATTAGGACATATGTCATCCGTTGGCTTGTCTGAGTTGATGCCCGTTAATTCAACGATTACGGTATTTAATTCAAATAATTCTAATATCTCATCATCTAATTTAGATAATAGTTTTTATATACCTCACTATGGAGTATGGAAGAAAAGTAGTACTTCCACAAAGCTACGGACGGTTTTCAATGGTTCTTTAAAAATAAACCCTGGAATATCTTTGAATGATTTGTTACATCCAGGTTCAAATTTGTTGCCTCTTTTATCAGATTTGATTATTAATTGGTGTAATTATAAGTTTGTTTTCGTTGCTGATATTGAAAAAATGTATCGTCAGATGCTTATTCATCCGCACGATCGACAATATCAAAGTATTTTATGGAGATTTGATCCCTCAGAAACTATACAAACATATGAATTAAACACTGTTACTTATGGTGTGGTTAGTTCACCGTTTCAGGCTAATCGTACAATTAAACAATTAGCGAGGGATCATATGTTCGAATATCCATGGGGCGCTGAAGTACTTCGCTCAGAAATTTACATGGATGATGTACTATCAGGTGGTCATACTATTGAAGAAGCTCATAAGAAGCAAACATGTGTAACTGCATTATTGAAATTAGGTTGCTTTCCTCTTCAAAAATATCTTTCCAATGAACCTAAAGTACTACAGGGTGTTCCTCCTGAATTTCTCGCCTTAAAATCAAAATCGTTTGAAGATGCTGAAATGAACGTATCAGTTTTGGGCTTATCATGGAATCCTTCTGAGGATACATTTTGTTTCAATATTAATACGTTTGATCCTATTCCCAAACTGACAAAAAGAATTGTTTATCAAGAACAGCAAAATTATTCGACCCTTTAGGTTGGTTAGTTCCGGTAATTATTAGAGCTAAAGTTTTGATGCAACAATTATGGCTGGAGAAAAAAGGATGGGATGATCAAATTGGTATTGACCTACAAAATACTTGGCAGAAATGGGAAGATGAACTCCCACTCATTAATTCACTGAAATTACCTCGTTGGAATATTTTTTTTCTGCAAGCCGCAATTGTCGAACTGCACGGATTTGCAGATTCTTCTAAATTAGCTTATGGTTCTTCATTGTATTTACGAGTAGTTTATGAAGATAGGGTTTTCGTTACTTTGATTGCAGCTAAAAGCAAAGTTGCCCCGTTGAAATATCTTTCAATACCTCGTTTGGAACTGTCTGCGGCTCGCTTATTGGCGAAGCTTGCTAAACATTATTTGGGTATTACGAATATTAATATCTCATCTTCACATCTATGGAGTGACTCCATCGATGTTCTCCATTGGCTTAAGGGTTCTGTAACTCGTTGGCGGCCTTTCGTTGCTCATAGGTGCTCTGATATTCATGAAGATATGCCTGATGCTTCGTGGCATTACGTAAAATCTAAGGATAATCCCGCTGACATAGTATCTCGTGGTTGCAGCGCTGGTGAATTATTGAATAACACGTTATGGTGGAGTGGCCCAAAATGGTTATCAGAAACCAAAAGCCCGTGGAGCGCTGTTGTTGAAAAACCAATTGTATATAAAGAAACTCCACCCGAAGAAAATGCTTCAGGTATTCAAGTTCACGTTACTGTTCAACCAAAGTATGATGTAGACTTGATATATCGTTACTCGTCTTTGTCAAAATTGTTGAAGGTTATGTCATATTGTTTGAGATTTATTATGGGAATTTTTAACAGAGTTTGGATTAAACGGCAAGCCAAAAAGCAAGTATTTTTATCTTTGCTTACATAATATATAAGCTCCGTTAACTGTAGCTATGATAATAAAGATGAAAAAAGTATTATCAACAATATTGATTCCCGTTTAACAAAGTTTATCGTACTTTCAATTGAAATTGGATCAGATCCATTTTCCTCGTAGTTACGTGTCTCCTACAGAAATGAATCGAAGTCGTTGCTTCATAGCCAATCTTCATCAGAATATGCATTTTTCGCATATTAAAAAGTCTTTAGTAAAAAATGGTTGTTTACACAGATCTAATCATCTAAATAATTTAAATCCATTTTTGGATAATGGGTTGATTAGAGTTGGGGGGAGATTAGCGAATGCGCAGTTGCCTCATGATAATAAACACCCATTGCTTCTTCATCCAAATGACGCATTTACTCGGTTGATGATTGACAATACGCATTCTGAGTGTTTCTATGGTGGAATTCAATTGACACTTGGAACTTTACATTTACAATACTGGATAGTGAATGGTCGTATTGCGGTACGTTCATTTATAAGGCAATGCCATAAATGCAAAACTTATGCTAAAAAAGGTTGTACACAATTAATGGGAAATTTACCCTCCGCACGCACATCTCCATCAAAACCGTTCAGTGTGGCAGGTGTTGATTATGCAGGACCTGTTAAAATTAGACCTGCCAAAATAAGAGGTAATGTTACGCAAAAAGGGTACATTGCAATATTCGTTTGTTTCTCTACACATGCAGTGCATATAGAAGTGGTCGAAGATTATAGTAGTGATGCGTTTATCGCTGCATTTTATCGTTTTACATCCCGTAGAGGTCGTTGTTCTGAATTACATTCGGATCAAGGTACAACATTTATTGGGGCAGATTCGATTTTAAGACAAATGTTTCAAGGTGCCGTAAAATGGTCTGAAGTTGTTCAACATAAGTTGATTGAAATGAGTACTCAATGGCGTTTTAACCCCCCAGGAGCTCCACATTTTGGCGGTCTTTGGGAAAGTGCGGTTAAATCTATGAAACATCATGTATATCGTACGATAGGTGATCAAATATTGACTTTTATGGAATTGTCTGCTCTTTTGTGTAGGATTGAGGCGATACTTAATTCTCGTCCTTTACTGCCTTTAACTGACGATGTATCTGATGTAGAATTCTTAACCCCAGCTCATTTCTTGATTTAACGTCCCTCTTATTTGGTACCTGAACCTGATCTTCGCAATGAAAGAATTCCCTTTGGTGAAAGATGGGAATTGCTGTCTCAGTCACTGCAGCACTTTTGGGACCGTTGGTCCAAAGACTATTTAACGTCACTGCAGGTCCGGAGAAAATGGAAGGATCCTCAGAAATCTTTGCAACTTGGAGACATAGTTCGAATAATCGATGATTCTTCATTTCCTGGTAAGTGGCCCCTAGGCCGTATTACAAAAGTGTACCCAGGAAAAGATGGTTTGGTTAGGGCTGTTAGGGTAAAGACCTCCCAATCTGAGTTTGATCGACCAGTTGTAAAACTTGTGCTGCTAGAGCGGGCTAGCTTGTAAATTTCATTGTTTTTTTTCGGTTCTCCCATATGTATTTATAAAAAAAAAAAAAAAATTTTTTTTTTGTTATATGTATAATAAATATTTTTTTTTATAACTAAGTATTTATAATAGCTATTAAGTTGCACAATTTTGTAATTTGTAATTTAAGTTTTGTTCGTCCATTGGACGAAAAGGGGGAGAATGTTTATAATTCTAATTTTTATTTAGTTAATAGAGTTTTTTTATATTTTTAATGTAAGGCGCATGAGCAATTTTTTTTTATAACGACTTGTGGTCAGAATAGCTAGTACTGTTCTCAAGTACTGTCCACCTACACTTACAATAAACCGGAATTTAAAATGATCTGTGTTTTGATTGAATATAGCCCTTGTTATTCATTCTGTGGCAGTAATTTTTAATCATTATCGTTTTAATGGTGCAAAGATCGTATCAGTTCATCAAAATTAAAGATATTACACACTGTTATTATTGATAAAAAAATGCAGGCGGTGAAATTTTGTAATATTGAGAAAACAGGCATACAGAGGTCTAATTTTTGTAGGTATTACAAATATTTACATTTAGCATTAATGTAATCCAAATAGCTTTTTCAAAAGAGCGATTCTTCTTTAAATAATATACCGGTAGTAGTTTTGTTGCTTTCAACTATTGCTTTAGATATGGATAGCATTTAAGCATGATATTCGGTAAAACTGCTGATAACGTAGTTATTCATTAGACATGTTTCCGATACCGTTTTGGAATGAGGCGTAAATATATTGTAGGTGTCTAATAATAATGATAATAACAATCAGTAAACAGTATAATACATTTGGAAAACCTTCGAAACCCTCTTCCGTGTTATCACATTTTTGTCTTGGTATCCCTAGCAATTTGATCGTATTCCAGTACCACTCCTTTTGACGTAGGTACCTGAAATGATATCATCTTGCGCGTTTCTGTTGAGTTTCGTGCTGTTCTCGTAATTGAGCGTAAATCCCTTTATTTTGGTTACTTCTGTACCGTTTAGTGTTTTAAAATAATAACTTTTAGGACCAGTAGACAACCACTCAACAATATAATCGCCATTCGTCAGTTCGCTACTCCACTCACACAACAAAGACCCTGTTGGCACGGTATTTCGACCGTTGTCAATATATATAATACTATCTGTATTCACAAAATGTCATTGTAAGCACTTTGCGGCTATAGAACTTCGTTCTTACAAATATAGTCCAATGATGCAATAATTTATTTACGATCGTGTGTGTTTTGTAAATCATGAGAAATATTATGTATATGTGTGTACATAGGTATCTAATACGTAAAGTTTGTTCGGCAAAATCAGAAAGTTTGATCTTTTTAAGTTCATTATTTGTTGACGAATTCGAATTACTGACTTAATGAAATTTATTATTCTTAAAAGAAAAAACAAAAAGAAGAAAATAACGTCTGCTCAAATTTAATAATGCGAGTGATATTGATACCTAATACACACCTAATACAAAGCAACAATGCGAGCGACTACGCTGACGTTGTATTTTTTAATGATAGATAGATAGATATATATGTATAAAAAGGCATCGACATTAATATTTTCTGTCAAGTGAAGTACGTACGCATTTACCAGTACATACTACAGCCAGTTATTTAGTTGAGCTCTCAATTTCTGCTTACACCTATGTATTTTTCGAGTCCATTCACCATCCCTACATTTCACCTGAACCTGCACGCATGATGTTTACAATATTGCAAAGGTCGACACCTTGCTGAACCGTAAAATTACTCATTTCATCACAAACTGCAAACATTATACATAAACCGTTTCTATGACGTTTGGGAGGAGGAGATCGTTGCAAACAATCGTTAGTTGGAAGACATTTTGTAGGTACTGTATTTTCCAACAACGACAAGCCGATAGAATACAAATATATTGATGACGCTAATGAATTGTGTGATCGTTTAAAGTTATTAGTCGATTCTCAATAGCATTGTACCTAGAACCTAAATTATACGTAACTATTAATAAAACTATTTATATTATGCTGACGCAAACGACGATGCTATGCTGCTGTACATGTTTATAATAAAATAATAATAACACGATGAACGGTGCAGTATGTATGTAGTCCTTCACGCACGAGCTTGTCTTCGTCATAAATAGTCTTCGTTCTGTTTCATTTCCACACATACATCATATATACTTAGGTATGTACTTAGGTACATAATACATTTTTTATATGTTCCCATATCCTGCACAAAATAATATTGGTAATCGAAGTGGTATGGTATATCGATTACCTCGATTACTGCGTCTTACGACTAATGTACTGAACAGTACCGATAGTACCGATGGGACGCGGGGGTCAGGAGAGTACCTATACGTAATTATTAATCGAGCCAACGTTCATCGGTTCATATGTATCGAAACTGTTAAAACAATAAGCGTGTGTGTGTGTGTGTCCGTTGCCGATTGCGTAGATGCCTGGTAAAATTGCATTGTAATCTTGAATGACACACACACCGTTACGCATACGTACGAGTATTTTCTTTAGAGTGTAAGAATTGTTATTGTAATAAATTTTCTATCTTGTTTGTACCTATATCGTCCACTGAATTGTAATAGGTGTATAGGTAGATACCTAATTTTGTAAAAATTTAACAGATATGTTCGTATATCTCTATCCAGTGGTGATAAGGTCAAATTTTGAACTGTACGGTCATGCGCGACTTGTACCTCCTAAGAACATGGCGTCCTATAGCACAGCTGATTAGTGTTTACATTCTTAATTCTTAATTACAGTATAGATATGTAATGTAATATTTATCTTGTAGGATTTTTAGCGATTGTTTGTGCGCTTTATGCAATTTATTATTTCATACACAACAAATATTAAAATATCTAAAGTTCTACCAGCTATAATAGATATATATTGGTTTGTTTCTTTTTTTTTAAGCGCTTACGATGCAACATTATCCAAACTCCTTTCGTAGGTGATTGGTTTACGTGGTTGCGACCCAAACAACATTCCTATGCAGCGACGGTTCGAACCGCGGCGCGCACAAGTGAACTTTTTTTTCATAGGAATAAAAAAAGGCCGACATCAGCTGATGATGATGATGGGGCGCAGCGAAGCACCCGACGAAGTTAGCGTAGCACCCGGCGAAGGTGGCGGAGCACCCTCGAACTAACCAAACAAATATGGCTGACATTGGCTGATGATGGTGACGTCACGATGGTGAAACCGACCAATAGGAAACGAGTGAGGGCGGGGCAAAAAAGAAGGAGAGGGGATAAAACAGCTGATGATGACGTCATTTCCCCATAAGAAATACATTGGGGGGATGGGGCCTAAATGTGGTCAACCGACCCAGTTACTACTACTACACTTCTTTATCTTCAGTACCTACTCAATATTCTTTCGAAATAATAACTAAAAATAATGATGTAACCCTTACAATAAATGCAAACCCAGATGTTCATACTTGTACTTCTCTTAGTTGTCTTCCCAGCCCACAGAATACCACGACATATACTCTTTCCACAAATACCTCCCAAGAAGAAATACAGTCGTCATATAAAATATTGTAAGTAACTACTGTTCATACTACTGTTTTAAGACTGTTTACATATCTTGTTCAGTTTTTTTGAACTAATAAAAACGTTTTCATTTGCATTACAATTTTACTTACCTTTACATAGCTCCTTAAGACTTCTATTAGAGCACAGCACACTTCTATGACTATGGTGGATATTGATTGCTTAGACACTTTAAAAAGGTATTGCAAGCTGGTATAAGAATCCCCCGTAGCCAGGAAGCGTAAAGTTATAGCCAATCGCTCTTTAACCGATATATCTTCTCGCAGTTTAGTTGTTTTCTTCGCTATTTGAGGCCCAATCGCGTTGATAAAAAACTAAGTCTGCTGATGACATACGTACCAAATTTTTAAACTGACCTGTATCTTCCAGCACTAAATCAGATAATAAATCGGATCCACCATAACGTTTCCTGCTTCTGTATAGTTCTGTTACCCACCATCGCCTTTCCCTCTTTTAATTATTTTTTCTGATCAGTAATTTGTTTATAACAAAAAAGGCAGCTTGCGCTATAATAACTGCTTCATCTGAAGACATCTCTAGTACGAATGAATGGAGCGCAGTGAGAAACATCGCATGCGTTCGAGGAAAAGTTTCACCACAATCACTGAAGGGCGAGAACGCATGCATATGCGTGCGTTCTCGCTTTGACTCGTCGATGTGCTCTCTAGTTTGGACCCACCTTTAGGTCAATGGAAGGCGAGTGAAGGTGTACATTGACACAGGCTGCCAACACAATTTGACGTCAGGTGAGTGTGCCCGGATGTTGGGATTGCAGGTGGATCTCAAATCTGTCCTTCTGAAAGGATTTGGCTGAAGATTAGGCGCGAGATGTACGGTGGCGATCGACGGTCTCTGCTTGAATCTTACTATGTTGGTGACAGAATGTGACATTACTAATGCTGATATTATTTTAGGGCAACCGGCGATAGGAGGCCAAGGCGTAGCATTAGTGGTGAAGGGCGGCAAGGCAGTGTTCGTGGAGGAGTCGAGCGTGGAGGACCCCTTCAGGAACATGAGCCTTGACAGGGAGGCGTGTCAGCGACGTAACATCCATATGGAGAAAGATGTAACACTTAAGGCACTCTGGATGACATGTTTGGATGTGCGTGTACCAGATGCTTCAGAAGGCGAGGAAGTGGTTTTGAAGTCAAAACCCTTCGATGTCGGCGAGGCGGCGATAGCCCTTCCCAGTGGAATTATCAGGTGCACGGGAGGAAGATCTTGTTTGGCAGTGACCAATTTGGGTCCGAAGAAGGTTCACTGGAAGAAAGGGCGAGTAGTCGCCAGAGGAACTGGGTGCACGGAGGAGGAGCGGAAGGCAAAGTCTAAGACCGCTAACGCACAGGTGAGTCATATTCAAACCATTAATTTTGATAAAATTAATGTAGGCGATATAAGCGATCTAGATAGGAGTAAATTAATTGAATTGTTATCACAAAAGGCGCATTGTTTTTCGAGGGGCGAGGGTGATTTCGGTAAGACTCATTTAGGCGAGATGGAAATTAAATTAATCAAAGATATACCTGTGTATTATAGACCATATAGGCTATCGTACCCTGAGAGACAAACAGTAAGAGACAAGGTGCAAGGACTTTCGTATTGTGGCGTCATCAGAGTCTAATTCGGCGTATGCTAGTCCTATAATTCTAGTAAGCAAAAATGATGGTGGTATTAGATTATGTGTGGACTACAGGGCGTTACTGAATGTTCGGCGGTTAGGGCGACGCTACTCCAACGGGATTTGGTCCCAAGAATAGCTAGATGGTGGTTGGTGATCCAGGAGTACGACATGGAGGTGAATTTGTATTCGGAAGCTGTAGTTGTGAATATTTATTGATAAACTTAATAATTAATGCCTGGTAGCCAATGTGACTGTTGTAAAATATGGCGAAAAACTAAAAATACTCCCGACGATACCACGAAGTCCTAATATATGTTTGTCAATACCTCGTTGTCACAACTCAAACAAGTGTTGTGTAATATATAAGCGTAAAAATTGCCTCGTAATTGTACCAAAAGTAGCTCGAACTCAAGCATTTATACTCTTTATACTCATATTATCGTATCGGTATTCAGTGAATTTGCTCTGCAAGCTTTACGCCCAGTAAGTGAGAGTACGTACATCAATGTATGAAAAATATATATGTCTTTTAAGAAATATCAGAGTGATAGCAAAGAAGAGAGGTATCGAATTTGACACACCGGGACAGCTTTCTGAGTCTGATTATTATGCTCTCATGGGTATATCTATGCCTGATTTTAACTGTATTTTCGAACTAGTAAGGCCCAAAATTCGCTCCTCGAAAATGAGGTCATCTCGTACTTGTGTGGCAGTATTACTTGTACTTACCGAGAATGGAGTGCCATTTGACTGGACAAACACCTGTTAAGAAGCTTTCCAAGTTTTTAAAAATAAGTTGTCTCACACCCGGATTTTGACTTATCCCGAATTTGGAAAACCATTCATAGTCGACACCGATGCAAGCAATGTGGGAATTGGAAGGGTTCTTTCCCAAGTTCAAGAAAGAAAGAGTAATCGCACACTTTAGCAAGACACTGTCAAAACCCGCCGAGAACTATTGGCCGCGGTAAAAACTATAGAACATTTCCACAAATATCTATATGGGCGAGAATTCCTGCTGAGAACTGATCACGTCTCTTAAATGGTTGCTGCAATTCCGAAACCCTGAAGGAGAGGTGGCCAAAGGGTTAGAGCGTTTACAAGAATACAATTTCAAAATTGAACATCGGCCAGGAAAACACCATGGTAATGCCGACGCCTTATCAAGACGACCATGCCCGCGGAATTGCAAACATTGTTCTTCTGTGGAAAGAAAAGAAGGGTTAGACCAAGTTCCATGCCTACATACCACCGTGAAGAAACAAGAGAATTGGGAAGATACAGTGTTGATTGAGGAACAGCGAACCGATGATGACCTTGGACCCATCATGAAATGGAAAAATAAAACAATAGAAAACATCCTAATGGATCCAAAGAGAATCGAATGAAGAAATAAAAAATGGTAGGTGTCGGTTGAAAAAAAAAACAAAACGCAGCTGTTATGTTTAAAGTTCGGAAACTTTGCATTTTCTTCTGAACGCCCTGTATGAATTATGAAGCTTAATTTTGGCTTGCTGCTACCCTTAAGACTCAACTATATTTACGGCATTATTCAAAAGAATATTGCAAACAGAATGCATGAACTGTCTTCTTTTCAATAATGGCGTAAATGCCGAAACGAATTTAGGAAGTTTTAAATCAAACTCGTTGCGAAATTGAACTCAAAAGTTGTTTCTCTATCTACATCATTTGTTCATAAAATTGTTGAGACAATGCATAGGTAAATTTATTATTTTTTATTGGAATTGTAATCCGTGAAGTAAAGCTTAACAGCATGAACTCTGCTTAGCCCGGGATATATTTAAAATATAATTGTATAAAAATTACTACTGAAATACGTATCGAGGCAAAATTGCATGTTGTGATTTCTTGAAACGTAATCTGGAATGCATTCTGGCGAAAATAAATATTTGATTAGTATATATATATATACCGCTTCTACCTCCGTTTTCGGAGGTCCTAACGTATCCAATGAAATAATAAAGGATGGTACTATGTTAGACAATAGCTCTCTTTTTCTATATTTTCTAGTGGAGGTCAGAACGATCGGGGCTTAACGAAACATATAAGCAATTAGTTCAGCGGTTTGCCGCAATAGAAACGGCTCTTCTACATGATTTTATACACCGCATGTTAAGATCTCCGCTATATTTTCACAACAATTGTACGTAAAAGCTGCATTCTGTTGCCTCCTATGTTTGGCAACAGTGTAATTAAGTACGTTTCTTGGTCCGTTGCGTTTAATCAGTTTAATTCGGTGTTTTCGTCGAACAGTGCATACATGTGATTGGCGCTAAAATGTATAGACGGTATTTTCCACAATCATATGTAAGTACCTATTTCTTTATTTAATTTTATAAATTTTATAATGTAAACTGAGATTACTTAATGCACACTTGTTATGAGGTTTAATGTTTAAATATTATTGCTGCACACAGTTACCAAAGCTACCCCCTCTGTCCCAGCCCTAAAATTTTTCGTAAATCTAATGAAACTGTTTAGACAACAATAATAATGACAAACAGTTTTTCCTAGTTTTGAGAATTTTTCTACATTTTTCCGAATTTTCATGATTTTAAATACTACGACGGTGCAAATTTTAACAATTACATTTTTGGAAGGTGCATATTAAGATCTACAGATTGGTATATTTTTACAAGATTTACGAAAAAAAATAGGGCTGGGACAGAGGGGATACCAAAGGTAGCAGCAGCGAAATAATAGTGCTAGTGAATAAAGATTAAAAACCGTTATTGCAGTTATCAATCTATCTTGACAACATAACTCTCAAAGAGGGTTATTGATAGATTCAATGGGTACTCACAGTTTACTAATTCTTTAAAATACGTTATTGTTACTACAATGAAACAACGTTTTCTGAAGAGAAGCTCGGTAGCGTGGTGGTTACATGTTTGGTTCGTGTGTCGATTTTGGCGGGTTCGGTTACCAAAATATAAATAAATAAATGAGTAACTAGTTAAGTCGTTAACTATAAAAGTAAATAAATAATAAATAAACAATTAATTAATTAATTTATGATACAGACCACCTTATTGATTAATTGGTTGAACTAACGAGTTTCTTGTTATCAAGAACTCGAGTAGAAAATAAAGAAACACGTATCCAAATAGAAACCACTTAGGTAGTTGTTGTTTTATTTCATAACAACTTTATCCAGTTCCTAATTAAATTTTAGTATAAGTGTTGTACGGCTTCCCAAAAAAGATCTCAACAGTGGTTCTGCAATAGAGGTTTTGAGCTCACTGAAATGGATTCTCCGACAGCCAGTGAGAGACAAATATCATCCCATCAAGTAAAGCCACTGGGAAACGCACAGGTAACCTCGTGAAATAATATTTTTTCAAATAATGCAGCAATAGAAAAGTATCAAGAGTCAATGTGTGAGAGGGTGAACCGGTTCATTCTCTGCAGGACAACACAACCTTACCGAACCTTATCAAACCTGCCTCAATCTAACCTCATCTAACGTAATACTAACAAAATCTAAACAGACCCGATCTTACCAAGCTCTAGTGATACCAAACCAAACCAAACCTTACCTTACTTAACTATACCTTACTAAACCAAATCTTTGGAAACCAAACCTAACATTACTTGAACAAACCTAACAAGACCTATTGAAACCAAGTCAAACGTTACCAAAGTTAACATTACCCTACCAAACTAAATATAACCTTACCTTAAAAAACCTAACCAGACCTAATCAAACCTTACCTATCCTAACCTGCCCAAATCAAGCCTGACCAAACCAAACCTTTGGCACCTAACCAAGTTTTAACTTACATAACGAAACCTAGTGAAACCAGGCCCTACCAAACCAAATCTTACCAAATTTAACCACAACCATACCAAACTTAAATAAAACTTGTTACACCAACACCCATTTAATCAAACGTTACCGAACCTAACTAATCCCGACCAAACTCAAGAAAACCTTTCCGAACATAACCGACTCTAATTTCACAAAACCTAACCAAATAATTAAACCTAACTTTACCAAACCAAACCTAAACAAACATCCAAAACCTAACTAAACCAAACCAAACCTTCCCAAATCTAACCTAACCTTATCAAAATTTAACCTAACCTAACTTTACTTGACTGTTGAATGATGCAGATATTGCCTTACAGATAGAGGCAGATGTAGGGGTAGATCCGTCGGACGCTTCCTCAAGTTCATATGATGATTTTAACGATAAGGACTTTCAAATTGGCAGCGACGAATCAACTTCAAGCAATAGTGCAAGCGATGATGAAAACGAAAAAGATATCGATCAAAATAACGATATAAAAATAAGAATGAACGATTGCGACCGAGGTAAACTTGATGGAGAAAAAAAACCTGGAATTAATATTTTGGAAAATATTCAAATCAGAAAGCCAAAAGATCCGCAAGAAATTTTTTCTAAAGCTGGATATATCAGAAAAGCGAAGCTCTTGAAAACTCGTTTAGTGAGATGTGTTTTTTGCGCGGAGGAAAGTGTTTCTAAAAACTTTATGCGTCATTTGACGAGACGACACGCTGGAGAAAAAG
>CM055656.1:20191382-20239525 GCA_029378335.1 Agrilus mali
TAAAGATTAAAATCTACAGACGAAGTTGTTACATCACCCCATGCGTCACTCTGATCACTGTCACTAATATCACTACCTTGATCATATGTGAAGGAGCCTGTCCTAATACCTGCAACATCAGAATTCGTATCGCTCTCTAAAATATTTGAGCTGATTTCATCTTCATCGCTGCTCTCTTCACTTGAAGACACTACATATGTTTTGTCTTTTACAGTATAGTCACTACTAAAATCTTCCCAGTCCGAGTCAAATTTACTATTATCATTACCCTCACGTTGAATACACGAGAAACTAGAAAAACTGCGGATGGCTCTTTGTCATCATTTATTGTCACATCTCCAGAGGAACTTCCTGAATATATAGAATTGTTTAAGTATTCTCTTCGTACGAGACGACATTGTTGGTAATCTCTGATCAACTAAATCGACTAAATGCTACCTAGTATCATACAGTACAGAAAGGTGTGCAATATGAGAGATATGTATCGCAGAGAGGTTAACTTTGTATTAATTGTATATGTAACGCAGTCAACGTGTTAATAATTTAAGAAATTCAATCCCTAGGTGCCATCAAGATATAAGATATATCTGATGGTGAAATATTTTAAAATTAGGAAAGATTTTCAGAATTTGACGGGTTTTGGTGTAATTCAACGAATAATCCTCTTCTGTTTCGTCCGTTTTCAAGTTTAAATTATCTTCTTCGATTTATTCGTTATCCGAATCATCGTCGTCTTTTTGTTCATTTTTAATTTCGCATGTTTTAATTTAGAGAGATTCCGAAGAAAAACTCTTGAATGCTGCGCCCGAGAAGTTGGGTCTCAAATGACCATCACTATAACGAGAAAAATTTGAGGTACCAGGTCGTTGAAAAGTAGAATTAGAATTTACCGGGGAATCATTTCATGATTCTCTTTTGGCAAAAGGTTTTCTGATGGAAAGTTTATCAGTTGTTGGGTTTTAAATTAAGTATAGTTTTCTTGGTCATCTCTTACTTTTAGTCTCTTATAAACTACAAGTGCATGGGAAAAAGCTACTTCAAGAGTTTCAGCTTTAGTGTGATCTATTGAAATTTCGACATCCTTGGGTAGATTGTTTAAGAAGGTAGTGGCAATTTTGTCAATAAAATCAGAAAGAACTGTAATAACATCTGAATCATTAGAAACACTTTCGGTAGCGGCTGCTGTAAGGTCGTCTCGTGTTTTAGCCATCTTATTGTACGTATCCTTGATTAAAATTTTATTGGAATTCTAAACCTGATTATATCGGATATTAAACCTTCAGAAGAACGTTCTAATCCAAAATTCGTTATCAATGCCCCTTTGATATTTTCCCAACTATCATAATGCCTTGACAAACGATTAAGAACAACTCGTAATAAATATTCTGTATTAAAAATGCTGGCATTCGCCAATACAAAATCTATTGTTGTTACGTTTTGGTGTAATGGAATATTATCACCGTCAAAATTAGGTATTAATTCTAGAAGTTCTCTTCTAAAATAAGCTATTGTTCCTCACATTTGAAGCGAAACAGTAAGTAGGATTTGACATTTTATAAATTTATATAGGGTAAATTGAGGAGAGTTGGCCCACCTTTTAAAAAACTCAATATAATTTCTTTATTTCACAAAACAAAATTATGAACAAATTTTGAAACATAAAGGAACTGGTTTCCTTTCCTTTGATTCAAATAAAAAACTGTAACGAATTTTCTAGTCAAAGATATTTATTTAAATAATTATTTATTTAACACTATTTATATATCACTTAACACTAACTTAAAACTACTATTAGATTAGAATAATTCACTTATTTATATAACAACTTATTTATATTACTTGTGTCTTTCGTTTATCGTTTTGAGTCGCGCACTGATGCTCTATCACCACAACTGTCCTCTGGCCCAAAGACGGTCACTTTATATACACATTTCGAACTTTCTGGATAATTAGAAAAAGGAATCCTGATGGTTCTCGAACGATGAATAATAATTAGAAAGTCGTCGATCATTCCAGAATTGGTCGTGTTACTTGTCGCTGGAGAAAGATTGACATCTTGTAAGTTGATAATGATAAAAGTACCGTGTACGGTGACTACGCCGTAAGCATGTTAGCGATAAGAAGTACATGCACACAAATGTTTATCGCACACACGTTCGGTGTCACTGGTCGCTACAATACGTAAGGAAAAAGCAAAAATTACATAAAAAAATAAAAACGATTTGCAAAGATCTGTCCTCCATATAGGAGGAGAGATGGGTCCTAGCGATGTCTCCTCTTTTTCAGTGCTATCGTGCTACCGCATTTTTGGCACAGATTCTGGAATGAAGTGCAACCATCGTGCAACCAACGGTGGCATGCTACGCACTGCAGCCAGTCATCCTTCCGTTTGGTCACGCGGTAGTGTTCCTTAGAACCTACGCATTCGTTCTCATAATCACTGAGACTCTCTTCTTCGGCTGACGAATCATTCAGCAATATCTCAAAAGAATGTGATGATTCAGATGACTGTACACGAATTTTTCTTGGTCGTACTTTAGCAGATTTTCCCTTCCTGGCAGATTTAGTGGCGTTTATAGCCTATTTTCACACTTTCCCAAGAACGTTAAAATGCAAAATTTAATGATCATTATAAATGTTTAGTAAATTTAAATAGAAACATTACTTAATAAATAAACTGTAAGTCGAACTTGAAAATATTTTTAAAAAAAGCGGCATAAGCAGTAACCATATGAGCCCAACTTTCAGAATTGAATTCCTTCTACTAATTCATATACTTCTCATTGCCCATCAACTTGAAAAACCCTGTAGGTATATTCAGGGGTTGTTATAACTCCTACTATTTGCCTTCTAACTCTTTTTGCTACTCGATGAACGACAGGAACTGGAGAGATTTCATCCAATGCCTTCCCGGGTGTAATGTCTTCAATGGCAGTTCTTTTTAATGGTCTAGCGATGTTACTCTGAGTTCCAGATGGTGCTGGTTGTGGTTCTATGTCTCTTGGCTGGGATGAAACCGTTTCCACTGATGTTGGATAACGAAGTTTTGGATTTAAAACTTCATTTCTTGGTTCACACTGAATGAGAAGAAGAAGGGGTTTTTTTAAACAAAATGGTGTTGATGATTTTAGTTATGTCGAATGAACACTCTTATGGTTTTATAAATTTATTAAAAAAAAGAAAAGTTACACTTTAATAGTATATCTAATATCAGTTTTGTATTTGCTTACATAGTAAACAATCCTTTTTAGGTGGAGCAGGACCGTCGTTATGATAAGGCGTCATGTTGTCATTGTTATAATGTTCAAAACATGGATATTCTTCTTTGAGTTCTTCATCGTTTCTTAAATACTCTGGTATTTTATTCCATGCGTAGTAGCGGTTTAAGTAATTAACGTGATCTAACAAGTATTGTCTAGGTAAAACTTGAATTTCTTCGCTAGTTAATTTGTTTAGGAAATAATTGTGTTCTTTTAGTTTTTTGAGAACTTTGTTAATATTAAACATTTCACTTCGTATATCTTCCATGTTTACTTTGATACTAAATTAAATTTTGCTGCACCTCTATAACACTGTTTTTAATTTTTTAAGCTCTTATTTGCTTTATGTTTACGTTCATACAGAATTAAATTAAACTATGGGTTTTTATTTTAACAATATTTTGTTTATTAATACAAATTATAACTAACTTATTTAAATTAAATTATCTAACTTACAACTAATCTCCTCCCTCATGATTAAAACTGGAAATGTAATAAATTTATTAAAATATTTATAATCAAAAACTCATTAGGTACTTACCTTAAGTTTAATATGCAGTCATGTACTTGACTACTTTTATATTAAATGTTTTTCTTTTTATGGTTCATTTTCCTCTATATTTACTTGTGAATAATTTTTTATTTAATTCCGTATAAAATTTGGCCAGTCTTAGCTTATTCTGAACCTTCCACAGTGTAATTTCTCCATCACATGTTGTAAACCTATACCATTGTTTTTCTATCATTATTATTATGGAGTTACAATATCTGAAAGCTTTGTCAATTGAATACTATATCACATTTAAGGATAGGGAACACATCCATGGAACTTCTTCTTTAAATACAATGGTGTAGATAACCATTTTTTTGTAACTAAAAATTTATTAAACTACTTATTTATAATAAAAAAAAATCATTACTTACCAATTGTTTTAACAATAAAACACAAAAAAAGATACTTACTAACACTATCGAACGTGTGTAAGTTTATATTTATATGTCTGAAAGTTTAGCCTTTTATACTAACCCACACGAGCACCAATCCTGAATTCAACGAATGAGGGCTAAGTAGGTTTTTACGAAATACATACGTCTATGGTGATAATAATAAATATTTCTGTGACCATTTTCTAGACGAGGATGATTTTAATAAAAATATAATAAGTAGATATGTAAAAGAAGTAAAAACGAAATACCCACGTCTAGCTGGTTAGCATCAAAAACATGTACATCGAAATCAGTAAAACAGAGGAAGTAAAACAACTGGTGATAATAATAAATATTTCTGTGTACATTTTTTTAGACGAGGATCATTTTAATAAAAATGTAATAAGTATGTTAAAGAAGTAAAAGACGAAATACGCTCGTCTAGCTTGTTAGCATCAAAAACATGTAGGTACTAGTGATGTGCCGGATATCCGTATCCGTATCCGTATCCGCGGATATCCGAGGAGAAGAGAGGTCCGTATCCGTATCCGTATCCGTTAGTTTTTGGTGGATCTTTTACGGATTTTTTACCTTATTAATTTTAAATTTGTAGATGAAATATATATATTGTGCCGATCAATATAGATTTAGGCAGTACTGTGTGTTTAGATGAGTGCGTGGCGGGTTATTGCCGACAGAAGCGGCAATAAATAAAGCAAAAAATAAATATTAAGAGGGATGCCGCCTGCCACATGGTTCAACAAGGACAGAACGCACACGACAGCCGAAGAAGACGGTCGTCTTAAATTGATTAGACGCGACCAGATTATTTTACTTTTAAAATTATTGTGACATTAATATTGCATTATTGGATTTGATGGTGTTTTGTAGACATTTTTCTTAACTGATATACCAAACACAAACGTTATCTGTGCTGCCCAGTGTCACACTAAACTATACGCGGCGATAAAAATTGCACATGGATTTTTGCAAAGAGACAATCTATTATAAAAGTTGGCTCTTAAAAAGTTTCATAACAGTTTGTCTCTTTCAAAAGGTCGATGTACCTACAATATTTACCGTCGCGTACTCTAAGAAAGTAAAGATGCGTATCCGTATTCGCGGATCTTGAGACCAAATATCCGTTTTCAGATCCGTATCCGCGGATATACAATTTTAGCGATCCGGCACATCACTAGTAGGTACATCGAAATCAGTAAACTGGAGAAAGTAAAACAACTGGTGATAATAATAAATATTTCTGTGTACATTTTTTTAGACGAGGATGATTTTAATAAAAATGTAATAAGTATGTAAAAGAAGTAAAAACGAAATACGCACGTCTAGCTGGTTAACATCAAAAACATGTACATCGAAATCAGTAAAACAGAGGAAGTAAAACAACTGGTGATAATAATAAATAATTCTATGTACATTTTTTAGACGAGGATGATTTTAATAAAAATATAATAGATATGCAAAAGAAGTAAAAACAAAATACGTATGTCTAGCTGGATAGCATCAAAAACATGTAGGTCTATATCAGTAAAACAGGCGAAGTAAAAAGACTATGTAATGAATTAAACGAACAAGAGAAAAAAAACTATTTAGATGAATTATATGTTAAAAGATACAGTTTAATAAATAGTATCTAATAAAAAAAAGAAAACGTATACACATAATAATATTTTAAACTATTTTTTTACGTCACCAGTCAGTGGTGAATATTCGATCAATTCTATCGTGTAACAATAGACAATATGCTGATGTATTATTGGGAAGAGCAGCTGCAGTTTGAAATTCAATCTTGACATCAACTGGTCCAGTTTTAATGATTTCAATCTGATACGTACAATCGATCACCACAACTGGCGCAATTTGTTTGTTTGAATTTTGTTACATCTAACAAAGGTAACGGGTTACAACCATAATATTTCTCTTGAAATTTCGAGTACATATGATGTAATAGAGCATACCGATTTTCTATAAAGGAAATATTTAGATTCTCATATGGATATACTTCAGAGTTTAAATATACTTTTAAATTAGTAAGTTGACAGTGATCAAAGTTACTAACGTCAGCAGTTTTCTTGTTTTGCTTATCAGTTTGCAATGCGAAACGAATAAATCTGGGTTTTTCCATTTGATTACTGGTTTTTACCCGCCATACAATGTTGTTGATGTTTGGTAGATTGGGATATTCATACAAATCCCAACTGCGGAAACCCATCGAGATTGGTTTAGAACTTTGTATAAATTGATATAATTTAAGACGTGCAGTATCGCTGTGTAATATGAGGTGCTTTCCATAATATTTTATCAATGTGTAGCTTATAATCCTTGATTGTTGGTGAAAGGATATAAACTGTTTTCGTTTGATTTAGCTCTTGTTAAAATTAACTCATGTCTAGCATTAGGAATGATTTTTTTATAATCTTCTGCGAATTCGAGTAGCATTTTTAAAGGAACATAAAAATTAAAATGTTTATCAGATAGTACGATGCTTTTATCCAGTTGGTTTTCCTTCAAACCCCATCCTGCAGTATCGCTCTCATTGTGATTAAACGAAACATAATTTTTCATAGAAGTAGTAATTCCTACATTTCGATTACGATCAATTTCTATCAAACATAAACGCTACACAATTGTTATTCAGTTTCATTCCATCGCTAAAGTTATTACCATCATCGACTAAGGTACCTTCGATGTAAATAAAACTTTCACTTGGAAGTAAAATTAAATCTTGATGTTGAATACATATTCGAATTGTATCACTAACATATGTTTCTACAAAAGGCGAATATGTTCGATCGCTCCATCTTGTTATTGTTTCATCGTAACGCGGTTTTTCGGAAATTTCTAGTAAATTATCACTCATTGCGCAATGTAAATTCTAATGATTTTAGAAATTGGTTATTCTCTTCTGTTAAGGAAGTAGGATGAGGAGTCGATGTACTGAATTTAGTTAGTGTTTGTTTCAGAAAAACTTGTTCCTGTACTGACGGCATCATAAACTTACTTTACATACGGTACATCAACTACAATATGGGGCATTACTTTCGCCATTATATATTCTTCTTCTACAGCTCGAGGAATAATATTTATGTTTTTTTGTACAATCCCAGGGTTTTTTCCCAAAATAATCATTCGAATGCGGTAAATCGCGTAGGATGATCATGAGCCCTCCACGTCCACGTAACTCAGAAAATAAGTTTTCTAATGAGTCTTGATTAAGTTTGTGCGTTAGTATGTATTTTGCTCCATGTATTTCTCTCATATCGATAAACAACGATTTTAGTGAAGAAATTGACATTATTAGCCCCTTTTGGAATATTTGTTTACCACGTTTACCTCTGCATTTCATTGTGCTCTTTACGTGGTAAACTTCGTCTAGAACGTCATCTTGCTGTTTTCGATGAACACCATACGGTCTCTTCGAAGATATCGAAGCTTCGGTTGAATAGCTATTGAAAATATCAAACCATTTGTTGATCTTATCTATAAAATTGCCCAAATCCGTTGCCAATTTCTTATCTGGTCCAGGTTGATAATGTTTTAGGGCTGCAGCTGTCGTGTACGATAACAACTGTGCTGCTAAAGTAACATTCTGGCGTTGGGGACCAAAACATTCCAAATGTTTTTTGGTTATTTTATAACATGCAGATACTTCAGAGTCAGTTGATGCTATTAAGTGTGCAAGTGGTTCCATACTGTAACGAATTTTCTAGTCAAAGTATTTATTTAAACAATTATTTATTTAACACTATTTATAGCACTTAAACACTAACTTAGAACTACCATTTATATCACAACAATTCACTTATTTATATAACAATTTATTTATATCACTTTGTCTATTATCGGTTTTAATTCGCGCACTGATACTTATTCATCACAACTAACTGTTCCTCGGTCCAAAGATGATCACTATATATACACCTTTCGAACTTTCTAGACAGGAACTCGAAGAAATCCTGAGTATTCCCGAATGATGAGTGATAATTAGAAAGTCCTCGATTATTCCAGAATTGAACTTGTTACTTGTCGCTGTAGAATGATTTACATCTTGTAAATTTATTACAAGAAAAGTACCGTGTGCGGTGTCTACGCCGTAAGCATGTTAGCGATAACAAGTACATGCCACAAATTGTTATCGCACACACGTACTGGGTCACTGGTCGCTACAATACTAATTACTGAGCCATCCTCTAACACAAATCCCTTATCGAGTAGCCAATTTCGCATCAGTTTCAGCAAATGCGGGGCATCAGCAAAAATTCCTAATTCTCTCCACAGCCCGACATTGCCATTTCCACAATCTGAAACACAGGCAACTACTTTGTAGGATATGTCATGTAGCTTTCTAATAATCGTACATAGGATGTCTAGTAATTTTTGTATCAAAATCTATGTATATGGGCTGTTTCCACTTCGCAAACAGCCCTCTGGCCATGACCACCTGCATTTGTGAATGGGACCCAATAACTTCATCTGCTGCTGTATTATATTCAAACATCGCATTGACTTTCACTTCGTCGAATTGTATAACGATCACTTTTTAAAATTCACCCATCTCTTCAGCAGTTATGCTCATAATGCGAAAAACGTCATTTAAAATGTCCTGGCGAAGATTCACTTTCGAGGCCCATCTCTGAAGCGATGATATGCTGGGCAGTGGATATTTTTTTTCTCATGTAGATAAACATAACGCCTTTTGCTAAAATACCTTATAGCAAATGCATTGGCTATATCTTCAGAGCTCCACACAACCATTTTCTTCTTATTTATTATAATGTCCCGTTGAGCTTTTGTTAGAAACTGTGTTATTGACTGCTTTATTTTCCTACCGTAGGATTCTTCCAATGCTAACTTAGATGTGACATGGTTTAAATGTTTCTCCAACTTATGCACTTTTAGCTTCAGTTCCTCATGTTGTTTTTGTATATACATTCACTCTTTCTTGAAGATGTCATTTTCTGCTACTAGTCTTTGATAATGATTTTCCAGAGTAGTACCAGAATTTTCACTAGAAAGGAAAGATGCTGTAGGTGGTGAAACAGTAGAGGATACTGCATCCGCAGGTGTAACTACTTCCTTTGTTTGTTCTATGTCATCCTGTTCCAACATCATCTTTATCAGCTGTTTCTTGCTTCTATGCGTATAGCGTTTACTTCGCTCAATTGTTTGTGTTGATGTTGCATCTATGGCAGTGAGTTTGATCAAATTTTGTGAAGCCACAGCTACAACAACACATAACAGCAATAGATCACACTACAGTACAATATATCCTACACACACGGTAGGCAGGGAGCACCGATGGGTTGCTAAAAAATGTCGACAAAAACCGTGAGCAGGGTTGTATTTGTTAATGATTAAGGGTCAAAACCCCGTTTGAACTGATGTCCTAGCTGCTGCTATTACAATGATATGCACATTTTAGATATTATTGGTAATACTCTTGGTTTTTGTCGACATTTTTTAGCAACCTATCCTTGCTTCCTGCCTACCATGCACAACATTACACAATAACTAAACTACATACCACGACATCTACAGTTAAATCGTATTGCTTACCTGTAGACTTTAATTTTGTTTTAGGTGGCAGACCAAGAAGTTCAGCTTGCAAATCGTCCTCATAGTCTTCTGCTACAAAATGCTCCGAACAAACACGACAGTTTTCCCAATTCCATTTACCATCCCTTTTACATCTCTGAATCCATTGTGCTCGAATTTCTTTGTTTTTCGGAAATCGATAAAACGCAATTTTCTTGCCAGATTTTGCGGCCTTTACTTTGCTGTTACTGCAAGCAGCAACTGTACATCGCATTCCCGGCATCTTGTTCGGTCTAAAAATAACAATTAAGAACTGTTTATAGTTGTGTAAACGCATCACCAAATACCAGCGATCTTTACCCAATCCGATCTAGTACTTTTACTTACTTAACTGTTTCGTTTTAATGTACGTCCAAATGTCCTGTTTTCTGCTAGTACTTAATTACGCAAATTCGTCCACAACACGTGAAATCACACGATCAATTTGCGACGCTTACGACGCTTACTACGAACCATAAATAACGTAAATAATTTAATTTTTTTAATTTTAATTTATTCAATGAACGGGAATACTCCCTTTTTATAATATGAAGATAAACTTACAATTATATTATATTACCACATTCGCTTAAAGATTAACAGTTATTATACACTAACAGTACTAACAATATCATAGCATTTGAAATAATAGTGTACTAAGAGATTACAGAAATAAAATAAAACATGTCAGTAAAAAGGTAACGCCTCACAGCCTATTAACAAAAGTAAAAGTAAAAGAAACAGTAATTAAAAAACCTGCCAAAGTTAGATATTAAAATGATGACTGACATGTTTCGAGAAGGTTGATAATGGTACCGGAAAAATATCTATTTTATTTGATATTGTGTTACCAAGTCTAAGCATTCTGCCCAGCAGACTATTTTCCGTCCTTAAAGTACGATAAAAAGGTAAAGCAAATAATTATTGACGGCGACTTTGTCGTTGAGGAATACGTAGACTGATATTTGACAACAAAAAGGGGCTGTCGATTTGCCCGTGTAAGATCTTATACAATAGATTTAAATCGGCAACATTTCTTCGATTCTCAAGAGTACAAATATCAAAAGTTCTTCTGATCTCAGAATAATCATGATTATCAAACCTCATCGGCGTCATGTTAACATATGAGAGTCTGCGCATTATTAATCAATTACACTTGTCTACAAATAGGAATTGGCGTTCCTATGTGGCATGCATTTTTAGATGTTATAACTGCATACAATCCAGCGGGACTTAGGGCCTTAGGGACGCCAGCCTACGTCACGTATCTTTAACGCACCGCGCGATTCCCTCGCCCTAAACCCGCCGCGTAACGCAACCTTATTATAGTTAATAGACCTTGCACTTGGCGTACCTTGTTTGCAGCGTTGTTTGAATGACCTTGGAGACTTAGAAGTTTGGTACCGACGGTAGGCGGCACCGGCCTGATGTATGGTACTATCACACCTTCCCTTCGTTCAGCAGAAGACTTCGCTTGCATAAGTTTTCATTATATTACAAACTTCCATTTAAAAGCTTACGAATATGTATTACTTCGTTATGCTCACTGGAGATTCCGCAGCGATAATCCAGACCTACTTCAATATTTTAAATAAAAAGGTGTTTCAGACCTGTGAAGGCGAGGTAACGATTTGGACAATTAAGGACAAGAAGCACCCTAACGACTTCTGCTGTAATTTACAAAAACTACTACGCCAGATGAAATGGAATGGAAAAGGGTCTATACAGTACATTAGTTTCAGATCGTTGTTGATGAACTTCCACACTGAGTAGTGTAGTAGCGTAGTATTTAGTAGTAGAATTTAACAAATACTGTATGTGTAGTGTATGAGTATAAGTGTAGTGTATAAGTATACAGGGTGTTTCTGAAATAAGCGCGGAGCTTTGGAGGGTGTCAACTAGATGCAGTTTGGAATCGAATGGTGCATATAGTAGCATGGTTACTGGACAAGAAAATTTAAAAAAAAAAAAAAAAAACACGACAAGTTTCAAGCCGAGGCCGGCCCTGGGCATAATTTGGCAACGTGGCTTAAGTCGCGTACAGACCGAGAGTTCAACAGAAACCAACCCCTACGACGGCACGTGTGCCGTTGGCCTCTGTTGTTGGAAGGGATTGCAATGCACTTGTCCTGACACCAAACTTGGCTACCGTTAGGTCGCGCCGTACACACCGATTCCAACCCTTCCGAATCTTTAACACATGTGCCTTAGTTTGCGTTGGAATCTCGGCCTGCAGGCGGCTTGAGATGTAATCACAACGCATTGCGTTAGTATGTGAAAAGCTTCATGACATGTAAATAAATAGTATCTATCGGCTATCCAACGGCTAAAGTAAACATTAACAACTTACTGTTTGGTTATCGATGAGTAATAACACCACTAAATCCCACACAAAACACACACACACACACACACGTACACTACTAAAATTGTTCAAAAGTATCACCCTGTGCTAGAAGACATGCTTCCAGACGTCTACCGAAATTATGTCCTACTCGCGCAAAAATTTCCGGCATTTGGCGAATTTCATTCACAGCGATCATTACACGGTCTTGCAGACCATTAATGTCGTGCACAGGTGTTTTATACACTCGCTCTTTGATACAACCCCATACAAAAAAGTCCAGAGGATTGAGATCTGGACTACGTGCCGACCAAGGTACAGGGCCCCGGGTTTGTTCTATCCACTGTGCACGAAATTGTTCTGTTAAAAGCTCACGTATTGGTTGTGCAATGTGAGGAGGTGCACCATCATGCTGAAGAAACATACGTCCACGCACGTGCAGCGGTACATCCTCAAGTGCATTATGGAGAGTTTCTTGCAAAAAAGTTAAATACGTCGCACCATTTAAACGCGGTGATAGAATGATCAGTGAATCTCCAAAAATTCCGCACCAAACATTAACCGCAAACCGTTGTTGAAAACGCGATGGATGAACGATATGCGGATTTTCGTCACACCAATAGTGGCTATTACGAAAGTTTAAAATCCCATCTCGCGTAAAACAACATTCGTCCGTGAACAACACCCTACTGAAAAAATTGGGGTCGGTAGCAATTTTGCGTTGAAACCACTGACATATAGCCACTCGCGGTTAAAAATCGGTTTGCTGCAAGGCTTGTACTTGCTGCAAATGATACGGGTACAGCAAATGCTCTTTTAAAATACGCCACACTGTCACATGGGACGAACCCACGTTTAGTGCTAACTGGCGTGTGCTACTTTGGGGGTTGAATTGACTGATTCAAATTGAATTCGTTGAGTGTTATATGAAGACTGCTTGTGTTTTTCCTTTTTCGTATTGTCCTTTCCACCCCGCAATGCTTATCAAAACAATAAATATCGAATAACATTTAGTTTTTAAGTGTTTACGACTTTAAAGGACATGCATACACACAAGGGTGGTAAGTGGAGATAAGCATGTCCGCTTCAGCCATGTGGTTCGCATTGGTCATCGTGCTTTGCAAATATCACTTTAGGGGAACAATGGTACAAGCTATGATTATTACAACAGACAAACATTAGTCTATTTCTAAATGAATGGAATTTGAGAAACATAATACCGTTTTCGTTTTAAAAGCTACATAAACGTAAGAAGGAAACGACCATTAAGGTATTGTTACGAGTACTTGCCAATTAAGTTGGTGTGAGCATAATTAACAAACATCTTCCCTAAATACATAAGGAATATTCTCGGCTTTCCTGAAACATCTAGAAAACACCAGCAAAGATCAATGGGAAAACAATTGGATTACTAGACGGCTGTAGAATTTCCTAGAAAAAGGCTGAAAAGACTATAAAAGGCGGAAACGGCACACACCGAGTTAGTTGACAGTGAACAGCTGATGTTTGGAAGCGAAGCGATCGATAGGCGAACAACAGGCGATAGAAGTCATAGTGTCTATGGTATACCGAGCGACAAGTAGTGTTTATAGTAGAAGCGAGCGGTACAAGAGGCTTTTAGTGATATAAATTGTATACTTGTTTATAACTGTAGTGTAGTCAAATTAACTTTAGTATTTAAATAAATTCGTTGTTTTGTTTTGCTAATTGTGTTTTCCGTGACTGAACATGTCACATTTGGTGTAAGGAGTGGGATAGTGAGGGAATTGAAGATTTCCGAAGAAAGTTAGTGCGACAGATCGTAGAAGAGGTCCGAAGAGAAGAAGAATTTTGAAGCCTTATGCCAGTAACAAGAAAACAATCGGCAATAATGGAAGAACAAATAAAGGCTTTAATGGAAATGATGAAGGCAGGCCAGGAAGAAAAGAAGGCAGGCCAGGAAGAAATGAAGGAAGAATTGAAGAATGAAATGGAAGCTGGACAGGACGAAATGAAATTAGCACAAGAAGCAATGAAGGAAGAAATTAAAGCAAGCAAAGAAGAAATTAAGGCAGTTCAAGAGAAATTGGTCGAAGATATAAGGACAATAAAAATTGAGCAAGAAGGATTAAAAGAAGAGTTACAGGAAGTACGACAAGAATTGGAGATACGACAAGAAAAGCTAAGAGATGAGTTGAAAGAAGTACAAGAGGAAGTAGAGAAGATGCGACAGAAGGTCGAGAACACAAGACCGGCTAGAGAAGTAAAGTCCGAAGACACTGCGAAAGCAATCAGAATTAAACCACCGACTTTCGACGGAAAAGTTTGCTGGTCTGTATACAAACGACAGTTCGAGGCAGCGGCAGAAGCAAACAACTGGAACGATTTTGAGAAAGCAACGACGCTGGTCATAGCTCTGCGAGGAGAAGCATTTGGATATCCTTCAAGGTATTCCAGAGCGCCACCAACGTGACTTCTCTGCGCTGCTAGAGCGACTTGAAATGAGATATGGCGACAAACATTTGCAACAAGTGTACCAAACCCAACTAAAGTGTCGCAACCAGAGGACATCAGAAAATCTACTAGAATTCGAGGCCGATGTGGAACGTCTAGTTAGATTGGCCTATCCTACCGCTCCGCAGGACTTCGCAGACCAGCTTGCAGTCCAAACATTCGTCGATTACGTGAGGGACACCGACTTACAGCAAGTTCTCCGTTTGGCCCGCTATAATACTGCGAGTGACGCACTGGCGCACGCCTTAGAATTCGAAGCTGCAAAACAAGCTTCCAAGGGCCACGTGCGTGTACGCCAAACAGCTGTTTAACACGACGAATACAAGGATGAAGTCACAAGGCTGATTAAAGAATGCGTCGAAACTGTCAAGAGGACTACCATCAACGACAAGAGAGAATCGGCCAAATGTTGGGAATGCGGTAAGGTCGGTCACTTTTCCCGAGACTGTGGCCAAAACAAAGGAAGACCAAGGTGCTGGGAATGTGGAAGGCACGGACATTTACAGCGAGACTGCCCGGCCGAAGAACACAGTGCGGACCGACAGCAGTCGGGAAACTAAGATCAGCCAACTTTGAGGGGCGCAAGTTGGCTTCTCCCCACCAAGCCCCAGCAGAAATCGTCGTTTCCCAACTAAACTGAAGCAAGTCCTTATTCGTCGAAGGTCACATCAACAACAAGAAGGTTAGAATGGTGGTCGATACGGGAGCTTCAAAGACCATAATCCGACCGAACATCGTTAACGAGTGGAGAATCCGTCCCCTGCAGAGGAAGCTACGTTTTGACCACGGTTAGCGGAGAAACAGCGCCGATTAGAGGAGAATACGACATCGAATTGAGACTGGGAGAAGTATGCCTTCGACACAGGGCACTGGTAGCCGATGTCGCCGACGACGTGATCATTGGATTGGATCTTCTTGAACGAAACAAAATTAATCTGGATTTGGGCTCCGGCATTTTACGCATCGGCAAGGAAGAGTTGGTGATGACAAACCCCACTAAAGAGTACGGTCTTCGAAAGGTCATCGTAGCAGAAGACCGATTACTACCTGCTAGATCCGAGGTAGTTCTCAAAATAAACATCGACGGCGAAGGTGCGGATGGTTTGGTGGGGATAGTAGAAGCCAAAAACCCGGATTTGACACAGAAAGCCATACTGATAGGACGAACACTAATTCGAACTGGGACGCGGAACGCATCTGTCAGAGTGGTCAAACTGATGGACTTCGAACAGAAAGTGTGTAAAGGAATGGAAGTAGGAGTCCTTGAACCCGTGGTGTCCATCCTCCAGTGCGAAGTTGAAGCTGAACCCTCAATGGCAGAGAGCGAACCGCTTCCAACCGTTCTTCGAGACTTAGTGCAGCGTTCGGTCACAAACCTTAACAGCGAACAAATTAGAAAGTTCGAAGAACTGCTCAGCAAGTATCGAAACGTCTTCGCCCTCTCTGAAAACGACTTTGGAAGAACGAATCTGACATACCACCGTATAGACACGGGATCAGCTCGTCCTATTAAACAACCATCTAGAAGAGTTCCATGGGCTAAGCAAGAAGAAGTCAACAACCTGGTGAAAAACATGGAAGAACAGGGGGTAATCGAACCATCACAAAGTGCTTGGGCTTCTCCGATAGTGTTGGTTAGGAAGAAGGATGGATCGACCAGGTTCTGCGTTGACTACAGGAAGCTCAACGACGTAACCTTAAAGGACAGCTATCCCTTACCCAGAATCGACGACACCCTTGACAGCTTGGTTGGTGCCAAATGGTTTTCAACGTTAGATTTGAAGAGTGGATACTGGCAAGTCGAACTGGATCCACAAGACAAGCAGAAGACCGCATTCACGACTGGTTACGGGCTGTGGCACTTTAACGTTATGCAATTTGGGCTATGTAACGCTCCCGCCACCTTCGAGCGACTTATGGAAAATGTGCTACAAGGGCTCAATTGGAAGGTTTGTCTGGTGTACCTAGACGACGTGATAGTACTGGGAAAGACATTCGAAGACCACCTCCAGAATGTCGAAGAAGTGATCAAGAAGCTTTCAGCAGCCAAGTTGAAACTCAGTCCCAAGAAATGCCATCTGTTCTGTAAGGTGGTGAAATATCTTGGCCACGTTATCACCTCAGAAGGAATAAGAACTGGTCCTGACAAGACTGAAGCTGTGAGAAGTTTGCCCGTCCCGAAGAACCAACACGACATGAGAAGCTTTTTGGGGCTGTGTTCCTATTACCGACGATTCGTAAAGGGATTTGCAGATATAGCTCGACCTCTCCACAAGTTAGCAGAGGATGGTGTCCCTTTCCAATGGTCAGAACGATGTCAGCAAGCTTTTGAAACACTGAAGTCTACCCTTTCTCAAGCCCCAAAACTGACGTACCCACAGTTCGGCACAGACTTCATTGTCGATAGGGATTCCAGCAATGTAGGAATTGGTGGTGTACTGTCGCAGATGCAGGAAGGAAAAGAAAAAGTCATTGGCTACTTTAGTAAGGCACTGTCAAAGCCGGAGCGAAACTATTGCGTGACCCGTAGAGAATTACTGGCAGTCGTCAAAACTCTCGAACATTTCCATAAGTATCTCTACGGACGAAAATTCCTGATAAGGACAGACCATGTGTCCCTGAAATGGCTGCTGCAATTTAAAAACCCAGAGGGACAACTGGCTCGATGGCTACAGCGGCTACAAGTATACGACTTCAGCATCGAGCATCGTGCTGGAAAACAACATGGTAACGCTGATGCCCTCTCGCGAAGACCATGCTCGAAGAACTGCAAACATTGCATGGCCGCCGAAAAGAAGGAACCAGTCAACTTGACAAGGATCTGTCAGACGATGGTGGAACCGGAAGAACACCGGATGAACGAAGAACTGGCGAAAGACCAAGATAACGACGAAGACATTAAACCGATACTGCGGTGGAAAAAGGCGGGAACAGCACGATCTACCTGGGCAGATGTTAGTAGTACGAGTATCATCACGAAGAGCTATTGGGCCTTATGGGATTCGCTAATCATCGAGAATGGGGTACTAAAACGAGTGTGGGAAAGCCCTGACGGAACTAAAATTCGACATCAAGTAGTTCTCCCGAAGAACAGAGTCAACGAGGTGCTGACAGAAGTCCATGGAGGTATTGGTGGAGGACACTTCGGAGTAACAAAGATGTTGGAGAAGGTGCGAGAGCGATTTTATTGGCTAAAGTGTAGAAGAGTCGTCGAAAATTGGTGTAGGAAGTGTCCAACGTGTGCGTCAGCCAAGGGACCTCAGACTCGAAGCCGAGGGCGAATGAAACAGTACAATGTTGGTGCCCCATTTGAGAGAATAGCTCTGGACGTGGCAGGACCATTCCCAACAACAGCTGCTGACAATAAGTACATCTTGGTAGTGATGGACTATTTTAGCAAATGGCCCGAAGTGTACGCAATCCCAAACCAAGAAGCTACTACGGTCGCTGGAATGCTGGTGAACCAATGGATCAGTCGGTATGGAGTTCCGATGGAGATCCACTCTGACCAGGGACGGAACTTCGAATCCGCGGTATTCCGGGAAGTCTGTGAGCTGCTAGGAGTACAAAAAACTAGGACCACTCCATTACATCCACAATCTGACGGAATGGTCGAACGGTGTAACGCGACGCTGGAAACCAATTTGAAAATGGTTGTCAACGATCACCAGACAGACTGGGACCAGCACATACCTTTGTTCCTGTTGGCCTATCGAAGTGCGGTTCATGAGACCACCAGCCAAAATTTTATTTGGAAGAGAGCTGAAGTTACCTATGGACATCCGGTTTGGACACCCAGAAGATCGGCGACCTTCGGCTACCGGCTACGCACAGCAGCTAGAAAAACGACTCGATACCATCCATAGAGCCGTTCGTAACAAAATCCAAGTAGGGAGTGACCGCATGAAGACCAGGTACGACCGGAGAGCCAACAGTACAGGATTCAGAGAAGGGGACCAGGTGTGGCTTTACAATCCTGTCCGTCGAAAAGGGCGCTCACCGAAGCTACAGCGAGCCTGGGAAGGACCTTACACTGTGGTCAGAAGGCTGAATGACGTGGTCTACCGTATTCAGAGAGGACCAAAGGCCAAGATGAAAGTTGTACCCTTGGACCGCTTGGCTCCCTACAAAGGTCAAGATATTGATCGGGACGATCTATTCTAAGAAGGGGGCAGTGTTACGAGTACTTGCCAATTAAGTTGGTGTGAGCATAATTAACGAACATCTTCCCTGAATACATAAGGAATATTCTCGGCTTTCCTGAAACATCTAGAAAACACCAGCAAAGATCAATGGGAAAACAATTGGATTACTAGACGGCTGTAGAATTCCCTAGAAAAAGGCTGAACAGACTATAAAAGGCGGAAACGGCACACACCGAGTTAGTTGACAGTGAACAGCTGATGTTTGGAAGCGAAGCGATCTATAGGCGAACAACGGGCGATAGAAGTCATAGTGTCTATGGTATACCGAGCGACAAGTAGTGTTTATAGTAGAAGCGAGCGGTACAAGAGGCTTTTAGTGAAATAAATTGCGTAGACTTGTTTATAACTGTAGTGTAGTCAAATTAACTTTAGTATTTAAATAAATTCGTTGTTTTGTTTTGCTAATTGTGTTTTCCGTGACTGAACACGTCACAGTATGTATGCAACAACCTTTAACATGAATTTGGTACGGAAACGTGTTAAAAGTGATGGGTATCTATCAACACTGACATACTGCCAACTCAATCCAAGGTTATTCCGATAAAAGACCGAAGAACATGTAAAGCTGGCTCATAACATTAACATCTTTAAGGCCTACTTAAAGGGCTACTGTAGTCCAACACCTAACGAACAGCTCCAATCAATCAGCAACCAATACAATTCTCAGCTGTTTGTAGACCATGTTGCATTCTCCTATTTTTCTACGGCATTTACCAGGGCAGGATTGGAAATTGCCTGCAATTTCAAACATGTTTTTCTCGAAAACGGTAAACTTGCGGACCTGCAAACATTAACTTAATTTTCTTATTTTATAGTGTCCTATCACCTCCTTCAAGGAACGCACTTATTTCAGAAACACCCTGTATAAGTATATGTAATCAATATAATAATACTATTAATGAACTTTTTACAAATACATCCTTCTTTTTATTTTTAAACTAGTCTACAACCCAGTGATCTCGTACATAATTAATATCTTCAAAATGTGCTAAAGATATGTTACAACATCCATCAGACTTCCATCACCACTTGAAACAACACCTCTGGCGGATGTATTGCATGGGGAGCGGTAACGTACAATACATTCTTTTGGAGATGCTAAATATAAAACATTTCTCTGATTAATAAGCATTGTTATATACGTGTATAATTGTTTATGTAAGTAGTTCTAACCTTGTCTCCTTCTTTTCTTTTTTTCAACATATCTCCAACATCTCATACAACATGATTATCTGTAAAGTGTATTATACCATACATATGTTACAAAAACCACTATACAGTTCTCTCACCAGCTTCAACTTTACCTATATCCGATAGATTGGCTCACTGAATTGAAAACACGTGTTATACCTATTAATGACGTAACTACCATATTGTGTATCATCAATCACTTCACCGTTCTTTGAAATGTTTAAGACGTTTGTTCATATATATATATGTATAAACATATCTTTAAAACCTCCGTCTTTTATAACATGCAGTCATTACTACCTCATATATACCGCTACTACCTCCGTTTTCGGAGGTCCTAACGTATCCAATGAAATAATAAAGGATGGTACTATGTTAGACAATAGCTCTCTTTTTTTATATTTTCTAGTGGAGGTCAGAACGATCGGCGCTTATCGAAACATATAAGCAATTAGTTCAGCGGTTTGCCGCAATAGAAACGGCTCTTCTACGTGATTTTATATACCGCATGTTAAGACCTCCGCTATATTTTCACAACAATTGTACGTAAAAGCTGCATTCTGTTGCCTCCTATGTTTGGCAACAGTGTAATTAAGTACGTTTCTTGGTCTCGTTGCGTTTAATCAGTTTAATTCGGTGTTTTCGTCGAACTGTACATACATGTGATTGGCGCTAAAATGTATAGACGGTATTTTCCACAATCATATGTAAGTACCAATTTCTTTATTTAATTTTATAAATTTTATAATGTAAACTGTGTAACGTTTTTTTTCTATGAAAAATCCCGTTACTGAAGTTTTATTTATTTCGATTCAGTTTGTGTTTGTCTTGGTTCAGTTTTCTTGATTATTTCTTAATGTTGATCGACCTTCCGTCTTATCATCAAGGCTAACAACCTTCGCGCAGGACTAGGCGATCGATGGAGGGATCGATGAAATTTTCCGGTCGGTGCTCGAGGTCTTCTTCCTCGATCCTTGACACTGACGTGACGTGTGTGTGTGTTTTTCTGTTGATGTTCTGTGCTTGGTTTTGCGTGAGAGTTTTTTTTGATCCACTTACCTTTGCATTTTAATAGTTCATGTAAAATTCATTCATATTAATTATTTCTTTTAAAATCTTTTCTTTGCTATTCACACAGTATTTATTTTTGATGTAACTTTGATTAATTTTTACAAAATTTTCCTTATTACCACGTGGTCTCTTTTTTAAATATCTAACAGTATATTTGTAATCTTTTGGGCCTTTGTGGCCAATTTTTAATCTTTTCATTTAATTAATTTTTCTCACTTTTTAATTTATATATTTTTATTAGTCAAAATTTTTTTATGGTATCTGGGGTGTATCTTGAGTGCATGTTGGTTTAACGACGGACACCCCTACTCCTCCCTTTTTATCCGTTTTTTTTGAAGCATCTTCAATGCGAACAACTTTTTAACATTTGATTAATATTTTTTAGTTTTAGGAAATTTATCAGCACTTTTATTTGTGCCCTTATTTGTCAGCCCATTGAAATTTTCTTAGAATAGGTTCCAGTTGGATTAGGGGGCTGGGATTAAAGGGTAGGGGTGAAGACTTCCTGAAAACTATTTTACAAAGGCAAATAGACAAAGCTTTGGTGTCCAACTAATCTCAATAACCTGTTAGAGGCCGATAAATTCCGGCAGGCGGCCCCCTGAAGATAAAAAGGTTGCTCCAAGAAGCTATTTCGCTGTTATCCTCTTGCCCCACAACACAGCACAAGAAGTCCCCGATTATACTCTGAAACCAGCTTCCAGTCCCTACATTGGAGCAGGGAACCTTTCTTTTTGGTGGGCTACATATGTTATTGTAAGTTTTGTTGTATTTTGTTGTGTGTAATTTTTTGTTAATATACTCTTCAAGTTTTATTTGTTTTTTTTAAGAGAGCTTCGAGCTCTCTAAAGCTTCAGGATTCTGCAGGAACCACCGATGTACTACCCGGTGCCCAAGAAAGTTGTCGTTTCAATTATTCTTTTCTTTGTTTGACAAAGTGGCGCCCGAGCACGTTTTCTTTTTAATATTTCATGTTAATTAATTTTTTTTTAAAAACAAACTATTAATAATTTCAAAACCCAAGTAATAGTTTTGTTAAATTGGCGCGGCACGAGCAGGGACCTGAAGAATCCTGATTGCAATTTTTTTCTTGTATTTATTGTAACTGGTAAACAAAATTTTTTTTGTGGTTAAATTTATATTTTGTACATTATTTTTGCATTTACTGCATTTAACCTTCTGTAATTTATTTCTGAGATCTGTTTTGTTAAAGTTTGAAAAACATTGTCTGTTTACTTGTTTAATATCTTTCAAATTTGTTTGTACAGTTTCAAACTTGTGTAAAATTTTAGGTACTTGTTTTGCATTATGGATGTATTCTCTATTAATCCTCTGGTGATTGACTTATCCTTCCTGATGATGACGTATTAGACGAAATTACAGTGAGTGACTAGAAAAACTAGATGTTTATCGTGAGTTTGACGAATTCCTGCAGTATGTAAGTGATTACAGATACCATACGAAATAATACTTTAATTGAGTTAACTTTTGTTAAATTTATTTGTCTTTGAAATTGAGTACAATTGCTTGGAAAAGAGAGCCAAGAGGTTTTTTTTTATGTAAATTGAAGCCAAGTAAAATTGGCGAATTATTTTGTAATTTGAGTATTTCTCGTGCTGAGTTGCATTTCAAAAAGAGTATGTTAACTATTGATTATAATTCAAATGCTCACTACCTTTTTTTTTGTCTATTAGTATATTAGATATTTGACTAACTGATACGTCATCACTTATACTTCCTGTTAATTCTTCTTTATTGGTTAAGGTCGTGTCTACTCCACGTTTAATTTATGCTTCAGGTTCCAGGAATGATGTTCCTGTATTAGGGAATAATGTTGGTTTAGGAAACTTAGGATTTTCAAATTTTCTGGACAATTTTTTGGTACATTCATTTTTTGTTCAGATAACGAAACTTGTTGGGTTAAATCTGCGGATCCAGACGTCGCTGTAGTTCATGATCCAATAAATCTCTTTTCTTTTGGAGCAGCTCTCTTCGTGTTTGTTTTCATACATTAGTTATGTCAGTGCCAAGGACTGTTGTTCTATCCCTTTCTTCTTCGATTCTCACACCTTGAGTGAGGGGTTGCTATCAGCTCTCACTACATGTATGATGTTGGTCAGGAGTCCCTCTGTTCCCTTTTTAGACTCTTGTTTGCTTCATGCATGTGAGTAAATTCCAACCCTTTGTCTCCAACATGATTCCACTCGTTTTTACCTCTTCTCGTGCTTTCCTTTGATAGTGCATCTGTGAGTGCATGGGACAACCCCATCGCGAGTTTTTTTAGGGGCATGAATCGGCCAAAGGTTTTGGGTTCGTAGCGTATGCGTGCCTTAGGGGTAATCGGGCTCACAACCAGAGTGAATGAGGTTCTGTCTCCCCTTCAAAGAGAGTTTCCCTTGTGTATGCGTATCTTACTTCCTTTCGTATTCATTATCATATTTTTCGATTCATAATTTGCCTATAACAATTCCTGCCTTCATTTCCCAAGTTCACCTCTGGAATTTACTACGTTTCACTTTCGTTTTTCGCCTCCTCAATCCTAATACTTTCAGGTCATTTTACTTCGGGCTGGAACCCCAACTGTACACTTTTTTTACTGTTATTTGGCATTTCGTAGGAAATGGATATCAGTTTTTCAGGTCTTTCTTTCTTTCTTGCTTAGGTTCCCGAGGGGTCTAACCGTCCCTTTTCAGTCATGTAGTACCTGACTGCATACTGGAATAAAAGAAAAATTTTTTCTGAATTTATTTTGGCCGTCCCCTTTTGTTGTTGTTTTCTCTTTACTGTCCCCTATGTAGCTCTACAGATGTCCTCTTTTGGCTCATGAAAGCCACTCCTATTTTACGTATGGCTCTTAGTCCATTAATTTTTATTTTTTCATGTTTAAAGAATTCAATGAATTCTATTTTTGATTAAGTTTCGTTTTATTCCCGAGTAGGAAAGTTTTTAGTTTACGTTTTCGACTTAAGTCGGGATAGTTTCACCGTTGAGTTTCATTCTAGCTTAGAATGCATTTTTTACAGCTAGGAATGTAGATTTATATTTTTGAATTTTATTTTCACTTTCAAGTGATTTTTTTCGTTTTTTTTTTTGTTGTTGGTGCTCGATGCACATGCCTTTTGAGTTTAGTTTACTGGTTTTGATTTTTGATGGTTGTTACCTTTTATTTGAGCTAGTTGCTCTATGAGTGCGATGTGATTTGGTATAGCATTTTGGCTTGCAGATAGCTGCAGTTTTCGATTATTGAGTAATCGGTTGTGCCTTTGATTAGGTGCAGTTTATAAAGATGCACTTGTTTTGGTGCAGTTTAGGTTTTTGCATTTGTTTTGATGCAGTTGATTTGTTGTTGCACACTATTGGTGCAGTTTAGATGCATTTTCCCTATGCAGGGTGATTTCTTATGCAGTTTTGATGCAGTTGTGCATTTTTGATGCATATTTCTGTGCGTGTTGGTTTTGCATATGATGCGGTGCAGCGTTTGGTTGCAGTTTGGTTTTTTGGTTAATAGTGAGTGCTATGGTTTCCGGATGCGGAATGTATATGCGTTTTCAGGTTTGAGTCCTGATATAGTGTTTTGGGCTTTAGGCCTATTGCTAGTGTTTGAGTTTTGCATTTGAGATGCAGTTTTGGGCTTTAGGCCTTTTGTTGGTGCGTTTGCGTTTTGCATTTTAGATGCAGTTTTGGGCTTTAGGGCCTATTGTTAGTGTTTGAGTTTTGCATTTGAGATGCAGTTTTGGGCTTTAGGCCTTTTGTTGGTGGCTTTGCATTTTGCATTTTAGATGCAGTTTTGGGCTTTGGGCCTGTCTTTGGCGATTATGAGTTTTGCATTTTAGATGCAGTTTAGGGCATTAGGCCTATTCTTAGTGTGAGTTTTGCATTTTAGATGCAGTGTTGGGCTGTGGGCCTATTTCTGATGTTTCAGAATTTTGCATTTTAGATGCAGCGTTGGGCTGTAGGCCTATTTCTGGTGTTTCTGAGTTTTGCATTTTAGATGCAGGGTAGAGTGCGTATTTTTCTATGACGAGAGTACGTAGTTTTGAGAGTGCTATTTGCACATGAGATTTGCCTATGTGATTTTCGTAGTGTGATTTAGAGGTGATTAATCTCTTGAGTTTGTTTGCCAGGGTATGGTACCCAATTTGCCGAGTGCAAAAATTATTTAGTGCGTTGTCTATAATTAACCTTTACGTCTGCTATAGGCGCTTACATAGTAAGTGCAGGATATACAAATGCCGTTATTTAATTCCTTTACGTCTGCTATAGGCGCTTACATAGTAAGTGCAGAATATTGAATGCCGTTCTGTTTAATTTATTTTCGTTTGCCTTGGGCACTTGATTATAAGTGCTATGCATTTTAAATGGAGTTTTAGTTTTCGTTTTCCACTGCAGTAGCATTGTCTGGTCGAATTGACCAATAATTTTCGTTTAGTTAGGCAATTAGCCTCCATTTTTTATATTTAGTAATTGTCTGTTTGAGTTTAAGTTTTTGGATTAGATTCGTATTAGATTTTTGGTTCCCTTTCTTAGCTCTCGTACCTTTATTATGTTTTCCGTTTTTGATTTCTGGTAGGCTGGCTGTCAGTCCTCTTTTTCCTGGTAATAGGGGTTTGTAACGTTTTTTTTTCTATGAAAAATCCCGTTACTGAAGTTTTATTTATTTCGATTCAGTTTGTGTTTGTCTTGGTTCAGTTTTCTTGATTATTTCTTAATGTTGATCGACCTTCCGTCTTATCATCAAGGCTAACAACCTTCGCGCAGGACTAGGCGATCGATGGAGGGATCGATGAAATTTTCCGGTCGGTGCTCGAGGTCTTCTTCCTCGATCCTTGACACTGACGTGACGTGTGTGTGTGTTTTTCTGTTGATGTTCTGTGCTTGGTTTTGCGTGAGAGTTTTTTTTTGATCCACTTACCTTTGCATTTTAATAGTTCATGTAAAATTCATTCATATTAATTATTTCTTTTAAAATCTTTTCTTTGCTATTCACACAGTATTTATTTTTGATGTAACTTTGATTAATTTTTACAAAATTTTCCTTATTACCACGTGGTCTCTTTTTTAAATATCTAACAGTATATTTGTAATCTTTTGGGCCTTTGTGGCCAATTTTTAATCTTTTCATTTAATTAATTTTTCTCACTTTTTAATTTATATATTTTTATTAGTCAAAATTTTTTATGGTATCTGGGGTGTATCTTGAGTGCATGTTGGTTTAACGACGGACACCCCTACTCCTCCCTTTTTATCCGTTTTTTTTGAAGCATCTTCAATGCGAACAACTTTTTAACATTTGATTAATATTTTTTAGTTTTAGGAAATTTATCAGCACTTTTATTTGTGCCCTTATTTGTCAGCCCATTGAAATTTTCTTAGAATAGGTTCCAGTTGGATTAGGGGGCTGGGATTAAAGGGTAGGGGTGAAGACTTCCTGAAAACTATTTTACAAAGGCAAATAGACAAAGCTCTGGTGTCCAACTAATCTCAATAACCTGTTAGAGGCCGATAAATTCCGGCAGGCGGCCCCCTGAAGATAAAAAGGTTGCTCTAAGAAGCTATTTCGCTGTTATCCTCTTGCCCCACAACACAGCACAAGAAGTCCCCGATTATACTCTGAAACCAGCTTCCAGTCCCTACATTGGAGCAGGGAACCTTTCTTTTTGGTGGGCTACATATGTTATTGTAAGTTTTGTTGTATTTTGTTGTGTGTAATTTTTTGTTAATATACTCTTCAAGTTTTATTTGTTTTTTTTAAGAGAGCTTCGAGCTCTCTAAAGCTTCAGGATTCTGCAGGAACCACCGATGCACTACCCGGTGCCCAAGAAAGTTGTCGTTTCAATTATTCTTTTCTTTGTTTGACAAAGTGGCGCCCGAGCACGTTTTCTTTTTAATATTTCATGTTAATTAATTTTTTTTTAAAAACAAACTATTAATAATTTCAAAACCCAAGCAATAGTTTTGTTAAAACTGAGACTACTTAATGCACACTTGTTATGAGGTTTAATGTTTAAATATTATCGCTGCACACAGTTACCAAAGCTACCCCCTCTGTCCCAGCCCTAAATTTTTTCGTAAATCTAATGAAACTGTTTAGAAAACAATAACAATTTCACAGTTTTTCTTAATTTTGAGAATTTTTCTACATTTTTCCGAATTTTCATGATTGTAAATACTACGACAGTGCAAATTTTAACAATTACATTTTTGGAAGGTGCATATTAAGATCTACAGATTGGTATATTTTTATAAGATTTACGAAAAAATTTAGGGCTGGGACAGAGGGGATATTAAAGGTAGCAGCAGCGAAATAATAGTGCTAATGAATAAAGATTAAAAACCGTTATTGCAGTTATCAATCTATCTTGACAAAATAACTCTCAAAGAGGGTTATTGATAGGTTCATTGGGTACTCACAGTTTACTTATTCTTTAAAATACGTTATTGTTACTAAAATGAAACAACACAACTTAACGCTTTCTGAACAGAAGCTCGGTAGCGTGGTGGTTACGTGTTTGGTTCGTGTGTCGATTTTGGCGGATTCGGTTATCAAAATATACATAAATAAATGAGTAAATAGTTAAATATAAAACTAAATAAATAATAAATAAACAATTAATTAATTAATTAATAATACAGACCACCTTATTGATTAATTGGTTGAACTAACGAGTTTCTTGTTATCAAGAACTCGAGTGGAAAGTAAAGAAACACGTATCCAAATAGAAACCACTTAGGTAGTTGTTGTTTTATTTCATAACAACTTTATCCAGTTCCTAATTAAATTTTAGTATAAGTGTTGTACGGCTTCCCAAAAAAGATCTCAACGGTGGTTCTGCAATAGAGGTTTTGAGCTCACTGAAATGGATTCTCCGACAACCAATGAGAGACAAATATCATCCCGTCAAGTAAAGCCACTAAGAAACGCACAGGTAACCTCGTGAAAAAATAGTTTTTCAAATAATGCAGCAATAGAAAAGTATCAAGAGTCAATGTGTAAGAGGGTGAACCAGGTGCATTCTCTGCAAGACAACACAACCTTACCGAACCTTGTCAAACCTGCCTCAATCTAACCTTGCCTAACCTCATCTAACGTAACCCTTCCTAACAATATTAAGCCAAATAAAATCTGATTCAATCTTAAATAATCAAAACCTAACAAATCCTAGCCATTCTTAACAAAACCTAAACAAACCCGATCTTACCAAGCTCTAGTCATACCAAACCAAACCAAACCTTACCTTACTAAACCAAATCTTTGGAAACCAAACCCAACATTACTTGAACAAACCTAACAAGACCTATTGAAACCAAGTCAAACCTTATCAAAGTTAACATTACCATACCAAACCAAATATAACCTTACCTTAAAAAATCTAACCAGACCTAATCGAACCTTACCTATTCTAACCTGCCCAAATCAAGCCTGACCAAACCAAACCTTTGGCACCTAACCAAGTTTTAATTTACAGAACGAAACCTAGTGAAACCAGACCCTACCAAGCCAAACCTTACCAAATTTAACCACAACCATACCAAACTTAAATAAAACTTGTTACACCCACTTAATCAAACCTTACCGAACCTAACTAATCTCGACCAAACCCAACCAAACCTTTCCGAACATAACCGACTCTAATATCACCAAACCTAACCAAATAATGAAACCTAACTTTACTAAACCAAACCTAACCAAACATCCAAAACCTAACTAAACCAAACCAAACCTTCCCAAATCTAACCTAACCTTATCAAAATTTAACCTAACCTAACTTTACTTGACTGTTGAATGATGTAGATATTGCCTTACAGATAGAGGCAGATGTAGGGGTAGATCCGTCGGACGCTTCCTCAAATTCATATGATGATTTTAACGATAAGGACTTTCAAATTGGCAGCGACGAATCAACTTCAAGCAATAGTGAAAGCGATGATGAAAACGAAAATGATATTGTTGAAAATAACGAAATAACAATAAGAATGAACGATTGCGACCGAGGTAAACTTGATGGAGAACAAAAACGTAAAATTAATATTTTGGAAAACGTTCAAATCAGAAAACCAAAAGAACCGCAAGAATTCTTTTCTAAAGCTGGATATATCAGAGAAGCGAAGCTCTTGAAAACTCGTTTAGTGAGATGTGTTTTTTGCGCGGAGGAAAGTGTTTCTAAAAACTTTATGCGTCATTTGATGAGACGACACGCTGGAGAAAAAGAAGTGAAGGCAATTTTGTTGGAGCCTCTGAAGAGCAAAGCCAGGAAAAAGGCAGTGGAAGCGTTAAGAAAAGAAACTCAGTTCGAACAATATCTTGATGGCGATAGTATTCCTGCACGCAGAAACTTTAACAAAAATATTGACACCGAAAACCAAAAATCTCATTATTATCCATGCATACATTGCAAGGGTTTGTACAAAAAATCATACTTAAGGAGACATTTAAAACTATGTACCTCTAAAACATGTAAAACCGTAGCATCGGGAGCCGTCTCAAAATCACAAACATTAACTGCATGCAGTCTGGATCCAACAAATGTAGCCCGTTTAGAAGTTAAGGAAAAGGTATTTGACATGATGAGAGGTGATGATATTGCGTTTGTTGCAAAAAAAGATTTGTAAATTACTTATTTCGGAAATTCGTATTTAAAAAAACACCGAAAGGAAAAAAGCACGTATACGTGCAGCAATAAGATGAGGGAGTTTGGAAGGTTATTGATAGAATGCCGCAAACTAATGAATGATTCAAAAATCGATATGCAGCACTTAATCCGCCCCGTCCATTTTGACACTATTGTAACAGCAGTGAGAAACTTATCAGGCTACGATCCCTTAAAAAAGGCTTCGCTGCTCCTAGTTTAGCAATGCATTTTGGAGGCAACTTGAAGTTGCTTTGTGATGAACTGTATTATTTAATGATGAAAGATACTACAGGATTCAGATTGAGGACGAACAGCGACAAAGCAGTTACTTTAAAGGCAGTCAAGAATATGAAGCAGCTAATAGTTTCCAGATGGAATACTGAAATGGCTTTCTTGGCTAATAAGGATTTACACGAAAAAAGTTGGAACAAGCCCTTGTTGATTCCCTTGGTGTCGGATATCAAGCTTTTTAGGGAAAAGGCTTTTGAAATAGCTAGAAACGCTGTAGCTGCCTTCATAAACGAAATAGATACAGAAAATGACTATAAAACACTTGTCGAATGCGTTCTATCATTACTCATAATTTTCAATAGAAGAAGAATCGGCGATGTACAGTATATGAAAATATCAGACTACAAAAATGAGAAAAAGAGCAAATTCAATGATTTTGAAAACGCACTTTCAGCAACAGAGAAAATTTTGGCAACACGCTACCGAAGGGTTCTCAATAGTGGTAAAGGATCTCGGGCAGTCGTAGTTCTGATACCGCAAGATCTCGATGAATTCATACAAGTAATTTTAAGACATAGACATAAATATATTTGTGTAGATAACGATTACCTCTTTTCAATACCAGGACATAAAGTCATATGGGGCAAAGGAGACCTAGCAATTCGAAACCTAACCAGAAAAATTCCAGTAGAGAACCCTATTGCTATAACAAGTAATCGTTTGAGAAAACAAATTGCCACCGTCATGCAGATATTAAGCCTGTCTAAAAATGATAATAAACAGTTTTCTAATTTCATGGGTCACACAGTTAAAACGCATGAAGAATTTTATGAGTAAGGCTTTTGCAATTTTATTGTTTCATCTACTTTCATTTACTATCTTGTATAAAATCTGAGTAACAGTGAATATAGTCGGATAACCTATCTTTTATCGTAGAACAAATGTTGTACCATCCATTTCACTGACATTTGATAAAAAATGAAATGTGTGCACAACGAGATCCATAATTGTGGATTCTTACGAGATCCGCAACTATATATATATATATACATAGAAAGTCTATACTGAATACGAGATCCAGCAGTGTTGCCACACTTACTAGTTAATACGGATCCCGTATAGATAATAACCTATCTACTACGGTAGTGTATATACAGTTCTATTTATAACGCAAGGTCATTTCTACGTATGGTGTTCATTAAATAAAAAAAAATAAAAACAAATCTGATAGTGTACCGCAGACAGGTGTGATTAAAAATTTTAATGTTTTATTTTGCAGTGACCAATTTAAGTAAATTGTTAAATAATTCCACACAGTGTTGATGGAGGAACAGCGAACCGATGATGACCTATGGCCTATCATGAAATGGAAAGAGACAGGAGAATCTCGACCAAAATGGGCGGACGTAAGCCCCCTTAGTATTACTACGAAATGTTATTGGGCCCAATGGGATTCACTAAAGCTCGAGAATGGAGTCCTTAAAAGAATCTGGGAAAGTCCAGACGGGACCAAGAAGCGCCTACAAGTTGTGTTGCCCAAGAAGAAGACGAAAGAAGTAATAAAAGAGCTGCATGGTGGGACTGGAGGTGGACATTTTGGAGTGAAGAAGACATTAGAGAAAATACGTGAACGGTATTACTGGGTGAACGCTAGATTGGATGTGGAAGACTGGTGTAGAAAATGCGAAGTATGTGCTTCCAACAAAGGTCCGAGAACCAGGACACGAGGAAAGATGCACCAGTATAACGTCGGAGCGCCATTCGAAAGCCATGGATATCGCTGGTCCCTTTCCCCGAACTGAAGATGGCAACCGCTACATCCTCGTTGTGATGGATTACTTCAGCAAGTGGCCGGAAGCCTATGCAATCTCCAACCAGGATGCAACCACCGTGGCGGAGGCAATAATAAACAACTGGATCAGCCGATATGGAGTTCCTATGGAGACATACACTGACCAGGGCCGAAATTTTGAATCAGAAATATTCCAACGAGTATGTGAATTGATGGGAATAAGGAAAACTAGTACGACTCCGCTGCATCCTCGGTCTGATGGCATGGTAGAGCGATTTAATGCGACTATAGAAAACAACCTGAGGATGTTCGTGAACGATCATCAGACCGACTGGGATCGTCACATACCCTTATTCCTTCTGGCCTTTAGGACATCCATACACAAGACCACCGGACAGACACCTTCTTGCGTGCTATTCGGGAAAGAACTGAGACTACCTGCAGGCTGATGTAATGTTTGGTCTACCTGAATTAATAAAATTTAAACTTATGCAAAGAAAGAAGTCTTCTGCTGAACGAAGGGAAGGTTTAGGTATTTATATGAGTTGAAAGAAGTGGGGTGAAAAGATTTGGAGGAGGAGGTGATGAACTTACAAACATAAAATGATAGCTTGCAAAATTATTGATAGGTATGAACGTTGTGGTAGGTCTTCTCGAAATGATTGTATATGAGGTTGTTTATTCAAAAGTTAAAATAGAACGGTGTGGAAAGAAGAAACGTAATTGATTGATGTGAACAGAGTAAGATGGAAGACATAAAGTATGAATTCAAATTTGTTTACGTAGAAGAACGGGCACAGGTATAAGACGTATGCGTAAAGTAGACATGTGTGCGCGACATCAGTGCATTTTGGTTATAATAACAAAGTCGCTGACGTATGCATATAACAAAAACATAGGTGTTCACCGTGGACGACAAGTGATGTCAGTGTGTGTGATGAACTTGCAAACGTAAAATGACAGCTTGCAGAATTATTGTTTGGTTGTAGTAAAAGTGATTGGTATGAACGTTGTGGTAGGTCTTCTCGAAATGATTGTACATGAGTTTGTTTATTCAAAAGTTAAAGTAGAATGGAGTGGAAAGAAGAAACGTAGTTGTTCGATGTAGACGGAGTAAGATGGAAGACGCAAAGCGCGTGAATTCAAATTTGAATACATAGACATAGAAGAACGGGTACAGGTATATGTAAAATAGACATGTGTGTGTGATATCGACGAATGTCGATTACGATGATAAAATTGTTGACGTATGCATAAAACAAACGAACGCAGGCGTGTGTGTGTACGTATTAGTAAAAAAGGTAAGTGTTCAACGTCGAGCTAATGCTGCGTCTGCAAATCACATTTGCTATTGGTGTTTACAAACCAAGTACAATGTTCACTCCTCCAAAAGAATTACTCCTTGTCTGGACATGCTACCATCGTTGTCCAACCGTTTCATCAAGTCTTACAATCCACTGCTACTACAAAGTTTCAGTGCCAACGGTGTCTTTACCTGAGACAGCACACAGAAGGCTTTGTTTGCTTTCCATGTCGCATTATGGAACTTCTTCAGTACTGTGTCAGCTGTAAAATTTATTTGATGGATGTGTTGAATCGAACTTGTTCTAATTGTAGACAAGGATACCTCTGTCATAAGACTGGTATGTTTCATGAGTCCTCGCAGTATCATGCCTTGCAGTGCTACATTTGTACATCATGGTACGAGAGAGAACAGGCTCGTCATGACCTAGACGGTTACTCTACAGAAGAGTTCACACCACTCTAATCGTCTTCCTCTCCATTCTAAGGCGTTAACTATTTATGTATATTATGATGCAATCATCTTTTACTTAGCTATCCGTTTCAATATCTTCTTTTCCCTTCCCTTTCCCTTCCTTTTTAAACATTTATGACCTTGACCCACTTTCCGTTAGAATACAACAACTGTTACGTCACAATTAATTCACATTTCAATCGTTACAAATCAATATCCTCTCACTCACTTTTCTGTTCCAGAAGCTTTACTAGGCGAAATGTATACATAGAGCAGATACTATAAAATATTCAAGTGTATGTACCTATTATATATGTAATTATTATTCGAGTCAATGTTCATCGGTTCACGTGTATCGAAATATTGTTTAAACAATAAGCGTGTGTGTGTACTCGTTATCGGTTGTATAGATGCTAGGTAAAATTGCTTTGTGTTTGCGTATATGTGTAACTGTAGGTGTTCACCGTCGTCGACAAGTGATGTCTGTATGTGATGAACTTACACATGTAAAATAATAGCTTGCAGAATTATTGGTAGGTATGAATGTTGTGGTAGTTTATCTCGAAAACAAAAGTTAAAGTAGTGTGTGTATATGTGTGTGTATATATGTATGTATACATATTAGCAACAAAAGTAACGTGGAGCTAATGCTGCGTCTGCAATTCATATTTGCTCAATGTAGACGTAAAGCGCGTGAATTTGAATACATAGACATAGCGGAACGGGTACAGGTTTAATTAAGACGTGTGCGTAAAGTATTCATGTGTGTGCGACATCAGCGAATGGTAAAGTTGTCGATATATACTGAACGACAAGTAATGTTTGTCTTATGAATTATAACCTTGACCCACTTTCCGTAAGAATACAACAACTGTTACGGCACAATTAATTCACATTTCAATAATGTTACGTCATCCTCTCCTCCTCTGAGAGAGAAACCGTTATCATCCCCCCTTTAATCGTCCTATTTTTTGCATGACACTTGCGCCATCAGTTGTTATTGAAACTATATCAACTTCTAAGCCCAGATTGAATCCTTGCAATTTTTCTTTGACAAGTTTTACACATGCTGGTAAACTATATATACGAACTAATCCAATATTCCAGAATATTAATTTTCCATCAATAACTGCATGCAAATTTAGATTTTACGATTAGACGTCCATTCGTCGAAAGTAATACTGAATTTCCGATTATTTTGTGTTTTCAAAAATAGAAACTGTTGAATCAATTGTTTTTTAACTTCGGTGCCATATTTCATTACCATATTTTTAATACAATTGGAGGATTTAGGCAACTTATATCCCGCCTTTACAAACAATGACCTTATATCGTCTGAATTTACGAAAACTTTAAATGGTAATCCATCTTTTGTCACCATGCGGGACACTTTCATAGAAAGAGAATTAGTTTTTTCGATATAGTGTGATATGTTGTTTTTTTTCACCAGTGGTTTTTCGATGTGGTCATCTTCGTCAATTAAGGTTGTAGCTACTACCTCGGTTAATTGGCTGTGACTCGTAGTTGGTGTTGCGCTACGATAATTAACCTCTTCTGATATCTCGTCGGAGTTAACATTTTTAGCTCCAATTCCGTGCTTAGTGCGTAAATGAGTATGTAGTCTGCTTATTGATTGTCCACTAGTTTTAATAATACCTGGACAAAGTTTATACTTCGCTGATTGATGATCTAAGGTAAAGCTAGGAGTGTTTGCGCACAATTCGAAAAGAAAAAAATCGTAAAAGCAAATTTTTACTTAAATTTCATAAATATGCATGGTGAGGTAATCTTTTATGTATCGTACATACATAGTTTACAAATAACACTTTGAAATTCTTTATTTGTCTACAACACGGTTTCTAAAAGAAAAATCAGATTTTGCGCAATCTCTCCTAACCAGTCCGGTGAGATTGCGCAGATGAGCTGGAGAGACGGCGCATGTGCGAAAATTTAGGTTTTTTAATTTTTAAGCAACCTTTTATCATAGTTACACAAATAGCAGTATGTTAAACAATTATTTTAACATTTATTTGGATTTATTGATAAAAACATTAAAAAAATAAAATAAATGTGTAATTATTAAATTAATTAAACAGGACTGAGACAAAAACAGACATTTTAAAGAAAATACAGTCACTTTTGAGTTATTCTGTCTCATTTCTTTACGGCCACAGTCACAGCATTTGCTTAGGTACAGCGTACAGGATTCGTGAAGCCATCCTCCACATGTTATGCATTTTATCCAATCGGATTCTCAAGTTGTAATTGAATAAAGCTCAAAGCATCCAACGCATGCCTCGTCGTCGCTTTCACTAACACTGTCTGATAAAAGTTCCATTATATTGATCGTGTCTTCATCAGACGAGGTCAATGAGGAAGAATATCGTTTCTTTCTTCTTTCTTCTCCTTATGATCGTTTACTTTTAACAGTCTTTAGTTTTATTACCTGTTTATTTTTCTTTATTTTCTTTATTTCTTGAGGATCCCGCGATTTTCTTTCTCTTGCTATTGATATACTCAGGAGAAGTAACATTTGTTGCGCTTATCTTCCGTTTCACTTTCGAAGGTCCTAAACTGCAAGGAACAGGTGATATTGTTGCTAAAAGTTTGTTCGGTGTTATTTTAGGTTTCTCAGAGGTCTTTAAGGTTACATGTGAATTTACTTTTGAGGTTTTAGGTGTGCTTGCAAGTGATGATTGGGTAGTAACTGCTGTTGTGGCAAAAAATTGCTGATGTGCTAGCAACGTTTAGTGGAGTAGAAGGGTCCTGTGTGAGTGGAGTTGTTGCATTTCTGGTTTATGAAGAGCTTGGATAATCTGGAACAGGGTTTTCGGTATCTCTTTCTAGTCCATATTGATCGCAAGATAATAAATCTGCGCGATCGGGAATTGCATCAATATTTAAAGTATAGATACCGGTAGCACGAAAAGCAGCAGTTGCAAGTTGTTGAATTAGTCCTTCAGAATAGCGATGATTTTGTTCTAACCATCTTGTTTGTCTTTTTGCGGCGTTGTCCAAATCATGAAACGGTTTTGGTGGTTTGAATAGAAAATGCCCACTTTGTTGTCCACTTACAAATGTTAATTCTTTCGGTATAAATTCAGGAATTCTAAATCCCTGAATATCAATCGCAATAAATTTCATTGTATTATATATCTATTTTTCTTTTAACACATACAACTGGCAACCTTCTAGTACTACTACTACTACTACTACTACTTAGTATTTTATATAGGAATTTATCTCACCACATATATATTTTTTTAATTATTTTCATATAAGGTCATACATTAAAATAAAAATAAATATATATTTTGTTATTGTTTTTAATTATTTTCATATAAGGTTAACACATTAAAATAACAAATAAACATATATTCTGTTTTCTTTAAGAAATTGTCATACTATAAGTTTGTTTAACATTTCTAGCATCTATATATTGTGGTAAATATGTTGAAGCGAGTGCTGTCAGATTTTCAATTTCCCCATTACTCAAAACTCTTTGATGTCTGAGCTCACGATACTCGTAACACGAAATTTTTAGCTGTTGTTCCTTATATTTAGCTTCATAGGTACATCTAATAGGTAAAATTATACCATCACCATATTCCAATATAAAATGTCTATAGAAAGGCTGATCACTTTCAATAATACCCTGCTACTGAAATCAGATTCATTTGTCTTTCTATTGGTGCTTCAGTAGTAGTGGATGCAATTGTTGTAGTCGATACAGTTGCTTCACTAGTAGTAGTAGCAGTAGTAGTAGTAGATGTTGATGCAATTGTTGTAGTTGTTTCATTATCGTTTACGCTTTTAACAAGAGATTCAGACTTGTAAACCGGTAAAGGTTCACTGGGTGTTAATAGTTTAAATCCCAAATTAATTTGTATGGTTTAATTACTGGGTAAGGTAACTTGGAATTTCAATCTGGATATGTTATCTTCGTCTAAGTGAATAGTAGCCACTGCCGGATGGGCTGCTACTGCTGCTAATATGTAATATGAAACCATCGAAATGAAGAAGATGTGACAAAAAATAAACTTCATTTTGAAAATAGTATATACTAACACGGACAACGAATATTTTGTCTATTTTGTTTAAGTACTAACTTAAAATGAGACACAATGTCGTATTGATGAAGCTTTTATAGGCATGGCTAACTGGGTGTCCTGATAACCTATTTTTTTTAATTTAGAGCAAGAGATCACTTTTTTCGATCCAAGAATTATGTTCATTAGAAAAGCCTAACCACTTAACGTATACTTTATTATTTTTTTCTTTTAAAACCTTTTCAACAAGAAACACATCAGGATGTTTAGCTTTCAATAATTCGTATTCATAAAAAGATCCTTGAATTATTCTATTGTTATAATCTTTAAGAGTATACGTACAAGGATTGGTATTTTTAACATTCTCAATTGTAAAAACTTCAGTTGTCCAATTTGGTGTGTACCCTTTTTCAAAAACGTGTTTATATTTGCTAATGCGTACCAAATCATCTATCTTAAATTTTGGTTTAGGAAATGCTTTAATTTTACCGTATAATAAAATCTCTTCGTTACTGGAATTAACTTGACTTGGTTTCATCTTGATAGTTCTATGAATTGTGTTGTATTTATCAACTAACTTTTGTAGAAGATCAATCCATCTGTACGAACCATTTAAACTGAATTCTTTCCACATCCATCCTTTTAATGTTCTATTAAAACGTTCAACAATTGAAGCTTTTAAAACACTATAAGTGGAGTAATGATTGATTCTCTATTTCTTCATTAAATTGCTAAACTCTTTGTTATAAAATTCTTTACCAAGATCAGTTTGTAAATTTTTAGGTGTTTGTTTAATTAGAATATGCTTCATTGCTTCAGTTACGTCATATCCTGATTTAGTTTTAACCGGTACAACCCATGCAAACTTAGAAAATGCATCAATAACTGTTAATAAATAACGAAATCCATCATTTTCTGGTGCGTAAGTCTGCATCTCTACTAAATCGCTTTGCCATAGATCATTTAATCCTTTTACAATAACGGTTCGACGTTTAAAGTTTCGACGTGCCTGTCTATGTAACTCATTTACTAATTGACTTTTACTCATTTTATTTACAGTTTTTTTTTTTTTTTTATTTACAAAATAGTCATTGATTTATTTTCTTTCTCAGCTTTTGGTTTTAGCGGATCTACACTTGATGATACTGCTGTCGATGTTGTTGTTGATGGATATTTCAACATAGGTTTCTTTAATTTGTTTTCGAAATGTTATTGGATACACCTACACCTGATGGAGATTTTAACACAGGTTTCTTTAATTTACTTTCAGAAACCTCCGATTTTAATTCGTTATGTTCCTTTTAAAGTGTCAACAACATACTATTTAAATTATGAATATATTTATCGTCAACTCATTTTTTAATGAGACAATTTGTTTATCTTTTTCGTCAACATAAGATTTTTTCGTAGCATCATTGGCGTCAATATGTATTGAAGCTAAATTACAAATCCGTTTTTGTTGTAAATCAAAGTCCCTGCTTGAGGTTAAAGTAAAACCAAAAATACAGCTTATCTTAATTACTTACTTACTTATCGATAACCATTTCACTAATGTAAATAAATGATGTATAAGTTACTTTTTATATAATAATATTAGCCTCTTTTAATTCTTCTATGATAGAAATAATTTCATTCTGATGATTCGTATGTCCTGCTTGTTGTGACGCTATTAATAATTTCATGCGATCAACTAATTCGTTTAAGTCATTCCAGTAAACATAATCTGTTTTATCACTAAATGTTTTCTTTGAGCCAGATCCTTTCGGGGGGGTGTTTTGATTTAACAGTTTTTTAATAAGAACTTTTATTTCCAGCATGTTGCTACTTTTGTTAAAGTCACGATGAATTAAATTATTATCATTTACAATGTCTAAATAATTTTTGTACGTCGTAAGCATTATACTGACTTGCTTTAGGTTTTCTCGAGAAAATGAACTCTGTAAATCCCGGAGTAACATCATATGTTTTATCGTTTATAAAAAAAGTCTTCTTTGTAATGGAAAAATGTGAATTTCCAATTTTCCACGAATGATCTGAGACACTGAAATGTGGTCCGTACTTATAATCAAAATTTTTTTGTTTCATTTTAAGAGACTGCATAAAGGTATCAGTTTCACGCAAAGGATTCTATTGTGGCGGCATTCATTTATTTGCTCAGAATTATCAAAAGATGATGATGATACTGATGAATCATTGTCAGGCATTTCATTCGACTGAGATGACAACGTTGATAAATAATAATTGAAATCGGATGTGTCTTGTTTAAGTTCTGGTTTAATTAAATTTTGCGTTAATGATGAAGGTATGTCTGCTAGTTTATTTAAAGGTTTCGTTACAGGTTGAAAAAGTCGTTCCAACTGATACGTATCTACTGCATCATTAGATTTTAACGATTCGTACTTTTTTTTTAATTATATTTCGAGTTTGAATTAGATCCTTTACCAGTTGCTCATTCATAATATTTCACGTTATATATATATATAACACAAACAATGGTGTAATCTGATTAGCTTTTGAACAGGTTTGATCAGGTTTCTAACAGCTTTTGAACAGGTCTGATCAGGTTTCTAACAGCTTTTGAACAGGTCTGATCAGGTTTCTAACAGCTTTTGAACAGGTCTGATCAGGTTTGTAACAGCTTTTGAACAGGTCTTATCAGCTTTTTAACAGCTTTTGAACAGGTCTGATCAGGTTTCTAACAGCTTTTGAACAGGTCTGATCAGGTTTCTAACAGCTTTTGAAGAGGTCTGATCAAGTTTCTAACAGCTTTTGAACAGGTCTGATCAGGTTTCTAACAGCTTTTGAACAGGTCTGATCAGGTTTCTTACAGCTTTTGAACAGATCTGATCAGGTTTTTTAACAGCTTTTAAACAGACAACAAGCTTCTACGGTGATCCAAGTAATAAGTACTATAATTGGTCTTACTAGGTTACTGCGTTTCACTTAAATGATACTAAATATATGAGCCCTTGGTATTTATAACACAATAAATGTATCTATATTTTTCCAGTTTCGACCATTTTCCATTGAACAGTCCTTGTTAATACATAGGAACCCGTACTCATCTTTCCAGCATTCAGCACATATGGCGCAAAATTGTTTGAAAGACATATCTGTATTAATATGATTATCATAGATATGTTTCAAGTTGAGATTGTCTTGTTTAAATACAATTAAAAAATTTGCGTTATCTCGTATTAAATGCTTTGGAACATGAGTGTAAGACTGTGCCAAATAAAAAGTATCAATATATTTATGACGTCCCATACAAAAATACGATCGGATATGATTTTGGTTTTCACACGCGACGTCGTCAAAAACAAGCACCGAATTTCTTTTAGCTTCGTCTACGGACGATATCCTCATTTTCGGAGAAAGTGTAAAATCCTATACCTTTTATATCAGAGAGTAACTCTTTGAGATATGCATATTTTGGTTGAAATAAGGATTTTGAGTATACATATACATTTTCAAACTTTAATCCATTCGGATGTTCGAGTAAGGTTATGAGCACATTAGTTTTTCCACAATTAGAAGGACCCACGATTAGTCCTCGTATACTGTTAGGTAACAACTTGCTGTGTCTGTAATAATTTGTTGGTATAAGATTTTTACACACATCCATATTTCTAATAGGTAATGAATCATGTTGTCGAATCAAACGCATATTGAGAATTGTTAAGAATATAAGTAAAGTCTCTTTTAAGAATAAATTAGTTGGTTACGAGTAACGTTAATTGAATAAACCCATATAAAATGATTAGAAAGAGAAATAGGACAATTATGTTATAATTGTTTATTCTTACACACTAAAATATATACAATAACACAGGAATACGAACAAAATATATACAAAGGACTAAAATGGAACAATTACAAAAGCAAAACACGAATTGAAATGAAACAAATACAAAAGCAAAGATAGAAGTGAAACAAATAGTATATGCGAAACAGAATTAAAAGGTAAAATATGTGGCAGACACCAATATACTGTAACGGATTTTCTAGTTAAACTATTTATTTAAACAATTATTTATTTAACACTATTTATAACACTTAAACACTAACTTAGAACTACCATTTATATCACAACAATTCACTTATTTATATTACAATTTATTTATATCACTTTGTCTATTATCGGTTTTAATTCGCGCACTGATGCTTTCTTACAACTAACTGTCTTTCGGTCCAAAGATGATCACAATATATATACACCTTTCGAACTTTCTAGACAGGAACTCGAAGAAATCCTGTGTATTCCCGAATGATGAGTAATAATTAGAAAGTCCTCGATTATTCCAGAATTTAACTTGTTACTTGTCGCCGGAGAGTGATTTACATCTTGTAAGTTGATAACACGAAAAGTACCGTGTGCAGTGTAAGCATGTTAGTGATAACAGGTACATGCCACAAATTGTTATCGCACACACGTACTGTGTCACTGGTCGCTACATATACATATACAAAACAAAACAAAGAATTTAGTGATAACGAATTATATGCAAAGCCAGAAATTGGTATTGAACCAAGAAATATGAAAAAAAATAAAAAAATAAAAATCTATGTAACGCGTTAGGCAGGCTGTTTTACTTAAGGCTCCCTCTCCCTTGATACGGGTGCGTGGAATATCGGAGCTTAAGTAAAGAGGTTAGAGGTTAGTTAGGATGGATCTCTCTCTTCCTTGCCGCGGGTGGGTGGAATGTCAGAGATGCCGGTACTGAGGAACGCATCGGTTTTTTATACAAACCCCAGCACCAAGCAGGGTTGGAAAAAAGAGGGGTTGAAAGTGGGGTAGGTAGAGAAGGGCGAAAGTAACGATAAAAACGAAATTGTCTAAAAAGTTACTATCGCGGCGGAAAACAAGAAAAACAGATAGCAGAAACAAATAGAGCATGCATGAAAACATATGGTTAGAGAAAAGAACGGTGACTGTAGGATAAAAAATAGTAAAATAGAAAATAGAACATTCAGAAAAAGAAAAAAAAAACAGTGGAAAATAGATAAAAAATAGAAGGGAAAGGAACTGCAACCGAATAAGAAGTAGAGAGGTTGGAAATACTAAAAAACAGTGAATTTAAAAGAAGTAAATAAGTTGAATTTACAAGTGGTTAAAGAAAGTTGTTATGTACAAGTTCGGTTGTAGCACAGGGGTAGGCCAGGTAAACGGCAAGGTAATTAAGCTTGTTGATACAACTACGTCATCGGGTTAAACCAGTAATGCAGCAGAATATGAAGTTCCAAGAATAAATTTTGGGAAGTAAAATAGGTTGCTTACAACAAATCGCCCCACCTTTGTGAGCGAAATTTATTCTGGGATTGGTGGTGCTGGATAGATGTCGTTATGGTGGACCTTGACTAGTTTATTGCCCTTTTGGATCCAATAGGTATTTCCGCTGATATGAGAGATGACGGGATGCGGTCCAGACCAGCGAGAATCGAAGCCTGCGTGGTATCCTTCAGGGGCGTTTGATAGATGGTGCTCCCTACAATACACCAGCTGTTGGGGCTCGTACCTTTCGGGTCTTTCTTGGTCAACAGGCGCTTGTTGTTGGAGGTAAAGCTGTTGGTGTTGACGGACGTTGGCTATCCGTTCCTCATAAGTCGCGGGCTGAGGTGTTTGGTCCTCTGAAGCATTGTCCCATTCTCCGGGGCGGAGTAGTGGGCGTCCAAAAAGAACGAAATACGGGGTCGTTCCTGTGACTGCATTGGTTCGATCGCGCTGATCGAACAGGATTTTTGGTAAGTGTTGGTCCCAAGTCCGATGTTCGCCTTGTTGGAGATAGGTCCGAAGGCCGACTTTTATTTCCTGGTTCCGCCTTTCGGTTGGATTTGCCCTAGGATGGTATGTTGCGGTAGTCCAATGCTGCGTCTTCCATTTTGTACAGGAGGTAGCCCAAAGTCTGCTTGTAAACTGACTACCGTTGTCAGTTAACACGGCGCGAGGAAACCCAAATCGGTAGAACACCTCTTGCTCGAGCAGTCGAATTATGGCAGGTGTCGTTGCTGAGCTAACGGAGAACGCCTCTACCCAACGGCTGAAAAGGTCCGTTATTACGAAGATGAACCTCTTTCCTCGTGCTGTTCTGGGATAGGGACCCATTAAATCTACGGCTACCGTATCCCAAGGCTTGTCGGGTTGACGGGGACGTAGAGGAGCAGAGGGTACGCGGTGTTTTTTCGCGCACAAATAGATCTGACAGCGATGGACGTGGTTGGAGACATCTTTATTCAGAGACGGCCATTGGTAGTAGCGTCGAATGCGGCGTACGGTTTCCTGGATACCAGAATGTCCTGCTATGTCGTGGAATTCATGTAAGAGGCGGGCTTTCACTGCTTGGGGAACAATTGTAAGCCAGTTCTCTCCTGTTCTTTCCCATAAGGTGCCGTCTTTTACGCGATGGTCCTGGAGAAAATCTTGATCGTCACGGGAACAGCTTTCAGGATGGTCCTGAAGGAAAATGCAACGTTCTTTCTGCTGCTGAATATCGGGATCGGCTGATTGAGTTCTACGGATATGTTCTTTTAAGGTGTCGACTTGGATTTGCGTGGCTATGGGATTGGTTGTGCCCGAACTTTCGGTTGGATCAGGCGGTAGAAGGCGAGCGACGTCTGTACAATCGACCTCCCGTGGACTAGATTCTGGCTGTCGTGAGAGGGCGTCCGGGAGCTGGTTAGACTTTCCAGGGCAATGCTCGACGGTAAAAGTAAATTCCTGAAGTAGCAATGACCAACGTGTTAACTTAGCTCGGAATCTTTCATAGTTTGCAGCCATTGGAGCGCTCGATTGTCGGTTCTCAGGATAAATCGCCGGTCTTCCAGGTATGGGCGGTAACGTTTGATGGCCCATATAACAGCAAAACACTCTTGTTCATTGCTATGGTACGCCTGCTCCGTGGGGTTAAACTTAGTGCTCGCGTACGCTACAACGTCCCTGGATCCGCCCTCGTCTTCTTGGTACAAAACTGCAGCGGCGCCTTTCTTACTAGCGTCAGTGTGCAAGACAAAAGGTTTGTTGAAATCTGGGCGTTTCAGTTGAAGCGGTTGTCTGGTACACTGCTTAATGTGGTCAAAAGTTTGTTGAGCCAGTTGGTCCCATTTCCACTTCTTTTTCGGGGTGAGCAGGTCCGTCAGAGGTGCAGAAATTTCAGCAAACCGAGGCAAATATTCGCGAAGCCAATTGCAAACGCCCAGAAATGCCTTCAATTCTTTTCTACTTCGGGGCGGCGGAGTCTCGTGGATGCGGCCTAGATGGCTCGGTAGTGGAAAGTTGCCATCTTCGGTAACGAGATGTCCCAAATACTCGAGTTGGCGACTTCCGAATGTACATTTCTCAAGGCCGCAATACAGACCGTGTTGCAGTAACCTTTCGAAGACTTTGCGTAGGTGAAGTAGGTGGTCTTCCCAGGAATCGGAATAGACAATAATGTCATCCAGGTATACTAAACAGAACTTCCGGATGTACCCTGCAAGCACTTCCTGGCCCATGGTCCGCTGGAAAGTGGCCGGAGCTCCCTTCAAACCGAAAGGCATCACACGAAATTGGAAGTAACCTCCATCCGGGGCTGTGAATGCGGTGAAAGGTCGGGAATCGGGGTGCACTGGGATTTGCCAATAACCCGATTTAAGATCGATGAACCGCGGTTGCCCAGTCTTTTTGGTCACAATGACAACGGGAGAGTTGTACGGAGAACTGCAGGGTTCAATTACTCCGTCTCTTAGCATTTCTTCGACCTGCTGTTGAATATTTTTTTTTTTCGCCTCGGAGTACCGGTACGGAGGAAGACGAAATGGTTCTGGTTGCGTGATACGAATAACGTGTTGCGTTGTACGTGACGGACTCGTTTGTTTGTAGAAGACCTGTCTGAAGTTATTTGCCAACTCATGGAACCGTTGCTGGTATTCGATTGGGAAATGTTGTGTTAGCTGATCAGGATTGACGTCCGGGGATCTTTTATGCAGATCCTCACTCTGGACCCAATAGACGGTTTGTCTGGTTTCCTTTCCGAAATGTACATAACTTCGTTCGAAGTTGAAAGTAGCGTGATTTTCATTGAGCCACTGTGTTTCCAGAACGAAATCCTCCTTTAAATTTGGGGCAAGAAGGACTGGGATGTCTTGCTCGATATCGCCGATGCGGACACGAACAGCTGTAGTATCGGTAGTTGTCATCTCACTTCCGTCGGCAAGTTGAACAGTCGCGTTAGTGTTGCGTAGTTGGGAAGGTTTTTTAAGAATACCAGTTCTCATAAAATTGTGCGAAGCTCCGGTGTCGATTAGGGCTCCAACTGGATTATCTTCGACTTCAATGCGTATGGTTGGAAGAGTTACGTTTTCCAACATGTTAACGCAGGCCCTTATTGCCTTTGATGAGTGGGTTGGGCAGGATTCCCCTCGGGCTCCAGTTTCCCGACGACGTTGGATTCGAACGCTTGTCTTGTAGAACCGGACAATCTCGGTGGAAATGTCTTTCGGGACAGTAATGACATTTCGGCACAACAGCTGATGGTGGTGTCGGTGTCGATGCCCTTCATCTGGAGTTGACGGTTTTGGAGCCCGTAGGAAGATACGGATTGGAAGGACGTAGAAGTTCAGTTAGCAACTGAATACAAGCGTCTTCGTCCTTTTCTGGTTCAAGCCGTTGTAGTAATAGTAGTTTAGTCAGAAGAAAAACTTCTGTGTCGTCTTTGGCTCCTTGGTTTCGACCGTATAGTTGGGCAGTTAGCGTAGTTAGAACCTCAGGACTATTGTATTTGGCTAATAGTCTGTTTTCAAATTCTTCCCAACGCAACTCGAATTTTTCGTAGGGGCGCCACCATGCTGCAGCGTTCCCTTTTAGTTCCTTGACGACGTAACGAAGGCGATCATTGTCTTCCACATGGTATTTCTTGAAGTAACTTCGGCAGTCTTTCAAGAACCTCTCAGGATCCTCGGTAACGTCACCGTTGAAAGAAGGAGCTGATGGTGTTGTTTGGGTAGCGGTTAGGACCCGCTGTAGAAGAAGTTCTAACTGTGTTGGACTGACTTGGATAGGAGATTCAATTTTGGGCGCCACTTGGTGTTTACGCTGCACTCCAAGAAGTGCGGTGTCCTCCGGCTCGTCGGCAGTTGTCTTCTTGCTTTTTCGCGGCATGGTTAACTTTTCGCGAAAACACTTACTGATAGTTCACTTAAGTTCTCAGGCACGGATTCGCACTATTACACTAATAGTTTTTTTGGCCCCACGTTGGGCGCCACTTGTTATAATTGTTTATTCTTACACACTAAAATATATACAATAACACAGGAATACGAACAAAATATATACAAAGGACTAAAATGGAACAATTACAAAAGCAAAACACGAATTGGAATGATACAAATACAAAAGCAAAGATAGAAGTGAAACAAATAGTATATGCGAAACAGAATTAGAAGGTAAAATATGTGGCAGACACCAATATACATATATAAAACAAAACAAAGAATTTAGTGATAACGAATTATATGCAAAGTCAGAAATTGGTATTGAACCAAGAAATATAAAAAAAATAAAGAAATAAAAATCTATGTAACGCGTTAGGCAGGCTGTTTTACTTAAGGCTCCCTCTCCCTTGCCACGGGTGGGTGGAATATCGGAGCTTAAGTAAAGAGGTTAGAGGTTAGTTAGGATGGATCTCTCTCTTCCTTGCCGTGGGTGGGTGGAATGTCAGAGATGCCGGTACTGAGGAACGCATCGGTTATTTATACAAACCCCAGCACCAAGCAGGGTTGAAAAAAAGAGGGGTTGAAAGTGGGGTAGGTAGAGAAGGGCGAAAGTAACGATAAAAACGAAATTGTCTAAAAAGTTACTATCGCGGCGGAAAACAAAAGAAACAGATAGCAGAAACAAATAGAGCATGCATGAAAACATATGGTTAGAAAAAAGAACGGTGACTGTAGGATAAAAAATAATAAAATAGAAAATAGAACATTCAGAAAAAGAAAAAAAAAAAAACAGTGGGAAATAGATAAAAAATAGAAGGGAAAGGAACTGCAACCGAATAAGAGGTAGAAAGGTTGGAAATACTAAAAAACAGTGAATTAAAAAGAAATAAATAAGTTGAATTTAAAAGTGGTTAAAGAAAGTTGTTATGTACAAGTTCGGTTGTAGCACAGGGGTAGGCCAGGTAAACGGCAAGGTAATTAAGCTAATTGATACAACTACGTCATCGGAATAAACCAGTAATGCAGCAGAATATGAAGTTCCAAGAATAAATTTTGGGAAGTAAAATAGGTTGCTTACAACAATCGTTATTAACAATCGAATCAACAAGCTTTTTACTGAATATAGTTCTGTTTTAAACGCAATACACGAAAGAGCACGAATTTTTACAAAAATATTCTCCCAATTGTTTGGGAGTGTCTATAAAGTTTTGTTGTAACTGTTCGTGCTTGATTCCTAGACTTTTTTTTAATCCGTCACATCCCCTGTATGAGATTTCTGAGAATACAGAGCTTTTTCACCTTTTACTATTCCTATCTCCCAGTAACGTATTTATTCTACTAACACTTTGACAATCTATTGAAGAAATACATCTTACAAATAAGACACTCTTTCGGGTGGCTAAACTGTACAAACTT
>CM055656.1:20240025-20272971 GCA_029378335.1 Agrilus mali
AGCTTTATGTGGATGAGAAAAGAGAGGGTGTTGTGGCTATGGGTTACTTCACCGATTCATTCCTATTTCTACAAGTTGTTAGCACTATTAATGTAATTTTATTGTTCAATATTTTGATTGTAGCCCTTATTTACTTTATTTATATCAAAATAAAGAATCGATAATTTTAACGATTTTTCCTTTAACTTTAAACCTTTCATAAAATATAAGGGGTGGGGTTGAATGGGGGGGGGGGGAAGGGGGGATATATGTATTTCTTATGAATTATTGACCTTGACCCACATTCCGTTAAAATGCAACAACTGTTGCTTCACAATAAATTCACATTTCGATCGTAATAAATCACCCTCCTCAATCCTCTGTTTTAGAATCGGTTATCTTACCCTACTAGAAGGATATTGATATTTTTAAACTTATTGATTTCTAGAGATTCTAGTAAAGATAGTCTAAGATTTTTATATTCTACATGTAGGATTTCAAAATAACCATTAAAAGTATGTTCCTCTTCATTAAGGTGTTTGGCGTAGTTTGAATTTAATTTATTATTTTCGTAAGATTTTTTATGTTCATTTATTCGTTTTTTGAATGAACGTCCCGTTTGACCTATGTATATATAGTTACAAGAGTTACAAGTTAATTTATACACCCCTGACTTATCCTCTTTATTGACTTATCTTTGTTAGTTTGATATATTTGCCCAGGATATTTTGCGTTTTATAAGCTACATTAACATTATTTTTCATTAAGTATTTTCCTAAAAGCTCAGAGGGTTTATTTAAATATGTAATACTTTTATAAACAGTTTTTTGGTTAGTGTTACAGTAGGGATATACATTTTTTATAAATTTCTTATGTTGTAGTTTAGTAAGTAAATTATCAATTATTTCAGTTTTATAGTTATTACAACAGGCAATTTGTTTTATTATATTTAACTCTTTTTTAAAATCTTTAGTATCTAAGGGTGTATTTATAAGTCTATATAACATTGAATAGAAGGCAGACATTTTGTGTTGATACGGATGACATGATAGATTATTGATAATAATGTCTGTATGTGTTTCTTTATGGTAGATAGCAAAACTATGTTTATTATTTTTTCGAGTGATAGTTAAGTCTAGGAAATTAATTGGTTTATCTATTTCTAATTCAGTTGTAAATTTAATGTTATTGTGAATACTATTAAGTTGATTTAAGAAATTTTGTAATTGTCTATCAGTACCTAAGAAACACACCAGGACATCATCAACATATCTGTACCAGTATATACATTTATGAAATAGTGGGAATTTCTCATTATAAGTATTTTCTTAATGGTACATAAATAGTTCTGCTAAGATAGGACTTAATGGGTTTCCCATAATTAAGCCTTCATTACATTTAGAAATTGTATTGTTAAATTGAAAATAATTTTGATTAACACAAATATTTAACAAGTTTAGTATTTCTTTACATATTACTGGATTTGTACATTTATCACTTAGCATTTTTTCAATAATTTCTAAAACTTCTGCTGGTGGTATAGAGGGGAAGAGATTGGTAACGTCGAAAGACACTAATTTGCAGTTATTTGGTAGGTTTACATTTTTAATTTTGTTTATAAGTTCCTGTGAATTTTTAATAGTAAAGGATCTAGCCGGTTAAACATATGAAAACTGCACTCGCGTCTAATGAAGGGTTCTTACCTTGTTTATATTCTTTTTCATCTAAAATAGCCATACATTTAATCTCACACCCCTAACCCCTATGGTAAGGGAGTAATAGGGGTAACAACCCTGAACGTAATATTTTTTTTTCTCAGTACCTATTAAAGATATATTCATGAAATTGAAACTGTAGATGACTATCGATAAACCAATTATAATATATTTTTTTGTAGAATTTTTGCAATATTAGAAACTGTAGAAAACGAGAAGTATATTTTTTGGGGGTGGTTTTTTCTACCAACCCACAAAGTGACACCTAACAAAAAAATATATCTTATTTGTTAATTACTTAGCTATTACATGTTTAAGTCACAAAAGGGTCGAATTGGTGGAACATAGCTAAATAAAAAAAATTAAAGATTTGTAGTTATATGAAAAGTATAATATATATTTACCTATAATTCAATCATACAAACGCAAATAGTGACAATGACTGAATATTCAGTCATCGTCACTATTTTCTTCAACAGTAGTAGTTATACCAGTCGCATCAAACATGGAGGTCAATATTTCAGCTGGTTTTACAATTTTGATTTGTAACGAGCATGCGATAAGTAGTAAATAAGAGTCGCTACATGAGAGCAACAGCCCACTGTTCTGTTCCCATTTGCACAATCACAAACATATCTTCGAATTCCTCTATAGGTGTTTGAATTTGGCTCATACTCGATAAAGCAATTATATGTCTTGCTATTAATATGCCTTGATCGTACCCTTACTCTTATAATATTTTCGCGATCTTTAAAAAATTCAAGGTTTAATTCGTTGTCAGTTATTATTTCAGCAAGATAACATACTGCTTGTGATAATCGATAAGTGCCAGTAAATAATATTTTAAGGTCAGTTTCACTAAATTCTGGAAAATCCATTAGACTGCTTGAAGATAATTTCGTAAAAAGTTTTCTTTTTCGATTTAAGTTCTCATTTTTAACCAATTCTTGCATTCACTGTAGCGCACTATAACATTGTAGGTACGGAGTCTACAACACGCTTTTCGAAATTCGCGCAGTCAAATGCCGTCAAATCGCATATTGTTTATAGTTGATTTGTAGGTATACATATTTTGTTGACATTTACAATTTATAAGAATGTATTTATGATAATCGTTTATATAGTTTTTGGTAAAAATTGATATTATAATATATGCATGCCCGTATCTGTAATTAATTTTTATTTTTTTGGGCTATGTTCCACCTTTTGTGGCTTTAACATGTAATAGCTAAGTAATTAACAAATAAGATATATTTTTTTGTTAGGTGTCACTTTGTGGGTTGGTAGAAAAAACCACCCCCAAAAAATATACTTCTCGTTTTCTACAGTTTCTAATATTGCAAAAATTCTAAAAAAAATATATTATAATTGGTTTATCGATAGTCATCTACAGTTTCAATTTCATGAATATATCTTTAATAGGTACTGAGAAAAAAAAATATTACGTTCAGGGTTGTTACCCCTATTACTCCCTTACCATAGGGGTTAGGGGTGTGAGATTAAATGTATGGCTATTTTAGATGAAAAACAATATAAACAAGGTAAGAACCCTTCATTAGACGCGAGTGCAGTTTTCATATGTTTAACCGGCTAGATCCTTTATTTTCAAAATGGCAGTAAGTATTTAGGACTCCTATCAAATATTTTGACAACTTATATGTGGGTGCAGTCACAAAAGATACAATTGGCCTTATGGGGGAATTAATTTTATGTATTTTTAGGTAGGAGTATAATTTTGGTGGTTGAGCATTCATTACTTTTAGTTTATAATTAACTGATGAATTTAGTAAAGCTTTGGATTCTTTTATAACTTCGTTTACTTGTTTATTATAATTATCCGTTGGATCTTTAATTATCTGGTATATATTCGGGTGCAAAAAGTCTAAAGTTTTTTGTGTTAAAAGTGATGGGTATCTATCAACACTGACATACTGCCAACTAAATGCAAGGTTATTCCTATAAAAGACCGAAGAACATGTAAAGCTGGCTCATAACATAAACATCTTTAAGGCCTACTTGAAGGGCTACTGTAGTCCAACACCTAACGAACAGCTTCAATCAACCAACCACCAACACAATTCTCAGCTGTTTGTAGACCATGTTGCATTCTCCTATTTTTCTACGGCATTTACCAGGGCCGGATTAGAAATTGCCTGCAATTTCAAACATGTTTTTCTCGAAAACGGTTAACTTGCGGACCTGCAAACATTAACTTAATTTTCTTATTTTATAGTGTCCTATCACCTCCTTCAAGGAACGCACTTATTTCAGAAACACCCTGTATAAGTATATGTAATCAATATAATAATACTATTAATGAACTTTTTACAAATACATCCTTCTTTTTTATTTTTAAACTAGTCTACAACCCAGTGATCTCGTACATAATTAATATCTTCAAAATGTGCTAAAGATATGTTACAACATCCATCAGACTTCCACCACCACTTGAAACAACACCTCTGGCGGATGTATTGCATGGGGAGCGGTAACGTACAATACATTATTTTGGAGATGCTAAATATAAAATATTTCTCTGATTAATAAGCATTGTTATATACAGACATCTCAAACAACATGATTATCTGTAAAGTGTACTATACCATACATATGTTACAATAACCACTACGGTTCTCTCACCAGTTCCGACTATACCTCCATCCTATATCAACATATCTCTGACAGACATCTCATACAACATGATTATCTGTAAAGTGTATTATACCATACATATGTTACAAAAACCATTATACAGTTCTCTCACCAGCTTCAACTTTACCTATGTCCGATAGATTGGCTCACTGAATTGAAAAGACGTGTTGTACCTATTAATGACGTAACTACCATATTGTGTATCAATCACTTCACCGTTCTTTGAAATGTTTAAGACGTTTGTTCATATATATAGCTGTCGGTCAGTCTGGCATCCGAAAAGAACTCCAGTAAACTGGCATCCGCTTTATATTCACGGACTGAATACTGTTTTCATTTTAAGGTGTACCTAAACTCCGACGTTTATGCGATCAAACCTGCATCCTATATCTCTACAATGAGAATATTTACAGTAACTGCCGATAAGCGCAGGAAATAAAAACATAAAATTGTTCTGGAACCAGTGAATGATATTTTGAATTTTGACCGAATTAAATTTAAAATATATCTAAACGAATGCGTTTTTTTTTTTTTAATTTAAAAAGAGATTTAAATGTGATAAATTTGAAAAAAAATATATAATTTAGAGACAGTTTATGATATGTCACAATAGTATTTTAAAAACATTTTATAAATTTATAATATTTGATAATTCATGGGTTAATCTGTTTCATATTTACCTCAAAATGACTTTTATCTGTTTTTGTTGTAGTGTTCGTTCAAATTTCCCAGTATATGGTAAACTAATAGTGAGAGCGATACTGATAAAATTGATTGGGTATAGTTATTGTTTTAGCACCTTATCTTACGATTAAACAAATTCTCTTCACATTTAAGCTTCTCTGATGTGAGAAAAGTATTATATCTGTGTTTTTGAATAATAATTTTGCAGATTTTTGCTAACCAACGTACTATTTATTATTTATTATTATTATACACATGTATTCTCTATTTTAGAGAATTTACATTTGTTTTCCTTACATCCTATTTTGTCGAACTTATAACTTTTAACTTATGATCTCACCTAATCTATTAAAAGTAACCTTCATTTTCTCTAATCTTTGTTTCCGTTATTCTCATGTATTCGCATATTTCCTCACACACTTCTCCTTTTAGCGTCTCTACTATCAACCCCCTTATGTTGTTCTCTAATCTTTCCATCTCTTCATAAAATCTTTTATTTCCTCTCTTTGGATTTGCATTGCATTTCCACAACAAAACAAATGCTCTAGCGTTTCCTCACTTCCTCCACATAGTCTACAAACCCAATCCCTATACCCTTTCTTAAATCCTCTCCCTATGTTCCCGCATCTGATTCTTGCCCACATTTCCTTATTCTCTTTCTTTTTGTACCTTTTATTTAAATACTCTGCCCCGTTTTCACCTGGTACAATTTCCCTATACATTTTGTTATAAGAAGAGTTCAATAAAGCCTCCCACTCTGTTTCTAGTTTTTATTCCACCATACACTCATTCCCTCTTTTAATCTATTGTATATTTCCTCTCCACTTCTTCTCTCCCAAATCATTCTACTCACATCTGTTATTTCTAGCTCATTTAGCATTTCCCCTACATTTTTCCCCCATTTCGAAGGCCTTTTATTTAAAATGCCTCTCATCTCTTCCACTAAGCAGATTTTTGGCCATCTCTCGTTGCCCATCCCCATTACGTCTTTTATATATCTACAAGCCCGTTCTCTAACTGTGTATTCGATATCCTGCACTCCTAGTTCATTCCTCCAAATATATTTTGGAGTATTTCTAGCAACCCCTAAGGCCATATTACAGTACCTTCCTTGTACTCTACTCAGATCCTTTATTTTACCCCAACCCCAGATTTCTACTCCGTATAACGCCACTGCTCTAACCAAAGTATTCATCAAATACACACGATCATTTCTTGCGTCTCTACCGGTTCTCTTAAAAACACCCCATGTTGCATTTGCTGCCCTTTGCACCTTCCCTACAAGTTTTTTTATATGTCCTTCTGTACTATTTCTTGTCGAGAACCAATACCCCAGATGCTTAAAGTCATTCACTATTTCGATTATTTCGCCCTTAAATGTCCAACCTTCGTTTTTTTTTTTCTTTTTCCCCCGTTCCTAAATACCATCACTTTAGTCTTTGCCGTATTTACAGGCTAACCAACGTACTAAAAAAATAGAGAAATTTACCTTTCCCTAATAGCGATTTGTTAAATCATCCTCCTCTAGTGCAAAAATAATAGTTTTTGCATATAAGAATTAGGTACATGGATTTCGAGAGATATTTTAAATTTGTTTTGATAAAATTGATAGCATAAACACTAACGGAGATAATAATGCAAATAAAATTATTGTCTCACGTTTTCGTAAAAACAAACATTAATACGTAGAATCACGTCTATTGCTGAAATGGAACGTCTTCCATCCATTAATTATTTTTTTAGCCCTAACAATATATTTTATAGATATTTTTCTACTATTTCAAGTACGAGATTTGTAAAGTTTCATTTAAATTTGAAACTTAACATGAAATATAGAAAATTGCGTATTATAGACTACTTTATATCTTAATTTCTCTAAGATTAAGATTAATTAGTATATGATCGTTATGTTTCCTTTTCAATATAATGTGAGTTGTAATTATTTATTAAAAAATGAATATTTCAAAATTTACTAGTTTTTACAGGTCAGTTAGTCAAGTCGCAGATGGAAAAATACCTACATGTCAGACGAATTAGCAAAAAACATTCCAAAAACTTACAATACGAACACAATTTTTTTTTTAAAATACAAGAAAAGACGGCACGTATAGATAAAATAATAAATAAATAAAACACCACGTGGACATCACATTTACAATTAATATTTAATTAATTATTTGTTTATTTATTATTTTATCTATACAACGTGCCGTCTTTTATTGTACTTTTTACAAAAATGGTTGTCTTCGTATTGTGAGTTTTTGGAATGTTTTTTGCTAATTCATCTGACGTACTTTTCCATCTGCGACTTACTTATTGAACTGTAAAAACTAATAAGTTAATAGCTTGTTACAACTCACTTTATTTTATTTAGGCCTTGAAAAAAGCCTACACTGGGGGCGAAACGTCGGCTGTAGTTTTTAAAATAAAAAATATTTTTAGCCCCATTGTGCTTTGATTGTTACCTGTACATTGTTTTTGGGGAAGTATGGTTAATATAAAACGTTTTGAAAAGATAAGATAGCTTAAGAATTAAGGAAGTTACTGTTACATAATCAATTACATTTTTTCGGCATAAATTATGCTATGAATAATGGCAAGATTTCAATTCATTGCAAATGTCTCATTAATACCTACATTTCATAGAATAGGTACATTTTTTTTAAATTCCACTTTAAAAGCAGATGTACTTTTTATCTTTAAACATTCGGTAATTTAACTCTTTTTACTTAAAGAAAGAACAGTTAAGTCATTTAAAATTTCAAGGCCTCTGGTTTGAAATACTGATTTTGAAGCATTGTTTAGAACACACTAAATAGGCACATGTAATAGATAAGAAACAAATAAACAGTCGCTATCGGATGCAACAAGGTGCGTGGTCTGTACCGTTTTTTGAGGACGCACGTTTAGCCTTAATTCGGATACGACATAGGTATACGCATATATTACCTATGCGCCATCTAGCATATATACACTAAGGCTTTTGGACCACATGTTCAAAGTGACGTCCGTATATCGGATGCCACTTTACCCCGGACGCCATTTCTACCGCACTTTTAACATGTGTGGATGCCACTTTGTACCGCAACTATATATATATATATATATACATATATATATTTCTTTTATTTTAAATTGAAGTTTCAGTTAATCAGTTCCGTTATATTATTATAATCAATAAACCTTTTTAAGTTCTGTGTTTTACTCATTTGGAACCCGTAAAGTTTTGGGGTAAAACCCACATGTATCTATTTTAACATCCCTGTTTGTGACATGCTCCTACCTCATGTAGTATGTATCTACATATGTGAAGACTTTCAAATGATAATACTCAACATACGACATGAATTAGTTCTAGTTCGCAGCAGTACTGACAGTAAAGCTCTCTTTTGTTCAGCAGAAACGGTTGAAGAGGTAGTTGTACAATTGAATCAGATATTTTGGAAAATTCCTCATGTATCTGTTACTGATGTTAAATATGGAACTTATGTTTCATAATTGGGAACTCCATGAATATCCCATACACTGGACTGTGAAAACTACATCACAGTTGGAAAAACCTTGCTTCATTATTTTCGGATTTCAAACCGGTAACCGGTGATATTAAATAAATATGAGTACTTTCGATTACTGCAACCTAACCAATTTTAAAGTTCACTTAGGATCCACTATGTACCCGTACGATAATTTGAATTTAGATTTCGATGTTTCCAGATTTGCTGCTGAAATGTATGTTAACTTTCAACAATCGTATTATGGTAATATGAGTGAACCCTTATTCGATCCTAAGGTATTTCTAACGATTGCTCCTCTTGTAATAGGAGACTGTTCTTATCAGACTGAAATTGTGAAATCCGGCAGTACCGATATTTGTTTAGAATTTAACCTAAACATTATGTACCGGATAAAACAGCAGCTTACTGTTTAATCATTCATGATAGTGTGATACGTTACAATCTCTCTACAAACTTGGTTCAAGAAGTATTAAACCGAATAACCACAACCACATCTCACTTTCTTTTCCGATACTGAATAGTGAGCACGATGACTTTCTTACTAGACGTACAAGGTTTTCAATGTAGCGAGAATCGATTTGTTTTTAAAGAAGTAGCTATTGTTGCATTAAAAGAAGAACCAGTTTATCATTTCACAGTTGAACCACGCTTTCCGTGGGACATCCTCCCGGTTCATTACAGAAGTCAGAATCGTTGTTTAACCAGGAATTTTCATGGGTTATATTTGGATAATGGTGATCTTCCGTACTCTGCGATTTACGATAGTAGGGGGAACGTGTTGTACCTAGGACAGTTTTTTAGATATATATTTTTTATTGTGATTTGACGTAAAGCACACAAATCATATTTGCATATTTTGAAATGTCAATTATTTGGGTACTCACCACCAAAATATCAGAAATGTATATTTCATATTTACTACATATATTTAAAAGGTTTAAAAAAAGGGTAAGTAAGGCCAAGGTACAACATACCCTATGTACCTGGGCCAGTACTACGTTGTACCTAGGACACATTGAGAATTTGTTGGTAATTTAAGCAAATTATAAGGTTTTCTTAACCAAAATGGTTTTATTTGGTCTATTACAATCTTTAACAAAGTACTTTAGAAATTCTGAACAAAATCAATATGTAGATATTTTATTCAGCCTTAAGCATTTAGTAGAAATCCCAGTACTTCTGTATCTCTGGAACATTATAAATTTCTCTGTTCTTGTTAACTTCTTGCGGGGTTTTAATTTTTTCTTTGATGTCACTTATCGGGTACAGATTCAAATCCTCTTTTTCAGGCCATTTTCAGTTTTTTAGTGATTTTTGCATCGATTTCAGTAATACACCCTCTTCAGATATTGATTCTACCTTTCCGACAAAATAGGAACCTTCATATACAAATATAACATAGTCTCCAATATTGTAATTTTCTTTATTAATATGTTCAGCCTGTAGGTTCTCATCTTCGCTGTCATTGTTGGAGGCACCTTCACATGTATCACTCGGTGAATAGTTGGAAGAATCTTCAATGGTTTCTGTTTCAGATAGAATTATTCTTTTTGCATTATTGAATTTGTTTGTATTCATAAATCTTTTTTTTCCAAAAGATTGATGGACTTTGCTTGATTAAATTTAGTTAAAATATGTTTTTTAGCCTTTATATTTTCAATTTCTTGCTTTTCTGGTGTATCGGTCAAAATTCTGGATCTTCCTTTTTGTCTTCCTTTTCGTGTTTCTTTACAAGGTTCGGCTTTTGGGTGAGGGCGTATTATAGCCGGTGATATCATAGTTGGCGATTTTCCGTGTATAACTTCGAAACCTGAAGCAGTCGGCTGACTAAAAGGCACCTGATCAATTGTGGTGGGTGATTTTTCGATAAGTGGACGATCAGAATAGAATGCGGGCATAAAATCAGCATCTGTGTGGATGTTTTCATTTAAAGGATGGAAACCAGTTGAACTAAAACCTTTGCTAATATTATTTGGTGTGAAGGCAAGAATAAAAGCTTTTCCCACCAAGCCAGTAATATCATATATAGTTAATGGTTTTCCCACATGACCTGGAGACATTAGTAACTCGTTAGCCGCTGTATTAAAAAGAGTCTTGAAAGGCCCAAAAACGGACTTGTCTAGTGGTTGCATATGGTTACTAGTATGTGGATGTAGAGTAATAAGCTTTACACCATTATCTTTAGCCATTTGTATTGCCGGTACAGAAATATGACTTTCATGATTGTCCATTATGAGAATGACAGGTTGTTCTTTGGTAGGCTGTGCATATTTGATAAAATGCTGAAGGAATATCACAAACATGGACTCGTTTTACCAACCGGATGGATTGGCGTCTCCAATGCTGCCTTCAGGAGCTCCAGTTATCATAAAATCCTTAAAGTTTACACAAGGGAATATCAGCATGGGTGCAATAAAACCACCACCTGAATTAATAGCCGCTATCATTGTAACCGTCGCTCCTCTTTCAGCGCTAGTCATTGACCCAACTTGTTTCGCGCCATAGGTGCTAATATTTTTGGAGGAACATGGACAGTGGACAATCCAGTTTCGTCTAAATTCCAGATGTCAGTAGCTTTTATGTCAGGGGGACATTGAGAAAGGATTTTCTGTATATCCCAGCTCTTTGGGTACTTTTTTCCATTCGCTTTTGCAAATTGGTATGCAAGTATTTTCACGTCTTTTAGAGCCAATCCAAAGTGCAACCGTGCTGCGTCTTTAATATAATCAACCAGACTATGCTCTTCGGTGCGATCAAAAACTTGATTAACTGCAAGGTTTTCGTGTAACTTGCTTACATCCTTACCTATTTCCAAACAGTGCTTTAAATGACGACGCAAAGTTGTTCTTGGTATTCCAAAATGTTTAGAAGCACCGAAAGTGGAGAATTTTTTCTCCTTAATCATTATAATGGCATTTGTCAGATGTTCCACATTAATAGGTGTCCTTTTCTTCTTATCTTTACTTCTCGGCATGATTTCTGAAATATTAAAGTCATTTGATTAGGAATATATTACGTAAGTGTGAAATAATTTAATAAAATATTCTCCCGGCCAAAGTACAACATCCTGGTTGTACCTTGGCCACTGACCAAGGAACAACTGATCGACAGTGACCAAGGTACAACACTACTCCAGCTACAACAAAACGATGGATTTTAAATAGTTTAGAGGTTACGTATCTCGTAAGTTTTTTATTGTGTTGACACTTGTTAAATAAAAGAACCGATAGCATATAACAGTTAAGTCACTATTATAAAACGTTTAAAATGAGACACAATGTCGTATTCATGAAGCTTTTATAGGCATGGCTAACTGGGTGTCCTGATAACCTATTTTTTTTAATTTAGAGCAAGAGATCACTTTTTTCGATCCAAGAATTATGTTCATTAGAAAAGCCTAACCACTTAACGTATACTTTATTATTTTTTTCTTTTAAAACCTTTTCAACAAGAAACACATCAGGATGTTTAGCTTTCAACAATTCGTATTCATAAAAAGATCCTTGAATTATTCTATTGTTATAATCTTTAAGAGTATACGTACAAGGATTGGTATTTTTAACATTCTCAATTGTAAAAACTTCAGTTTAGAAAGAGAAATAGGACAATTATGTTATAATTGTTTATTCTTACACACTAAAATATATACAATAACACAGGAATACGAACAAAATATATACAAAGGACTAAAATGGAACAATTACAAAAGCAAAACACGAATTGAAATGAAACAAATACAAAAGCAAAGATAGAAGTGAAACAAATAGTATATGCGAAACAGAATTAAAAGGTAAAATATGTGGCAGACACCAATATACATATACAAAACAAAACAAAGAATTTAGTGATAACGAATTATATGCAAAGCCAGAAATTGGTATTGAACCAAGAAATATGAAAAAAAATAAAAAATAAAAATCTATGTAACGCGTTAGGCAGGCTGTTTTACTTAAGGCTCCCTCTCCCTTGCCACGGGTGGGTGGAATATCGGAGCTTAAGAAAAGAGCTTAGAGGTTAGTTAGGATGGATCTCTCTCTTCCTTGCCGCGGGTGGGTGGAATGTCAGAGATGCCGGTACTGAGGAACGCATCGGTTATTTATACAAACCCCAGCACCAAGCAGGGTTGGAAAAAAGAGGGGTTGAAAGTGGGGTAGGTAGAGAAGGGCGAAAGTAACGATAAAAACGAAATTGTCTAAAAAGTTACTATCGCGGCGGAAAACAAAAAAAACAGATAGCAGAAACAAATAGAGCATGCATGAAAACATATGGTTAGAAAAAAGAACGGTGACTGTAGGATAAAAAATAGTAAAATAGAAAATAGAACATTCAGAAAAAGAAAAAAAAAAACAGTGGGAAATAGATAAAAAATAGAAGGGAAAGGAACTGCAACCGAATAAGAAGTAGAAAGGTTGGAAATACTAAAATACAGTGAATTAAAAAGAAGTAAATAAGTTGAATTTAAAAGTGGTTAAAGAAAGTTGTTATGTACTTTTTTTTTTTGTGCCATTGGCTAGAGGGGAAACCTTCAAAAGGCACCTCGCAATTGGTTCTATATGCGAGGTAGTGTGAGATTTCTACTCACTAAAACCCCTCGTTCTTCAAGTTCCAGTCGTTTGACTTCTCCTTGAAATCTGAAACAGATACTTTCGCGTTTATGAGAATAAATTTATAACGCTGTACGCTCTCGAACTCTTGGATTTCTTCTGGCTGTAGCTCTGTTCCAATGGACGTCTGCTCGGCTTGAAGATCGATCGAAGAGTGCTGTGTTGTTATGTACAAGTTCGGTTGTAGCACAGGGGTAGGCCAGGTAAACGGCAAGGTAATAAAGCTAAAGCTTGTTGATACAACTACGTCATCGGGATAAACCAGTAATGCAGCAGAATATGAAGTTCCAAGAATAAATTTTGGGAAGTAAAATAGGTTGCTTACAACAATTAGTCGTTATTCATCTATTCGAGGTGAAGGATTAGTTAATGATATAATTAATAAATTACCCTTCGAATTACATTTACCCGGTTATCAATATTGTGGTCCTGGAACGAAATTGACTGAACGATTAGCTAGAGGAGATCCCGGTATAAATCCTCTAGATCGAGCGTGTAAAGAACACGATATTGCTTATCGAAATTCAAAAGATATATCCTTAAGAAATCAAGCCGATCTTCAACTCGCTGACAAAGCTTGGCAAAGGGTAAAAGCAAAAGACGCTAAATTAGAAGAACGTCTAAGCGCTTGGTTAGTTACAAATACTATGAAAACAAAAGCAAAGCTAGGAATGGAAATGAAGACGACGAACAAAAGAAAAGGAAGAAAACGAACATAAAAGACAGATAAAAAGAAAATAAATAGCAAACGGTCTACTTTCAAACATATTATATCAAAAGCTCGAGCTGCTGTTAAATCAAAAAAACCTATAAATCTATCGGATGCTATTAGAGTTGCTCTGACCGCTGCTAGAGAGCAAGTAAAAGGACGAAAAAATGATATTAAATTTCCATCAACACGTGTTATACCTATTCCAAAAACTGGAGGTGTTTTACCATTTCTTGTGCCACTCTTTGCTGGTTTGTCTGCTCTCGGAGCAGTGGCAGGAAGTGCTGCTCAAATTGCTAAAACAGTTAACGAAGCTAAAGAAGCACGAAAGCAATTGTTAGAAAATGAACGACATAATAAAAAAATGGAATCTATAGCCATTGATAGAGGATTATTTCTGAAACCGCATCGCAAAACCAAAAAACTATTAAAAATGCTACCAGTGAGAGCACTCAATGAAATAGATTTATTGAAGTTTACAAGATATATTCCAAACTATGGAGGAACTTTTATGTTAGACGAACTACCACAAAAGCCTCGTCAAAGAGAATGTGGAATCGTAAATTTGGATAAATCAAACAAAACGGGTACTAATTGGGTAGCGTATTATAAAGATGATGATAAAATTGAATATTACGATAGTTATGGAAATCTTAAACCGCCTAAGGAAATAGTTAAATATTTAGGAAAAAACATCAAATACAATTATGATAGATATCAACCTGATAATTCTGTAATATGTGGTCATCTATGTTTAAAATTTCTGTATGAAAGAACATATCGCTCATTGAATGCAGAACTATCTTAAGTCACAAAATGTTAATTTTAGAGGAGAGCATTTTTTTTAATTTTCTCGAGAACGAATGGTATACTGTGAAAGAAAATTTGTTTATAATGAAATTTTTCTTGTATATTTAGGACATTTATGGAGCATTTTCAAATGAGATTATTTTAAATAAAAAATATGGACTTAGGATGTTTTACTGTTTGTAAGTAACAACCTATGTCCACATAGGATTATACTGCATTATACCTCTAAGGTTCAAATGTGACAGGCTAGTTCTGATTTATGTATATTCAGTTTGGACTGGAAACATAAAAATTAGACATATCTACAAACCATTTATTAAACTAAAAACAAATATGTTTTACAGTACAAATGTACAAACAAACGTATTTATAGTAATAATTATCATTGGTAATATTTATATAAACTCATGTCTATTCATAAGTTAAAAGAAAAGAAACCCTGAAAACTAATGGCTATAGAAATATTATAAATATATTTTTATAATATCTAAGTAGAATACAAGCTATCTACCGACAAACTTATGTAAATTAATAGCAAAAGTAGTTACTTTTATAAATATGGCACTAGAGGTTATCAATAAAAGTTGTAATATTCAATATAAGAATATAAAATAAAAAATCTTAAATGACATTAAAAATGGAACAAAGTCATTCGTCAATCATAAAAAGATAAAGTTCTAATATATATTTATTCTGAACCATCATCTTTACGTGCACTGGAATAAGGCAAATTCAGGTAAAAATAATGGTACTGAACGGGTATCACTTTTTTGTTGCCGAAGCCATCAGCGGTAGCTAAATTAAATACTGTAAAATTGTATGTCGACAATTTTAGTTTATAGTAAGTGAGTCCAACATTGGATTTTGGCACTGGAAGAATTTGTTCTAAATCAAAAACCGCTGCACACAGTTCACGATTTAACTTAGCTTCTTCCTTATCAGCATTTTTTAATTCTCGTGCAGTATTCTTATTCTTCATATGTGACTGGTATTCTTCTTCCATTTCACTCTTTTCTTCAATTGTGCCTTCTTTATATTTATTACAAATATCGCACATATCTTTTTTGGGAATAAAAAATGAAAAGTTAAATTCGGTATTAAAAATTACTCTATAAATACTTTCGGTCGCAGGTTTGATATTCTGCTTCTTACAGTACTCAAGATACAGGCCGTACATCTTAGATATATTAAGTGTTGGTGGCAAAAAAAGTTTTGAAGTATTTTTTCGGCAGTAATGGCTTTCGACAGTTTCAAATAAATTTATATGGTCTCTTACAGACTGCTTTATTGAATCATCGAGTTTTGAATTTTTACATACTCTACCTCGGCGATCTTCTGTAACTATGCCCGTACTTCCCATTTTTTGAAAAACTATTTTCACAACTTGGGCGCTTATTCCTAGTGTGTTCAAAAAAAAAGTTTTACATACTACAACTTTGTTTCCCTGACTATAAAACATATATTTAAAAGAAAATACTTTTTTCCTTCCTTTTGTTGTTTCCGTAACATTTCGGTTTTCCTTACTTTCGTCATCGGTACTTTCATTTCTACTCTTCTCCCTCAATCGCGTTCTTGCTTTTTCTGTCATATTTACGTGCTTGGCAACAAAATCGCGTTGTCTATTTACATCCCCAAGTTGCCAGTAGTTTTCGAAAATCTGTTTTCTTTCTTCTTCTGAAAGTTTCTCGCTGCACTTTTGTCTACAGTTAGTGCAAGAACCTTTCTGTTGTCTTTTTGGATAGATGTTGCCCTTCCAGTTTATATACTCTTCTCCAAGATTTCGGGATCTCTTAATTTGACTTCTTCTCCATTGATTTATATTTCTTTGTCTTTTGCGCGTGTTTTTTTTGGATGATTTTAGTTTACTTTGGCTGTTAATATCAGAATCTGATGTAGTTTCCGCATTTTCTGGATGCTGTTTCCCAAGTGAGTGTTTTGTTGGTATCGGTACGTAGTCGGGGTCATTGCTATCATCACTAGAAGCAAATGGATCTTTTTCAGATTCTGAAAGGAATAAATCATCTTCTATACGTTGAATTACAACTGTAGCTTTACTACTACTGGCTAATACATCTATTGGTTTCAAATTATCTTTGATATCTTGTATGGAGATTCTTTCCGTCTGGTCTCCATTGTCAGATTTAGCCACAATGCAACGAATCATCTGCAACTGCCTGTTAGAGGGAACTTCAATTGAAGAACTAGTTTTGTTCTGAAGACCATAAGTTGAAGTTTCCCAAGGAACTAGGAAAGAAGGAGGTTGCAGTGTAACACTTATGTACATTATTCGAGCTACCCCTTTTGTTAGAGAATCAGTATTTTGTTGGATGTCTGAAAAAAATTGTGGATAAATTAATTAAATATAGTCTAATACTAAAATTATTCTATTACCTATTTTTGGAGTACCATCAGGTATTTTATTAACAGCTATTCGAGGAGCAGGATGCAATATAGGAAAAGGGGGTTGTAATGGAGTGTTATAATGAATTAAAGTAGCTGCGCCTTTTTCATGTTGGTGTTGAATGTCTGCAATAAAACACGAAAAAATGCTTAAAAATGCATAAAACTTAATTTGTCGCCTTACCTATTTTTTGAGTCTCTTCAGATTTTTTAATTGCGGCCAATTGCAATATTTTAACGGTTCTAGAACTCATTGAAAAAATAATGCAAAAAAATAATTATTATCGGTTATCCCGTGTAGAACTAGTTTATGTCCGCCACTAATACGCACTTGATATTTATAATTTCTTCCGAAATTCTAATGTAGAACTAGCCTATGTCCGCAATAACCACGCACTAACGACACACCAGTGACGAAGGATACTTCTGCACTGAATTGACTGCCGCGTTCTCACTTAGGCTAGTACGTTAATACCCTCTATAGACGTATATACGTAGGATTAAGATGGGTTAGTTCTGCACCCAAATCCGGCATGCTGAGTTGTATTTGACAGGATTGTAAGTGCAAATTCGACAAAAATGGACATAGGCTACTTCTGCATTCAATGAGCGATATAAATAAAAAAAGGTAATTGCTTAGATGGTAGTTTTATTTACAGCTTCATCATGTCTAGAACTCTTATGTTCACAGGCAATTCGTCAATACTGCAAACCACGTACTTTCCACCTATACAGTTAAACGAACCTTATGAATGTGGTTTCATCAGCTTATACACCTACAACTCCATACCTAACATTGACGACAGTAATAATTTGTTTCATGTGGGAAACGAAGTAATTGCACTACCTACTGGGTCATATGAAATTGACGATATAAGTGCATATATTGATATGCAATTGAAGCAAACAGCAACTAAACCTCAAGTTATAATTTCTGCTAATACCAACACCCTTCAAACAGAAGTTAAATCAACACATTCTATTTACTTTAATAAGGAGAGATCTATTGGAAGCTTATTGGGATTCAGTAAACGTACAATACAGCCAAATAAACATGCAGGGTCTGATTTACCTGTTAACATTAACAAGGTAAACATTATTCGTATAGAATGTAATATGATAACAGGATCATTTATGAATGATACACCTGTTCATACGATTCATGAATTTTCAACTGATGTCTTACCAGGCTGTAAAATAAATGAAGTTCCCAACAATATAATTTATTTACCTGTAATAAACACAAACATCATTTCTTCGATTGTTATTAAATTAGTTGATCAAGATGGAAATATAATTGATTTTCGCAACGAAAAGATTACAATCAGACTACATTTAAGACCTATAACGAAGAAAAATAATATATGATACAACATTTGTATAATAATAACATTACTTATTAGTGTGTCGGTGTTAGAGAAACAAGATTATCTCTCTCTCTCTCTATTTTGTTAATTATGTTAATATACCAACATAACCGTTCTAATAAATATAAACAATCCCCAATTAAGAAAAACTGTAGTAGTTCAACGTCAGACCTGAAACAAACAACAACTAAATTCAGTACATCGACTCCTCGTCTTACTTCGTTAACAGAAAAGAATAAACAGTTTCTAAAGTCATTAGGATTTACATTGCACAATGAGTGATCATTTACTAGAAATTTCCGAAAAACCGAGTTACGATGAAACAATAACAAGATGGAGCGATCATACATATTCGCCTTTTGTAGAAACATATAATGTTAGTGATACAATTCGAATATGTATTCAACATCAAGATTTAATTTTACTCCCAAGTGAAAGTTTTATTTACATCGAAGGTACCTTAGTCGATGCTGGTAATAACTTTAGCGATGGAAAGAAACTGAATAACAATTGTGTAGCGTTTATGTTTGATGAAATCCGCTACGAGCTTAACGGTATAGAAATTGATCGTAATCGAAATGTAGGAATTACTACTTCTATGAAAAACTATGTTTCGTTAAATCACAATGAGAGCGATGCATTGTATACTGCAGGATGGGGTTTGAAGGGAAACTTACTGGATAAAAACATCGTACTATCTGATAAACATTTTAATTTTTGTGTTCCTTTAAAAATGCTACTCGGATTCGCAGAAGATTATAAAAAAATTATTCCTAATGTTAGACATGAGTTAATTTTAACAAGAGCTAAATCAAACGAAAACACAGTTTATATCCTTTCACCAACAATCAAGGATTATAAGCTACACATTGATAAAATATTATGGAAAGTACCTCATATTACACTCAGCGATACTGCACGTCTTAAATTATATCAATTTATACAAAGTTCTAAACCAATCTCGATGGGTTTCCGCAGTTGGGATTTGTATGAATATCCCAATCTACCAAACACCAACAACATTGTATGGCGGGTAAAAACCAGTAATCAAATGGAAAAACCCAGATTTATTATTTTCGCATTGCAAAGCAAAACAAGAAAACTGCTGACGTTAGTAACTTTGATCACTGTCAACTTACTAATTTAAAAGTATATTTAAACTCTGAAGTATATCCATATGAGAATCTAAATATTTCCTATGTAGAAAATAGGTATGCTCTATTACATCATATGTACTCGAAATTTCAAGAGAAATATTATGGTTGTAACCCGTTACCTTTGTTAGATTTAACAAAATTTAAACAAATAGCGCCAGTTGTGGTGATCGATTGTACGTATCAAAATGAAAACATTAAAACTGGACCAGTTGATGTCAAGATTGAATTCCAAACTGCAGCTGCTCTTCCCAATAATACATCAGCATATTGTCTATTGTTACACGATAAATTGATCGAATATTCACCACTGACTGGTGACGTAAAAAAAATAGTTTAAAATATTATTTTGTGTATACGTTTTCTTTTTTTATTAGATACTATTTATTAAACTGTATTTTTTTAAAGAATAATAAAAACATATAATTCACCTAAATAGTTGTATTTTTTGCTGTTGGTCGTTTAATTCATTACATAGTCTTTTCACTTCACCCGTTTTACCGATTTCGATGTACCTACATGTTTTTGATGCTAACAAGCTAGACGGGCGTATTTCGTTTTTGTTTTTTCCTTGTTTTACATACTTATTGCATTTTTATTAAAATCATCCTCGTCTAAAAGAATTGTATACATAAATATTTATTATTATCATCATAGACGTATGTATTTCGTAAAAACCTACTTAGCCCTCATTCGTTGAATTCAAGATTGGTGCTCGTGTGGGTTACTATAAAAGGCTAAACTTTCAGGCTGAAAGATAAATATAAATTTACACACGTTCGATATAGTAAATACGTATAAAAAGTATCTTTTCTTGTGTTTCATTTGTTAAAACAATTGGTAAGTAATGATTTTTTTAAATTATAAATAATAAGTAGTTTAATAAATTTAACATACTTTCAGTTTAAAATGGTTCTATACACTGTTGTGTTCCATGAAGAGGTTCCGTGGAAATGCGATATACCTTTTAATATAGTTAAAAATTATAAAATAACAACGTATGATGGTAATTTAATGATATGGAAAGTGATAACAAAACAGAGACCTGTGAAATTTTCCACCAAATTAAAAGCTATATTAACTAACAACAATTATAAAGGAAAACTGATTATTGACTATAAAACATTTAACATACGAACAGTGGAACATATGGTTGTACACTAAACTGTAAGTACCTAAGTAATGATTTTTTAATTATAAATACTTATTTTAATAAATTAAACGCATTTCCAGTTCAACCATATGAGTATAAATAATTAGTTGTAAGTGAGTTTAATTTTATATAAATAAGTTAGTTATATTTTCTATTAATAAGTTGTAATTTTATATAATTAAGTTAATAATAAGTTATAATTTTATATATAAATAAGTTAGTTATTCATATTTTGTATTATTTAATAAGTTAGATATTTATATTTTATAGAACTAAATAAAATATTATTAAGATTACAGCCACAGTTTAATTTAATTCAGTATGAACGTAAACATAAAGCAGATAAGAACTTAAAAAAATTAAAAACATTGTTATAGAGGTGCAGCAAAATTTAATTTAGTATCAAAGTAAACATGGAAGATATAAGAAGTGAAATTTTTAATATTAACAAAGTTCTCAAAAAACTTAAAGAACACAATTATTTCCTAAACAATTTAACTAGCGAAGAAATTCAAGTTTTACCTAGACAATACTTGTTAGATCACGTTAATTACTTAAACCGTTACTACGCATGGAATAAACTACCAGAGTATTTAATAAACGATGACGAATTCAAAGAAGAATATCCATGTTTTGAAAATTATAACAATGACAACATGAAGCCATATCATAACGACGGTCCTGCTCCACCAAAAAAGAATTGTTTACTATGTAAGCCAATACAAAACTGATATTAGATATACTATTAAAGTGTAACTTTTCTTTTTTTTTAATAAATATATAAAACCATAAGAGTATTCATTCGACATAATTAAAATCCTCAACGCCATTTTGTTGTTTAACAAAAAAATAAAGCCTTCAACAAAAAATAAAGCCCCCTTCTTCGTAAATATACAAATATCCATCCTATTACCTATACCTCCGTCGTCGTCGTCGCCATTTTCTAACACAAGACCCACATCCCCACCTTTATTATAAACAAAAAAAACACGTCTCCATTCTTTATTACATAAACAAACCAAAAAACAACAACATACACTAAACACGCCCACAAATATTAACAAGACACAACCCCCACACACTCCTCAACCAATGGTAAGCCTAATATCATAAACAAAACACCTCTACATACCACACAATACCATATTTGGTCATAACAATTTAGAAGCCCCATAACACTACTACTAATGTCACTTAAATGTAGATGTTATACACCTGAGACTATTCTTACTTCATCGTTCAATGAAACTGGGAATTTTACAAATTACATACCCACAATCGACATCACCCAGGACGATTGTTGTATAAAACAACAAGAATATCTAAAGGATGAAGAAATGTCACCATTACGTCTTACAAACATCAATCTAAATCAGATTAGAACCGCAAAGCATCAACTAAAACAGTTTGATGAAATACTTCAGACTAATATCAACAAACCATTCATGAGCAAATACGAAAAATGGTACAACATTGTCTTTGCCAGTATAATCGTAATAATCTTATTGTTATTATGTTATTTTTGTTGCTGCAAGTGCTCATGTTTTAAACATTTCAATTGGTTCAACGTATTTCCGAAACAATGTCACGAACATTGTACAGAAATAATATGTATAAATAATCGAAACAGTTCTGGAAGTGATCTAAGTGTTTACGAACCAACAGTGCGTTTAAGTGAACTTGATCCTAAAAACACTAAGGGATCTATCCGTTCAATCCATGAAGAGTTAGGTGAACCTTTGTATTCATCACCAGGTGCACCCTCACGAAAATTATTTAAGGACCAAACTGTTAAAATTTCAAAGTTTCGTTTGGATTAATTTAAGTATATTCGTTAATCCAAACTCTTAGGCGGGGGTGTGATAGGATCCACCCTATATATACATTTACCCAACATCCTGTATATACATAGTATTTTTACCAATTTTATCATGTTATTTTATGTATACCGCTCGACCCGTAAGGTCGCTTATCTTATTTTTATCATCTTAATTTATGTATATTTTTATTAACCATTTTATCATTGCTCGACCCATAGGTCACTTGATTTATTACTATATCACCTTTTCTTTAAGGGTCACTTATTTTTTATTATTGCAAAACCAATAGTGTTCACTTTTCTTTAAAATACCATTTAATTTGACAAAACCATGACCAGTAACGTTCACAGTGTATTACCATAGTAAGAATAGAATAGTAGTATCACTCACTCATCAACTCGACTCATGTAAGTGTCTATTATATATATATTAACAAGAATAAAACTGTTGGAAGTTCTGCACTTGGTTTCTCTTCATCAATTCTACTATAAAGTAGGATTGCAACAGATGGAATATCTTGAATATAGTTGGTTGGAGTAGCATCATTCGATATTTAAAATATTTTTTCAATTTTCTCAAAAACCAATGCATATTTTGAAGTAATATTTTACAGGTAAGTTACACTCAGTAGGACCAACATACACAAAAACTGGCAGTTAAAATTTCCGCTGGGGCCGCTACTCCATGCTTACACCGACATGCTCTTTAATTTCTTATTTGTAAATAAGCTTCGTATTTCTGATTCCAAAGTATTCATAAACTGTTTTGTCGTGTCAATTTTTTTTTCTAATGCTGATGTGGAAACAGTACTACAGTTTTGTGAACTTATTTTGTTCATGTCGAAGCATTCTGGACCAAAGGGAAAAAGCCAACTTTTTCGAAATCCGTTTCTTATCGTTTCTGTGGCAATGTTTCGCAAAGCTGCCTCAAAGTTTGGTGCAAATTGCTCCCTTTTCATTGTTTGTTTCGGATTTTCCATTTTCCAACTCTTCACTTGATCCTGCCACGCTACCTTTAACGGCCTAAAGACCGCAACACCCATGGGCTGAACCAGATGTGTCGAGTTAGGGTATAGAGAAATAACTTCAATCCCATTATCTTTACAAAAATCTGATAAATGCAGGGTCATGTGTAACCTATAACCGTCCAAGAATAATATAATGGTTTAGGTATATTAGTTTTTTCAATCCATGGATTGAACCTGTATCTGATCTGCCTATACACCAATCTTTTGGTACGCTATTATCAATAACGGCAGGTAAACGCTCATAAGGGTAGACTCATTGGTGGAGCTAAAACTCCAGCAGCATTGCTAGTAACCAACACAGTTAAATTCTCTTTCTCGTCTCCTGATGCTGTATAGACATTTTTTTCACCCTTGCGCACTAAAACTCGTCCAGCTTTTGGTTGTAAGTAGAATGTGCTTTCATGACAATTAAAAATTCTTTCAGGGTCATTTATAACATCAAGCAAGTCTTTATTTTCAAGATAGCCTATAATTACTTCAAACCAACGCATTATGTCATCTTCTGTTACTTCATTTCTCGCTTTACTTAAATTTTGCGCTGTGCGTTCAGAGACATCTGGATGCCTTTTTGAAAACGAAGAGTACCACCTTTTTCCTGGCCGATTGTCTGTAAACGGACAAGATAGTACGATTCCTGGGTCGCCACGATTTGACAACTTTTTTAGACGTAGTCGTGGTCGCTGAGTACGGGAAAAATAGTAAAAAAATTCCTACTCGCTTGGTTTTCGAGTTATCGAAGTTCGAAAGTTGAAAAACCAAAGTCAAAATTTTTATGAAACAGGCGTGTTTAATTATGTAATTGGCCGTGAAAACCACGAAAAAAATAGTTAAAAAATTCCAGGTACTATATTTTTCGAGATTTTGAACCAAAAATGTGAAAAAAAAATCATTTAATTGAAAAAATTATGATCGATCGATTTAAAACGTTGAAAAATGTAAGTATAATAGTTATGCAGATTATTTGGCGTTATCCAGAATGCACCACGTGGAGGTAGACCTGTTTTGCATTCCATGTGTAAGTGTATGTGGGTGTGTGTATGTGTTAATGTATGTAAATGTGTTTCTGTGTAAGCGCGCGAGGGTTTTTGTCCTTTAAATTTCCGTAGCGTCATAGTCAATGTCGTTGTTATTGTCGTTTTCGCCGATTTCGTCTTCGATGGTGGAAAGTCGAGGACGTTTTGGAATAAATTCCTCCAAGCCCTCGCTTTGAACAGTAGGTGGGTCGATGTCAAGTAACTCCAAACCTATCTGTTCCTCACCATCGACAGTGTCGGGATAAACTTTTTTAATATCGTTGAGAAATTGCATGATTTGAGAGCCCAAATCATGTTTGAACTCTTTCTCAAGACAATTTCGACGATAATAAAAAAGAGCCATGTATTGATGTATTAATTTTGGCGTCTTTCTGCATAGAATTGTCTTTTTTAGCAGTCTGTTTTGATTTTCTAAATGATTAATTGTGTTCGTCACGTCCGTATTATTCACATATTCACCGATACTGTGATTAGTCGTTTTGTGTGTCGCGTTGTTAAAAAGTTGATTAACGTTCATGTACTGTTTTGCACTGTCGGCGCAAATGTTTGTGGTGTCTGGATGTACAATTTTTTTTATGTAAGGCCACAGCTCTTAATTTTGACGCAACAACTTCGGCGACTTCACGACAATAACTATAGTAATCGATTTACTGTCGTCTTACTCGACATCTTTCCACCATGAAGACGCCAAGCCGAAATGTGCTATATCAAAGTAAATACGTATGTATTACGTAAAAAAATATGTATATTGTACGTAAATTTTTAAACGAAGAAATAATAATTACCGTGAACAAATCGTTTACTGGCATTTTGATGACGAACGCAATTATTACAGCTAGTGCTTCGTTTAAATCGAGGTGGCAGTGAAAACCGTCGAAGAAAGTACCACTTGCGGGATTTTTGCACTTTCCGCATCCAGAAGCGTCTTTCTTTTTGGATGATTTTGTCGAGCAGCGCCAAACCCAGCCAAGTTTACCTTTACTTTCGTCTACCACCATCGGCAAGCCGCAACACAATGGGGCAGTTGAATTTCTTGATGGAATCAACTTTACTTCTTCCAGAAAAGTACGAATTATTGGCACTGATTTTATTTATTTTTCAAAAGAAAAAAAGATGGAGAAATTAGCCAACGCGGGATGTAAATCCGGATGCTTAATCGCCATTATAAATGTGGGATTTTATACAAAACTGATGGTATTTTAAATGAGAAATTTAATATTTTACAAAATGAACACAGTCAGAAAGCTAAATTCATAATAACAATAATAAGTCTCCTAGATACTTGCTCTTCAATTGTTTTTTGTACACCATTATTGTGGCTTTCATGGCCAATTAGATAATAAAAGACATTTGTTTCATAAAGATATTCAGTTTGATTTTTCGACTTTCGGGGATAGTTACGGTATAAAGTGGTCGTTATGACTAAAGTGTTTAAAGTGCTAGGCACCACCGAAAAGTGCTATGCACCACCAAGAGGTTTTTGCTTAGGTTTTGGGAAAATAGAGAATGATTAATTTTTTTTAAGTAGGTTTAGTTTATTTTTCCGTTTTCAGTTTCTTTTTTCGTCGGTTCGATTTGTTAAAAAGTTTTTATAGGAAATTTGAATACTTATACTTTACCTTTTTGGGAAAAGGAAAAACAAGTCTACTCCTGCGACTATGAGCGACGTAGCTGACATTGGGACCTCTGTTGGCAATTTATGTGACGCTGGACCATCTACAAGTCAACCTACAACCGTACCATCTGAGAGTAGAACTGGGGCATCTTGCAAGGCTGAGAACTATTTCTTACGAGAAGAGGTTACTGAATTGACAGCGAAACTTTAAAATTTATCTGTTCAATTCAGTTATGAACATATCAAGAATAATGATTCCCATATTCTTATGTATACAGGCATACCAACTCATATTTTATATATGAAATTATATCGAGGGCGTCATATCAGAAGGACGTACAAACCAAAAATTAAATTTTACAGAAAATGAAAAAAACGTTTTAAAGATCAATCTTTAGAATAAAATTGTTGATTTTGACAATATAATAAGACTAATACATTATAGTTCATTGGGAATATTAGCATCTAGTATAGTTTCAATATTCGTATAATTTCCGGTTCATACTCCCTTCTAATATTAGGATGGTCAAGGAACGTGTATTATAATTTATTTAAATAATAGACGTATATAGAAAAAATATGATTTATTAATACTGTAGCGACCAGTGACACCGTACGTGTGTGCGATAACAATTTGTATGAATGTACTTCTTATCGCTAACATGTTTACGACACAGCCACAGCGTACGGCTTCCCTTCATCAATGTAAACATACAAGCTGTAAATCCTTCTCCAGCGACAAGTAACAAGATCAATTCTGGAACCAAAGTTCGAAAGATGCATATAAAGTGATCATCTTTGGACCGAGGGACAGTAGTTATGAGAAAGCATCAGTGCGCGAATCAAAACGATAACAGAGAGACACAAGTGACATAAATAATTGGTTATATAAATAAGAGACCTGTTTTCATATAAATAGTAGTTCTAAGTTAGTGTTAAGTGTTATATGAACAGTGTTAAATAAATAGTTTTTTAATTAATATATTTGACTAGAAAGTTCGTTACAATACATTAATTCTATTAATACTAACTAAAATCTGTTACATTTAATTTCGGCGCCTTTTCATCTTTATAAGTTGTTCTCGTACTTGTTGTAGAGACGTCTCGTCATCCAATTCTTCATCATCAGAATCGTGGGAAGTATTTATTACTGGTAAAGAAACATAGAAATCTTTATATTCTGGAGGAATGACAGCATCTTTGCCTTGGCACATAGACAATAGGAAGTTTTTCACAATATAGCGAAGGTATAACATTCACTGCGTCTTTAGATTTCCGTCCTTTACAAGTAGTAATAACAATTGAATAGTCTTTTTCCCATTATTTATTTTTAAACAACAGCGTATTAGGTTTGGATTTTTCTACTCGAATCCATTTAACTAGTTTCCAATTTAAGGGTTTCCTTTAGGAGCTTGGGTTTTTATAGTCATTGTTTTTTGCTGCAGTTCTTTGTATATTTTAAATGATGTATGGTCAAGTGTCTTTACCTTGTAAGGTCTTTTTTCGCTGCCAACTTAATTACGTTTATCCAGTCGTTTGGCCAATAAATTTTGGCATATTCCGCTGCATGCTCAATGGTAGCATGCATTGAATCGCACTGCATATGCGTGTGTCCAGGCTCAAGAAATTTTATATCAATAATTTTAATATTTTGTATGGTTTGAACTGCTTGGTGGAGCATATGTACACCATAATAGCATTCCTATTTTGTCCTGGACAACAATCAGAATGTAAAACTACATGCTTAGTGTTTGTCGGTAGCTCTTCAAGAAACAGTTTTACGCAGGTGGCAATTTCATTTGCTCCTCTTTTACCTTCAAACTGAGGCCAAATATAGCAGTAACCCTGTTTGTGCGCCACATCAAAAATGGTAAGGTTAAACGTTGCTAGTTTCCGTTTATAAAAAATAGGTTTGGCATGGAATAATGGGCTATATAGAACTGCTTCAAGATCAAAGTTTGCCGAGACATACTCACTATTTTCTTTTGCTTTTTGCGCATCCTTGGACTTCTCATCGTTTGCTGCTAGTTTTCTACGCATTTGCAATTCATATTCCCGACTCTTTTCTGGAGTTTTGTCAGCTTCTGATAAATAACAATTCGAAATGGTGGCACCAGCATTGGTCTTTTCGTGGAATATGAAAGGCTATATTTGTTTTAATTAAGAGTTCCTTATAGAGTGCAAATGAAATTGGATTATTATTATTATCAGCGCAATGCTCTTTGTACAGATTATACATTTTTTGTCTGTTAAGTATGGCTTCAAGATACTCCTTTTTGTATCCTTTCTACACCAGTGTGCCGGCACTCTGGGGAAGGAATCACTGTGTTCGGTTGCAAATTTTATGTTTTCTTCAGATATCTTATTTCCAGGGGCATGCTTTCCTCTTCTATCTGGTAATGCAACACATATTCTACTCCAACCTGATTTTTCAAGAGATATTCGTAAAAATTTTTCAGATATATCTAGTCTGCAAGAAAAAGCGCTTACACACTATGATTAATACCATCAACATTAAAATAATAGTTCTGGGGAAATTTTCTACGTGAATTTTCTTTTCTACTTCTGGCAGCTTCCTTACAAGTAACATGAGAAATAATGTAGTCTCGTTGTCTTTCTATATTCCCTATTTACCAAAATTTTTTACATAAAATCTCCTTGCAGTCATCCAATATTAGTGAACATTGACAGACTGTAAATTTCTCGGTTTTCTTTCTTCACGAATTTTCCCTGTAGATCTTTAGTAGCTTTTTCCTAAATTTTTCTCTCGTTTTCTGATATTTGACGCCCATGTTTCTGAATTTTTCCATTTTGATCTTGTTCGCCGGACTACTTCACCACCATTACCAAGCTCAATCATAACAGCAGTAGCATGCTCACTTTCACTTGAAGAATTTTCATTGCCATGTGCTTCGTTTTCAGATAGACATGGTTCGTATTCGGGATCCCTGTCGCTATCATATTGCTCATTTTGTGTGTGTGTGTGTGTGTGTGTGTGTGTGTGTGTGTGTGTATGTGTGTGTGTGTGTGTGTGTGTGTGTGTGTGTGTGTGTGTGTGTGTGTGTGCGTGCGTGTGTGTAGCCCCAGACATAGTAATCAATGAAAGTCCAATCGGCCCTTTTTGGGCCTTACAAACTTCACAATAAAATAAAAACATCCGATGCATCTATATAAACAATCTTCATGGGCCCAGTCTTTGCATTTCTGAATCCAGTCTTCATCAAACCTTTCTCCGCATATAATGCATCCAGTCTCTTTTTCTCGTTCTTTTTGAGAAAAAATTCGAATATTTTTGTTTGTTTTCAACATCTTTTTAGATCCTTCACTTTGTTGTTTTTCCGTTTCATCTTTTATATTTTTATTGCCCCTCCTCTTCTGTTTTTCCTCTACTTCTGCTTTATACGGCGAAGATGTTATGATCTCGCTCTTTTGAGGCTTTCGCGCCCGCGTCGACAAACGTTTTTTTGATGCATCAAGAAGTGGCAATAGCTGTTTCAGTACATCTATTGAGCTAGTTGACGGCATCAGTTCAGGTACAGGCAATGCAAGACTAGTAGAAGATGCTGGTAATGAAGGATGGACATCTGAAGTTCGATTGGATATGTTTTCACAGGAAGCTTCTTGCGCAATTTTAGTCATCATGGATGGTAAAAAATCAACATCAGTAAAGATTTCACGGTTGAAAGGATAAATACCGGTGTATCCGAACCCATTCTGTGCTATGTCCAACCTTGCTGCTTTGACAACAGCTTCATCCGCAAGCGCTGCAATGTCATAATCAGTGATTCTAGCCGCAGGATTTCGTCTCATCCATGCTGAACTTGCAGCAGCAAACGCAGCCTTAAAAGGTTTAAAAAATGTTCTGTCTAATGGCTGTAATTTACGCGTTGTATGAGGTGGTGTACTCAACATATGAATGCGATGTTTACGTGCATATTCTATAACAGCCAGCTCGTTATGACTACTATGACCATCTTAGATCAACAGGACAGGATTTGTTTCTGTTGGCTGAACATGCTGGTTAAAATGTTGCAGCCATTGCTAGAACACGTCACCGTTCATCCATCCGCTCTCTTGCGAAATAGCAATGCTATCTGGTGGAGCTCCTATTATGAAACGACCATTCTTATCCATCTTTTTTCTGGGAAAAATAAATAGGGGTGGTATGAAATGGCCAGTGACATTCATTGCAAAAGTTAATGTGATATTTCTACCTCTTTCTGCTGACGTTATTTTGCTAACTTGTTTTTTTCCCTTTGATCGAAATGACTTTATCATTTTTATGCACATTTGATACACCTGTTTCATTGGCGTTGTAAATTCAAGAAGAAGAAAGTTTTTATTTTTCTTGAAGATGACTGAGCTGGTCAAAAAAACGATTAACTTGTGGTTTATTAAGCCCAACAGCCCGCGCAATACTAGTCGATTCAGGAGTTCTTAAAGCAATATCCGGATACTTTTTGCTGAAACTATAAAAGAAGTCTTTTCCAGCGATTCTCTTCTCTTTATTAAATATATGAGGGAGTTTAAGACTTTCTGCTAAATCAAATGCTAATTTCAAAAACTCCTTCTTGGTCAGTGGCATCAGGCGATTGTGCAGCTCTTTAACATGTTGATATAGTTGCCAAGAGAAGGTCTCTGAAAATGTAGATTCAAATCGACCCAATTTCAGTCTTCATCAAACCTTTCGGTTGAAAAGTAATCTCTTTGCCGCTTTTTAAACCTTTTATGCGATCATGAAGTGAGTTTCGAGGTACATCATACCTCTCCATCTTACTGATAACTTGCCTTTTATCACATATTTAACAGCTTCTTTCATTTTATTTTCATCCCACTTTCCTCTTTCACTAATTCTTCCCTTGAATTTTGGCATATTTCAAGTCTTTCTGCAACAATATTAACAACATTGTAAGGTACTTTCCATAAATAAGTAAAATGACAATACAATTACAGTTTACTTAACAATAATTTGCGAAATTAAAAACTTAAAACCATGTCCGGGGGTACCCAACATTATCATGTTCGGGGGTACCCGATTGTTATCATGTAACATTTTCAAACAAAGCTCATAAATTGTACAAGAATTATTATAAATATTATTAGAACCTTTAAAATATATAAAATTTCTCAAAATATTGAACAGTAGACAAGTATGCATACACACCTATTGTACTTAATAACCTCCAATGAAATTTGACAGGAGCGACGAAAAATCTCACATGGGAACAAAATACTCACAACTAACCTATTCGGTGACCACGCCACAACCGAACTGCATTTGTTTCTACTCTAGAGGGCGCACCTTCACAATACTGCTATAGTTACGCAACGCGTTAATTAAAAACATCTTTAAACATACGAATTGTGATAATACTCTAAAAATTGAGCTTCTTAACTGATTTGAACTGGTACTCAGTCAAAACTACTGTCAATATGATAATAAATTTTTTATACAAAAAACAGGATTAGCTATGGGCTCCCCTCTCAGCCCGCTATTAGCATACATATTCATGGAACATAGAAAATAAAATCATGGAGTCAGATATAACCGCGAAACACATAAAGTTCTGGCATCGTTATGTCGCATCATAGCATGCTTTCGCTTTGTAGGTACGCAGAGGCAATTCAATCATTTCTTAATTTTATTAATTCAGTCCACCCGAATATCAAATTTACTCTTGAAAAATAAACTCAATGTAAAATTAACTTTTTAGATTTAACACTAGAACGTACAAATAATACAATTAGTTTTGACATCTTTAGAAAACCTACATTTACTGACGTAACAATTCATAACGATTCAAACCACCACACAAACCAAAAGCTTGTGGCATATAACACCATGATTCATAGAGCTCTCTCAATTCAAAAATTGAAACAGGAAATTAATACCATAACAAAAATAGCAAAAAACCAACGGTTTCAATAGTAACAATCCAGAAACTTCTTAATAAAAAACAATTTAAGTTCGCATGTCACAGTATATACCCATACATAAAAGATAATCACCGGAAATATCTATCCCTCACATATTTTGGAAAAATCTCCATAAAAATTGCTAATATACTTTACAATAATAACATTATAAGTCAGTTTTAAACCAAATACAACTGTAAGAAACTTATTTTTTAATTCCAAAGATACTACTAATACATACGATAAAACTGGAGTAAATAAATTAATGTAAAACTACATGCTTAGTGTTTGTCGGTAGCTCTTCAAGAAACAGTTTTACGCAGGTGGCAATTTCATTTGCTCCTCTTTTACCTTCAAACTGAGGCCAAATATAGCAGTAACCCTGTTTGTGCGCCACATCAAAAATGGTAAGGTTAAACGTTGCTAGTTTCCGTTTATAAAAAATAGGTTTGGCATGGAATAATGGGCTATATAGAACTGCTTCAAGATCAAAGTTTGCCGAGACATACTCACTATTTTCTTTTGCTTTTTGCGCATCCTTGGACTTCTCATCGTTTGCTGCTAGTTTTCTACGCATTTGCAATTCATATTCCCGACTCTTTTCTGGAGTTTTGTCAGCTTCTGATAAATAACAATTCGAAATGGTGGCACCAGCATTGGTCTTTTCGTGGAATATGAAAGGCTATATTTGTTTTAATTAAGAGTTCCTTATAGAGTGCAAATGAAATTGGATTATTATTATTATCAGCGCAATGCTCTTTGTACAGATTATACATTTTTTGTCTGTTAAGT